>JAWWNI010000110.1:0-335812 GCA_034642065.1 Darevskia nairensis
AAATCACTGCCTTAATGGATTTTCTCAGTTCCGGTGTCATTTTAATCCTTGGAAAAAGGGCTAAAAACCCTCTCGGTTCCTGCCATTGCTCGGTCATCAGGAATTGACTTCTGATGCCTTTTGTCATCCGCCATTATCCACTGGGCAGGGGGACAGTCTCTCCACTCCTCCATAATCCCCTGAGCGAGGGGGCACGTACACACTCACCCAGTGCTCCAGGAAATGCCCCCACCCAGGTAATCCTCTCAAGCACCCACCCTCAGGTTTCCAAGGTGCCAGACAGCCTCCAAGATGTTTCCCATTGTTCTTCCCTGGTAGATACTCAATATGTATAGTAGACCAACCCAAGAGTCATTAACCTGTTCCTGTGACCCATCACCCATATGTTAATCTTGTTTACCCATATGTTAATCATGTTTTACCCTCCTACTCTCCACCCCTGCTTGACGTTTTGCTTATGTATTCGTGATGTAGTTGTGATGTATGTCGAACTGTATTCTGGGTTATAGCGGGAAGTTTTAAAAGTTTCTGTCACCCTTTGTTCAGGGTCCAGTCTCTTGGCTGTAACCTGTTGCGCAATAAACTCCTTTGCCTTTGCTCCAACTTCTGGCTGTTCTCCTTTGATCTCCGCTACGAACCACGGGCTTGTCTTTCCGTAGGACCGGGACCTGAGCAGCCTCTGACCCGGGAATTTCCGTAACACAGTTTAAGGCGGGGATCAGCAACCTTTTTCAGCTGTGGGCCAGTCCACCGTTCCTCAGAGCTTGTGGTGGGCCGGACTATATATATATAATTGTTTTGCGGGGGTGTGTGTGTGTGAACGAATTCTTATGCCCCATAAATAATGCAGAGATGCATTGAAAATAAAAGGGCACATTCTACTCATGTAAAAACACGCTGATTCCCGGACCATCCTTGGGCCGGATTAAGAAGGCGATTGGGCCGCATCTGGCCACGGGCCTTTGATTGCCGACCTCTGGTTTAAGGCTGTCTATTTGCTTTGTTTCAAATAACTGAATTTATTTAAACTTTCATTAAAAAACAAAGTCAAACAAACAAAAAACAACTTTTCCTAATAATACAATATATAAATAAATAAATACTTAAAATATATAGATCCACTCATTTTAGCCTAAATGTTACTGGTGTTGATCTGCATTGGCACCCTGGGTTTTGGTAATAAGTTATTACATTATTGACCTTTGCTTTGGTTTGGTGCTATAAGTTGAATCACGGACAATAAATATTTTAGTAAGCTTGGTTTTACGTTCTTTTCCTTACTTTTGGCTGGGTAGATAGCCGTGTTGGTCTGTCATAGTCAAAACAAAATAAAAAAATTCCTTCCAGTAGCACCTTAGAGACCAACTAAGTTTGTTCTTGGTATGAGCTTTCGTGTGCATGCACACTTCTTCAGATACACTGAAACAGAAGTCACCAGATCCTTATATATAGTGAGAGGGTGGGGAGGGGTATTACTCAGAGGGGTGGTGGGAATGGGTGAAAGGCTGATAGCTGTGGTAAACCTGTTGACGACTGTTAACGACTGTTAACGAAAGAGAAGTTGCTGAATTGCAACTCATTACCAAGCTTAAAACCATGGAGAGACCTGGTCTGAACAAAGACATTGGATTCTTATCTCATTATACATGACAAAGCTTTTTTAACCTTCTCACCCCTTGCTTTTTCCTGTAAGACTAATTGCGGTCGTTAACAGTCGTCAACAGGTTTACCACAGCTATCAGCCTTTCACCCATTCCCACCACCCCTCTGAGTAATACCCCTCCCCACCCTCTCACTATATATAAGGATCTGGTGACTTCTGTTTCAGTGTATCTGAAGAAGTGTGCATGCACACGAAAGCTCATACCAAGAACAAACTTAGTTGGTCTCTAAGGCAGCGTTTCCCAACCGGTGTGCCGCGGCACACTAGTGTGCCGCGAGACACCGGCTGATGTGCCGCGGAAAAAGGGACCTGCAGCCCAGGGCTGCACAGGACCGTGGCGGCGGCGCTGCTGGAGCCCGGCAGCGAAGCGGAAGCCAGGGCGGCGCTGCTCCCTTGGCTGCTGCAGCAGCAGCAACAGCAGCCTCGCGCGAGAATCCCGACCGGAAGCCTCGCGCGCGCCGCGCTACAGCTGATCCCAGAGGTAACTCTGGGTCAGGAGACCCGGCGCAGCCGGGTGGGGGAGGAGCGGTGTGCCGCGAGATTTTTTCATTGATTCAAGTGTGCCGTTGCCTAGATTAGGTTGGGAAACACTGCTCTAAGGTGCTACTGGAAGGAATTTTTTTATTTTGTTTTGGCTGGGGTTCAGTATAAACAATACTGAACTAGGGCACTGCCCTTTAGTGCACCATTATTGTTGTAATATTTGCACAATTGCTATAAAACCCAGGCTTGCAGAACCCTTTGCCGGTATACACTATACTGACCCAGATTTCCCTCTTAAATAACTCTGTTGCTTAGATCATGGTGCTTATAATACCAAGGTTGCACGTTTGATTCCCTGGTGGAGCAGCCGCATTGCATTTCAGCATTGCAGGGGGTTGGTCTAGATCAGTGTTTCCCAACCTAATCTAGGCAACGGCACACTTGAATCAATGAAAAAATCTCGCGGCACACCGCTCCTCCCCCACCCGGCTGCGCCGGGTCTCCTGACCCAGAGTTACCTCTGGGATCAGCTGTAGCGCGGTGCGCGCGATGCTTCCGGTCGGGATTCTCGCGCGAGGCTGCTGCTGCTGTTGCTGCAGCAGCAGCAGCCAAGGGAGCAGCGCCGCCCTGGCTTCCGCTTCGCCGCTGGGCTCCAGCAGCGCCGCCGCCACGGTCCTGTGCAGCCCTGGGCTGCAGGTCCCTTTTTCCGCGGCACATCAGCTGGTGTCTCGCGGCACACTAGTGTGCCACGGCACACCGGTTGGGAAACGCTGGTCTAGATGACCCACAGAGTCTCTTCCAACTCTGCAGTCCTATTCATCTCATTACCCTGCACGTTTGATCCCCAGGTGGAGCAGCCGCATATCCCAGCATTGCAGGGGGTTGGTCTAGATGACCCACATAGGCTCTTCCAACTCTGCAGTCCTATTTAACTCACTTACCCCAGTATACATATATTTTAGGGTGGTTCGGTTGAGTGGGGATAGCTCAACAGGTTGAGCATGCTGCTGACAATGCAAAGGTGGCAGGTTTGATCCCAGTGGGGACAGCTGCATACACCTGCACGGCAGGGGACCGTATGGGATGATCTGTGGGGTCCCTTTCAACTCTACAATTCTAGGATTCTAGGGGGGAGTTACATATAGCTCAGTTGGTAGAGCTTGAGACTCTTTAATCTCAGGGTTGTGAGTTTGAGCCCCATGTTGGGTAAAATATTCCAGGGTTGGACTAGTTGACCCATGAGTCCCTTTTGACTCTATGGTTCCCTTTGCAACCTAATCCAAAGCAAGGCTATGCTGTTGGAACCTTACAATTTTAACATTCCTCACAATTTTCCACTCAGGGAAATATGATGGTACCCATTATTCTTAGATACTGGCTTTTAACATGTAATTACCGGCAGTGACCTAGGCATCTCTCTTGGGAAGCCTAGTACTTAATTCCTAAACCCACCTCCAATCCCTCTCTAAAGGGGCTTGGGTTTTTGTTTTTTGGAAAGCTGGGGTTCATTCACTTTAACCTTTCCAATTGTGTTATTTGGATTTAGGGTGATGTCCATTTCTCTGGCCTTTGGAAATGGTTTAGATTGCATCTAGGCAAAGATTCTCCCCACGAGCTTCCCCTTGGTATCTGGTTAGTCACAGTAAAATAGTAATTAATAACAACAACAACAACAACAACAACAACAACAACAATAATAAAATAGTGCTGGTTCAGATGCAGTAAATAGTGATTAATAATAATAATAAGAAAACAGTACTGGTAAAATGGACCGCTGACAGGAGGCTAATGTTTTTGTTTTTGTTTTTTTCAAAGTTATGCTGTTTGTTTCTAACTGAACCCGAGGTACCACTGTATATTGTTTCCGAACCTAAAATGACCAGATACATTAGTTATCAAGGTCCTTATGCCACTAACAGCTTACCGAAGTATGAAATTTGGCATATATAATTTATCAGGATGCGCTACGGAGGTGAAATGTATTGCTTGGCCAATACATAGGTACAAACATAGGTACAAAATAAAATAAATTAAATTAAATTTTAAAAAAGAGAGAGAGAGAGAGAGAGAGAGAGAGAGAGAGAGAGAGAGAGTGTGTTCCTGGATTTCTGGATCCAGGTTTGGCACAAAATACACTTTTCTTAAGAGTACCTGCATATATTTGCTCAGAATAGGTAGCATAAAAATCAAAGGATTATACGCGGTTTGTTTCTCTTAACTTCAGGATCCCTGCTATGCACCCACCTGCTTCTGGGACCTACCAATACCAACTTGCGGGGCTAACCTATTACTCGCAACCTAACTTTCTTAGAATTTTTTTCCAATTGTAGTTGTGGTACATTTGTGGACAGAGGACTTTTGGAATCGCCGCGGCTGCTTTAGGACCGACAATCAAGCGGCATCAGTGTGTTGTCATAACAGTCATCACACACTCCAAGGGTGGCAAACCTGCTCTGCCCCTTTGTCCTGTTATGTTGGAATTGTTCAATTTTAGTTTTATTTTGTGAATTTAAACTTGGGTTACTAATCAGATCACGGATGCTTTATCTCGTTTCCAGATGGAACGCTTTCACTCATTGGCGCCAGGGGCGCAGCAGTTACCAGAACCTTTTCCGGAACACCTTTAGAGCCTTGGGAACAAGCCATCGTAAAGGGAGTATTGGCGTCCATTGCCCCCTCCACCCTCAGATCATATAGGAAGGCCTGGTCAGATTTTGCGCTATTCAGAGACACTTTAGCTAGGTCAAGGCGGACCTGCCCTTCAATCAAAGAGGAAGTTTTACGCTACTTGGCACACCTTTGGGAGTTAGGGAGGGCCCCAAAAACGATTGGCATACAGGCCGCTGCAATTTCATTCTCTTGTAAGGCCCAGTTTTCCATGGATCCCTGCGCAGATTTCCATGCGCGCAGGGCCATTGAAGGCTGGAGCAGGCTTCAGCCACCTCGCAAAGCTAGCCGGAAGCCCATCACATGTGATATTTTATGCCAAATTCATAAACAATTGAGGCAAATTTGTTGGTCGAAATATGAAGCAAGGCTTTTTCAGCAGCCTATTCTATTGCCCTCTACGGAGCACTCAGAGTGGGGGAGGTGGTATGTGATGGTCTTTCGGATTCTGCCGCACGGGGCATTCGGTTGCAAGACGTGAGGCTGTCCAAGTCGGAGCTCCTCGTGCATATTCCTCACCCGAAAACAGATCAAAAGGGGCACGGGGCCCTCATGTGATTGAAAGCTACTGAATGTAGTGGCCCCTGTCAAAGATACCAGGAGATTTTTCTATCTTAGACCAGCTGGGCCCAGCCCACTCCTGGTCCATTTGGATGGGTCGTGCCTTGCGCGCCACCAGTTTGCTAGGGTAATGCGGAAGGCTTTTGCTGCTTGTGGCCTCCCCCCCCCCCAGCTACATTTGCGGCACACTCATTTCGTAGTGGAGCCACCACTACAGCAGTGCACCTGGGTTTGTCTTCTGACAGGATAAAGGGCCTTGGGAGGTGGAAGTCTGACGCCTACAAGGGCTACCTCCACGGTAACTTATGAGGCTCCTCAATTTCAGTTTTCCCTCATTGCTTTTCTTCTATTCATTTTCAGAAGTTCCTATATTGCACATTTGGATGGTCAGCCACAGCATTATGCACTGGGCGAGGTCGCGAGCACTCAAGTGCGGTGTGGGCATCTGCTTGGGGCTGCAGACCTGGATCACAAGGAGAGAGATGCGTTGGAATGAATTCCCGCCAGCTGTGAAGACCAGGGCTGCTTCACTGGGTCCCCCCCAATGTTTTAGTGATCCAGCTCGGGGAAACATTCTAGCATATCGGAAAGGTGCTGATTTAATGTGGAAGATTTTTGAGGACTTTGATAGACTATTGGCATCCTTCCTGAGGATTACTCTTTTGTGGTCATCCCTCCTTGAAAGTCGGGTGTGGCGCGACGGCCTTTGCCCTGCTGCTGTCAAGAAAGCCAGGAGAGAGTTGGACCGGGCGGTGGCACGCAAGGTGACTGCCATGAATGGACAGATAATTTATCACCCGACCATAAAATTCAACAAAACAGAGATCTTTCGGAACGATGGCGTGCACCTTTCCAACCAAGAAAATGATGTTTGGCTTGCGGATATAGTGGATGGCATTAGGAATTGGTTACGGGTGTGAGGGTATTGGCTGCGAGCCCTCTGGGCTCGGTTGGCGGTTAGGCATTGGATTATCTCGAGAAGGTGGAAGAAAGGGGGGAGGAAATGCCATCACCTCCCCCAAATGCTGAAGGGTATTTCGGTAAAGGAATACGGAGGGGCGTGGCCATGTCCAAGCTAGGGCCAAAGGCACGCCCCATACCGGTGGTCACAGGGTGAGTTCCTAGCTGACGTGCCTCGCAGGGCTCACCTTGGGTGGCTATCCCTTCACGGACTTCCAGCACCAGCGGGCTGGAGTCGGATATAGTCGGTTAGTTCCAATGCCTAAAGCCAATACCTCTCATCATCCGTAATCAATAAAGTTGTGGCCTTACTATTCCCATTAACCTTAATTATCGTGTCCTGTGTCTTTATTTCACGTGGGTGGAGGGACATCGCCACGCAAAGCCGTTTCCGGCCCTAGCCGGAAAAACGGTTGCGGGCGGGCCACAACCCCTACACGTGGGTGGGGGATGGCTACCATCCCCTTTCCCACTTTTGGAGTTCCGGCCGCGCCGCTCTCCTGCGCGACCAATCAGGTCGCGCAGGTTGGGTGTGCCCTGCTGCTCTTAAGCAGCTGCGTGGCTGGGGGCTCGCCCTCTTGCCCCGCATCGCCCCAGCCTCTCGTTTTCCCGCCCACCCACCCTTTAGGCAGACTTTGACCTTGTTATGGACTACGGTTGGTCGCCGTTAAGGGGCCTGGTAGGAATTTTCCATTTGGCTGATTAGTTATGGCCCGGTGGTTTTCGCCTACCTCATAGCAATTCGTCACAACTTTGTTGGCGGTTAGGCATTGGATTATCTCGAGAAGGTGGAAGAAAGGGGGGAGGAAATGCCATCACCTCCCCCAAATGCTGAAGGGTATTTCGGTAAAGGAATACGGGGGGCGTGGCCATGTCCGAGCTAGGGCCAAAGGCACGCCCCATACCGGTGGTCACAGGGTGAGTTCCTAGCTGACGTGCCTCGCAGGGCTCACCTTGGGTGGCTATCCCTTCACGGACTTCCAGCACCAGCGGGCTGGAGTCGGATATAGTTGGTTAGTTCCAATGCCTAAAGCCAATACCTCTCATCATCCGTAATCAATAAAGTTGTGGCCTTACTATTCCCATTAACCTTAATTATCGTGTCCTGTGTCTTTATTTCACGTGGGGGGAGGGACATCGCCACGCAATCATCTTTGTAGATGTTGCACGTGGTAAAAAAAAAGACACAGCATGATGAGGGGGAGGGATGCTGTTATTATGATCATTTTTATGCTTTTTGTTGTTATGCTTTTTATTATACTTTTATTATTGATGCTCCGTAATGTGTTCTTAACGTTGTGCACTGCCCTGGTATCTTTTGATAAAGAGCAGTATATAAACTGAACTACCAACTACAAAACAACTTCACTGCTGTTTATGTAGCGGGCATTGCTTGGATAACGCATATTTTGTATCTGATTTTGTCTCTCTCTCTCTCTGTGTGTGTGTGTGTGTGTGTTTATGTTTCAGTAATCACATCTATTTTGTTGTTACTTGGGTTCCTGGGTCTTTTTCTTTTTTCCTTCCTAGGCTCATCATGCTATGTTCTTTGTGCACCAGTGGGCATGACCCCTTTGCTATGGGTGGGGACTCCAGCACTCATTTACCGTAGTTTAACCATCGTGGTGGATGCCATTATATGACTCCCAATCATTTCTTAAAACTGATCGTTTAATGATCACAAACCCATATACATGAATGCATACTCATACACAAATATTTTAATGAAAGAGGTATAGCACTATAAACACCATACTGCTATAATGCTAATTTATTAGCTATAATACAGCTATAGTGCTGTAACACTACTGCAATAATTCCACAGCAGAATGGTGTCATAGGAATATTTTCGTTCCCCTTTTTTTAAAAAAATGGATTTTAATAATGGATTTTAAAAATGATGTCAAAAATGGTGCTCAACACAAATGTTATCATAATGGTGTGCCAATGTGTGCTTGGGTCAGATATCCTGTCTGCCATGGAAAAACTGCACCCTTTAGAAAAGACTGAAGAGTGTGTAGCCTTATTGACACTGTTGAGCGGGGTTCACCGTTGCTCCCGAGAATGAGGGAGGAAAGAAGTCAAGACGACACCGAGTTTGCTTAAGAGAAAGAGTTTATTCCTTGCTCCCTGGGTTAGCAAGGAAGACACCTGCTTGGTCAGCCAAGCCAAAAGTGTAAATTGCAATACAAAGTACATGAGTATATATCCTTTCCAAAGCCCTCATTGCCCCCTCCTCCCAGAATGCGACCCTTAACCCCCTGCGTCATATAGAAGTTATACATTCTTGCTAAAGATAGATGGGTAAGTGCCAGAACACGTTATCTATAAGCGCCTGGGTCAGAGGTCTGCGTAGCTGTACCATGCCGAGGAACGCTGTGCAAGCGTATTTCTATTTCGACCCTGGGCTTTGATAAGCCCCTCAGCCATCCTGTCTTCTGGGAAGCTGGCAAGGACATCTTTCTTAGTCTGTTATCATAGCTCTCTCTCAAGGCTTGTTCCTTAGTTCCTGGGTCTCCGATAAGCGGGGGTCCTTGCTGCCTCCAGTGTCTGTTTAATGTTTTAGCGTACTTCAAGTTCTTAGGCTGATTGTCTCATGCGTGGAGGTTTGGGAGACTAAAAGTACCATCCTCGGAGGAAAGAATGTCAAGGGCCTCTTTACAGGGAGAAATGCGCAAGATATTGGGAGGCTGAGGAATTTGAGTTTGCGCTGACAGTGCCTGGCTCTGCAGCCCTTTCCTTAGACATAGGAATATACGAATACGGATTATAACCTCAGAATATAGTGCTTAGTATAAAATAATATGCAATAGGATAAATTGTAGGTTAGTATAACCTCCCTTACAATCCCAACTCCTCTTTTGGACCGCCTTCAGGCGCGTCCCATGAAGAAAGTTGGGGGTATGCTCGTGCCAGGGCAATGATCTGGGGTCGAATCATTCTTGATAACATCCTTTGCATCATTGTTTGTAAGCATTGAATCAGGCAGGGGAGACAGGCACACAGTAAAAGCATGAGTACCAAGGGACCCGCTAACATTAGAAACACACCCCTGAACCATCCCAGGTTTGGAAGCCATTCTGAGAGCCACGACATATCCCATCCGTTCCAAGTTTGCACTGGGACGTGTGCAATTTTTTCAAGCTCAGCTGCCAAATTTCTGATGGCCTCCCCATGATCGGAAATGTTAAAACAACAAGCACCACCAGTAAGGTTTAGGGCGGCACAGAAACCTCCTTGTCGGGCCAGGAGATAATCCATCCCTAATCTGAGTTGAAGAATCGCGGTGCGAGTCTCATCCAATTGGGTCGCAATCAATCTGAGCGCCGTAGCTGTTACGTTGGCTACTATTTCCACAACTGCCTGGAGTCTAATAATTCTGTTTAGATTGTATATTGGCTCTCTGGCTCCTGCCACAGGTTCGTGCTGATTCCAGGATGCTGGATCATAGTGGGCTACTATGCGCTCCGGGGGCCACTCATTCTCTCCCCACCATTGGGTGCTGCCTCCCGCAATTGCCGCTATGTCGGTGGAGCGTTTTGGTCTGCGGGGTGTCGCGGCCTGAGGCTCATGAACCCACATAGGGGGCACTAGCCAGGCTGGATAGCAAGTGCCAAACCATCCTTTAGGTAAAATATGGTAGGCTTTGGCACCGCAAACCCAGTATGCCATGGCATTCCATGCCGTTGTACTTGCACTACGTAGGTTCCCTTCTTCCGCTCTCCAAACCAGGGAATTAAGGAGGTGGCCCATATCTTGTTTCTGGGATCCAGAAGGACCCATGCTTTCTACGATGAGGTCGGTGGCCGGATAGGTTTGGTTGCACTGTGACTGCCCTGCGAATGTCAGGTTGTTGGACCCCCCTTTCCTCTGGTAAATGCAATGCCATCCCATGAGCCGATAGACTCGCAAGGGAATAGTGGAATTCCATAAATGGGGATTATTGGAATTAAAACCAAAAATTGGGCTCCTCGCAGTGGTTTCATTCCATGGGACCGGGAGGAAAGGCATTCCGCTTAGTGCATCCACGGGTCCCAGAGTGCAGACCGAGCAGTTAGTTCGGTTCACTGAATGAGCCACCATTTCGGCCATTTGCATCCATTTGTTGAAACTAGTCTGGACGCCCCATTCCTTCATCAACTGTACCATTCCCTTGAGCGGTGCCGGGGCACCGAGTAATGATGGGGGCATCAGGGTCAGAACCGCTAATATCCCGGGTATTGGGAGACGTTTCTGACTGGCCCTACCCACCCCAAGTTGACAAGGGTGATACCACCTGGTTAGGGATAGGCCCATAAGGGTCAGAGCTAGCCCTACCCAAAATTCCGGTAGCGCCAGGGGGTCAGAACCAGAGGAATAGTGGTGGCCAATCGGGCTGAAACTCAAAGTCGGGGTTGCGTCCATTGCTTAAGATAACGTGGTGGACCCGACCTCTCCAGAAAAAGCCGTACGGAAGTGGGCGCTGTGCGTCTATCCTAACCGTGACGATTGTTCCACCCTGTGCCTGGATTCGTGGGCGAGCGGTGATTTCTACAGGGAGAAATCCTCCCATGGACAGAAGAACTGTGTCACTGCTGAAGTGCCCACCGATACTCGCGCTCGATTAGTCCCTCAGCTTCCCTGCTGATCAGCCACTTATGACTGTCGTGACCTATGACCTTTATAAGTTTTCCCACTACTCCCCTGGGATGGGTGCTTCCCCGGTGACCCCTCCTCACTACGTAACCAAAGGGAAAGTGTCCCTCTTCACACACTTCTATACACCCACAGGAGTATATACGTCCTTGTAAGGGTTCAGGACAGGGTGATACAATGTCTACAGGATCAGGGGACAACACAGCTAGGGCAATAGTTGTTAGAAAGTTATCAGGAACACGAGTTTTTATGTTGGGGGCGCTGCCGGCGGGCGCCCCTCCCATCCACTGCTACGTCTGAGTCGGGGCTGGCTTCTCCTGGCTTTCCTCTTGGCCTGCTCCCTGTGTGGCCTGGTCAGCTGCCGCTCGTAGAGATGCTTGCTTCTTTGTTTGGCTCCTGGTAGTGACACCAACGGGGCGGTCGATCACTGGGACGCTGTCATCAGGCGGGCTGTCACCGGAGTCCTCTGGTGGGCTGCTGCTGTCCTCGGGCACGGTGATGTCATCTGCTGGGTTTTGAGAAACGGTGAGACGAAGTGGTTCTTCTGGATCCGTCGCCGTCGTCACTTCGGAAGACACTCTCTTGACTCTAGAATGGTGGACCCATGGAGTAATGCCGGAAACACGAACCGCTAAAGGTGTGGTGAGGAGAACGGTGAAAGGACCTCGCCAACGCGGTTGGAGCGGGGCTTGATGCCAGTCCTTAATCAGAACTTCATCTCCGGCACGAAACCGATGGAGAGGCTCCACTAGCACACATGGAGTCCGAGCCTGGGTCCACCTGTTAAGAGACAAAAAGGCCTGCGAGAGTGACTGAACATAGTGCTCAACATCCAAATCATGACTAGCTATTGGGGAGATCATGCGCACATACGGGATCGGTCTCCCAAACATAAGCTCAAAAGGTGACAGTCCAGTGCGTTTTGCTGGGAGACTCCTAACCCTAAGAAGCGCTAAAGGTAACATGGCAACCCAATTTCCCCCTGTCTGTTGAGTTAATTTAGCCAACTGGTTTTTCAAAGAGCGATTCATCCGCTCCACTTTCCCGGAACTTTGTGGCCTGTATGCACAGTGCAGCTTCCAGTCAATCTGCAAAGTCTTTGCTAGTTCCTGTAGAACTTGGTGGATAAACGCAGGCCCATTGTCAGATCCTATGGAGCGAGGAATTCCATATCTAGGGATAATCTCTTTCAGGAGGCACCTGGTCACCTCATGAGCCTTCTCAGTCCTCGTGGGCCAGGCTTCAACCCATCCTGAAAAGGAACAAACTGCTACTAGCATGAAATTGTAAAATCCACACTTGGGAAGTTGCGTAAAATCCATCACAAGGTCTTCCATGGGTGCAGTGCCTTGATGCTGGATGCCGGGAGGTGGTAAGAGACCTGTGCGGGGGTTGTTTTTCTGGCATAGCATGCATGTCCTGGATGCTTGGGCAGCTAATTGGTAGAGCTTAGAAATATAGAAACACTGTGCTAGCTGCTTAGCGACAGCATCAGGTCCCACATGAGTGGCCGCATGGTACCGTTTGACCACCGACGGTCCCAAGGTCTCAGGCACCCATAGGCGCTGGTCAGGAGTTACAAACCATCCCTCAGGGGTCGTCACCAATTTCTCCTGTTCGGCTGTCACTCTTTCCAGCAATGCATACGGGGGCTTTTGACTAGTGTCTACAACGTTCTCAGGTATCAGGGGCCCCACAAAGAAAACCGCTGCCAGCTGTCTGGCTGCTTGTTTAGCAGTTTTATCGGCTAGACGGTTCCCCCTTGCCGTGTCGCTAAGTCCAGTTCGATGGCCGTAACAATGTATCACTGCCACCTGCTTTGGGGCCCAAACTGCGGTTAAAAGATCCATTAGGGCCTGGGGGTGCTGCACCTGGCTTCCTCTTGTTGTCAGCAGGCCCCGCTCTTTCCAGAGCATCCCATGTGCGTGTAGAGCCAGAAAGGCATACTTTGAATCAGTGAAGATATTAATGGCAATGCCTTCTGCTAATTGGAGAGCACGGGTGAGAGCCACAATCTCAGCCAATTGGGCTGACGTCCCGGGTGGCAATGGTAGGGCTTCTATGATTTCCTCCTCTAAGGCTACCACGGCGTACCCTGCCTTTCTCTGGCTGTCTTCAATAAAGCTGGAGCCATCTACAAACCACGAAATCCACCTTGGGTTGGCCTCATCCTTTAAATCGGGCCTGGAGGAATAAATCTCATCCATTACTTGTAAGCAGTCATGGGAAGGGGGGCCGTCCTCCCCCACGGGGAGAAGCGTAGCCGGATTTAAGGCTTCAGTGACTTTAAACTGCAAGCGTGGGTGTGTTAACAAAGTCTGACACTTTCTCATTTTTGCTTGAGACAGAAAATAAGTGCCTTTCATGTCCAGTAGGGCTGGTACCGCATGGGGTGTTACACAAATAGTGTCCTGCCCAAAAGTGAACTTGTCTGCTTTTGTAATTAGAGTCGCTGCAGCGCACACAGCTCTCATGCAGGGTGGCAATCCTCGCTCTGCAACAGTCAGTCTTTCAGACAGGTACGCAATGGGCTGCTGCCAACTGCCTAATTTCTGGCAAAGAACCCCTTTGGCTACGCCACCTTCCTCATCCACGTACAGAGTAAACGGCTTGTGAGGATTGGGGATGCCTAGAGCTGGGGCTCTTTGTAAAGTCTCTTTAAGCTGTACAAATGCTTGCCTCTGTTCTTCCCCCCACTGGAAAGGATCCTTCTCTGTCCCTCGGGTGGCCTCATGCAAAGGCTGGGCAATAGTGCTGTAGTTAGGAATCCACACTCTGCAAAAGCCTGCTGACCCCAAAAACCCACGCAGTTCTTTTCTGTCTTTGGGCTCTGGAATTTGAGTTATTGCCTCTTTACGCTCACTTCTGAGAGAACGCTGCCTGTGGGAGATGTCAAATCCCAAATACTTAACGACAGGTTTGCAAATCTGTGCCTTTGCTTTTGAAACTCTATAGCCAGCTGCTGCAAGGTGGTTTAGAAGCTCTTGGGTGGCCTGTAGACACGTGTCTTTATCTTCACAAGATAACAGAATATCATCAACATATTGGAGCACCGTGCGTGTAGGAGAGGTAGGAAAGCTGGCTAAATCTGACGCCAAAGCTACCCCAAAAAGCGTAGGTGAATTTTTGAACCCTTGGGGAAGTCGTGTCCACGTGTATTGGGTCTTAGTCCCTGTTTCAGGGTCTGTCCACTGAAAAGCAAACAACTTCTGGCTTTCCTTGGCTATTCTGATGCAAAAGAAAGCATCCTTCAAATCCAGTACTGTAAAGTACGTTGCATTTGCTGGTATCAGGGATAACAGTGTGTATGGATTTGGAACGTTTGGAACAAGGGTTTCAATCGCCAAATTCACCAACCTAAGGTCTTGAGCTGGTCGCCAGCCACCCTGCTCCTTTTTGATAGGGAGAATAGGACTGCACCATTGTGATTGACAAGGTGTCAGAATTCCATATTGAAGTAGTCTTTTAAGGTGGATCCATACTCCCTCTGCTGCTTGGCGGCTGATAGGGTACTGCCTGACAGCTACAGGATTAGCAAAAGGTTTGGGTCTAATTATTATTGGAGGTATATTCCTAGCCATGCCGGGGGGGTTGTCTTCTGCCCAAACTTCGGGATTTACATTGTCCAGTATAAAAGGAGGAATTGATTCTTCCTTTTCTGTTACCACCATAAGGCGCCAGTGTTCTCTCAAAGGGGCTTCTATTATTAGTTCTCCAGTCGTCCCCGGGGTGGCGGTGGACATAGTGACTTCTCCTGACGGCTTAAAGGTGATTTGGGCTTGTAGTTTTGCTAACAAGTCTCTGCCCATCAATGGAATGGGGCATTCAGGCAAGTAGATGAACTTATGCTGGATGACTTGCCCCCCTAGTTTACAGGTTACAGGGTGTAGAATTGGCACCCGTTGTGGCTTTCCAGTAGCTCCCACAATACTAATTGATTCGGCTGTTGGTTTTGCAATGGGGTTGGGCACTACAGAGTACGCAGCCCCTGTGTCTACCATAAATGGTAAGGTTAGGTTCCCTGTTGTAATTCTGACCACTGGCTCCCGGGAACCTGCAATGTTATTCTTCATCTGAGCCGGTCGGTCCTAGTAAGTCTCTTCCTCTCCTCTTAGAGCCATAGCTCCATGGGGTCCTGGCTGCGATGGAGGCGACCAGGCAGGTCCCTGTCCTCTTCCTCTGCCTGGATTCCCTGGGTACCATGGCTGGGCCTGAGGCCGTAGGGAAGATGCCCAAGGCTGGGCGCTGGGCTGCTGACCATAGCCGCCAGGTGCAGCCTGTGAGGTGTAAGCCTGTTGGGGAGGGGGTCCCTGTCTTCTTACTCCTGTGGGGGGGGGGTCCCTGTCTTCGGGCCTGCGGACAATCCTTCTTCCAATGTCCCTGCTGCAGGCAGATGGCGCACTGGTCCCATTGTAGACGTCCCCTGCCTCCCCCTCGGACACCCCCTCCTCCCATTCCTGGGTTGTTGGGGGGTTTTTGTCCTTCTGGCTGCTGTCCTGCCCTTAACGCCATTAACTTCTTAGCCTGGTATTTCTCCTTCTGCTTATGCTGTTCCTCCTCTCTCTGGTTGTACGCAATTTGTGCCACATTCAACATCCATTCCAGACCCAGACCCATAAAGCCTTCATGCTTTTGGATTTTACGTCTGATGTCCGGAGCTGCCTGAGCCACAAAAGCAGTCTTTATAGCCAGTGATTGGGCAGCATCATCAGGGTCTATGGGGGTGTGCCTACGATAGGTGTCCTTCAATCTTTCTAGGAATACACCTGGGGCCTCATCTGCCTTCTGTACTACTTCAGCAATCTTGGACATGTTGATGGGCCTTTTGGATGCTCTCTTCATACCTTCTATCACATACTTGCGGTACGCCTCTAAGGTTTTCCTCCCCTCGGCAGTGTTATAATCCCATGTAGGGGTTTGCTTGGGATAGGCCAGCTCAATATCTGCATCCTCATGACCTGCTGCCTTTAGGTACTCCCTAGCTCCGGCATGCACCTTCCGGATCTCCTCCGTAGTCAGAATGGAGGTCAGAAGTTGACTTATATCATCAAAGGTGGGCACATAAGTTTTAAAAATGCCTTCAAACAATTTAATCATTTTAGCAGGGTCCTCATCAAATGGAGGAATTTGATTTTTCCAATTTAGCACATCTGCACTTGTAAAAGGGATGTGTTGCATGGTAAAAGTTCGTACCACTTCTCCGTTCGCATTGGGCGCTCCAGGAGGGTCATACACCTGGCGAAGGGGGGCTATCACCCTGGCGGCATGAATTCCTATGGGCGATGTAAGGGCTGTTTTCCCCCGTTCCTGCTCTCGTAGGTGATCTACCTCCCGATGTCTAGCTGCAGCATCAAAGGCTGCCCTCAGACATTTCTGCTTTCTTCCCCATTTCTCATCCTTACATTCCGCCACCTGTAAAGTCCACGTAGACACGTCTACTCTGTCCTTGTATGGCTCTATACACCGGGTTACGGCTTGTAATCGTTCTTCCGTCCATTTCTCCTGCCTCCCTATCTTGCTTCTGAATTCTGGGTTATTGAGCTCAGCCTCATCATCCTCCCCCCCTGTTTCCTCTTTGGCTTCTGGGGCCGTTACTTCTGGTTCTTTTTCCTCTCTTTCTGGGACTATCTTTTTTCTGGCACCTAGGTCTTCTGGGGGAGGTGAGGGTGGTGGAGCTGTGGGCATATAAGGTGGAGGAGGCCAACTGGTCTCCTCTTCTTCTGGGGCGGGTAGAACTTGTTTTGTTAGCTGTTGTGCTGCTTCTTTTCTTACTGCACACAGTTTAGCTTGGGGGGGTACCTCCCTGCATTTTCTCAGCCAAGGGGGATTTCCATCTACACTGGATTTCCAGGTGGAAATATAGGGGATCTGATCTTGATGGTTCTTAAGAATCTTAAACCATAGGGAATTGACTATATTTTCATCAAAGGTCCCGGCCGTGGGCCATTGTTTTTCTTGTGTGGGCCAATCCACCTCACACAAAGTGCGCAGCCTCTCTTTCTTCAGTTTAAAACCCCAGTCATCGTCTTTTGTGGCTTCTCCCCAATTGTTCAAAAAGCACTGGAGGGGGGTTGATTGGCTGCTGCTACTGCTTCCCATTTTTGGAACACTCTCACACCTAGCAATATTTTTCCACAACCACGCACACCCGCTTCGCCAATGACTCTGAGCCTCAGCGTCTCATGCGCACACCATTCACTTAGAGTGTTCCCAAACCCCCGGTTTCCCCCCCCCTTTTTCTTCCGGTCGATGGCGCTTTACGCTGCTCACTATCAACCTGCTCGCGGCAACTCTGCACACGGCTCGCTACACCCTCCCCCGCTAACGGCACTCTACTGCACACTGCTAGCTACACCCTGCTAGCGGCACTCTACTGCACACTGCTAGCTTCAACCGGCGGCACTCGACTGCACTCTGCCGGGGGGTTTGATCAGACCCCTTCCTTTCACCACTATGTCCCCTGGAGCTCACCTGTCTTCTCTGAAGAAGTTTCCCCGTCGAAGTTTCCCCGATCCCCAGCGGCCGCCGCTCTTTCTCTTGCCGCCGCGGCGTAGCTCTCAGGCACGGTGTGGGCCGGTTCCTCCTACACAAGCCGGTAGGATGCGCGCCGGAACCGTCTGACGCCGAGCCGAGCCGTTCGCCGCGGAGACGCCTCGGTCTTCCGTCCCTCGATCCCGGGGAACGCTGTTTCCCGGCCAACGCACCAGGAAATGTAGCCTTATTGACACTGTTGAGCGGGGTTCACCGTTGCTCCCGAGAATGAGGGAGGAAAGAAGTCAAGACGACACCGAGTTTGCTTAAGAGAAAGAGTTTATTCCTTGCTCCCTGGGTTAGCAAGGAAGACACCTGCTTGGTCAGCCAAGCCAAAAGTGTAAATTGCAATACAAAGTACATGAGTATATATCCTTTCCAAAGCCCTCATTGCCCCCTCCTCCCAGAATGCGACCCTTAACCCCCTGCGTCATATAGAAGTTATACATTCTTGCTAAAGATAGATGGGTAAGTGCCAGAACACGTTATCTATAAGCGCCTGGGTCAGAGGTCTGCGTAGCTGTACCATGCCGAGGAACGCTGTGCAAGCGTATTTCTATTTCGACCCTGGGCTTTGATAAGCCCCTCAGCCATCCTGTCTTCTGGGAAGCTGGCAAGGACATCTTTCTTAGTCCGTTATCATAGCTCTCTCTCAAGGCTTGTTCCTTAGTTCCTGGGTCTCCGATAAGCGGGGGTCCTTGCTGCCTCCAGTGTCTGTTTAATGTTTTAGCGTACTTCAAGTTCTTAGGCTGATTGTCTCATGCGTGGAGGTTTGGGAGACTAAAAGTACCATCCTCGGAGGAAAGAATGTCAAGGGCCTCTTTACAGGGAGAAATGCGCAAGATATTGGGAGGCTGAGGAATTTGAGTTTGCGCTGACAGTGCCTGGCTCTGCAGCCCTTTCCTTAGACATAGGAATATACGAATACGGATTATAACCTCAGAATATAGTGCTTAGTATAAAATAATATGCAATAGGATAAATTGTAGGTTAGTATAACCTCCCTTACAAGTGCAGTAAAGGTAAATACATCTGTGAAGTTTCAAGTACTCTTTCTATGAACCCAGGGAAATCCAGGATGACAATGAATGAACGATGGTGCTGTGTGGATGCTCTGTAACACTGAGTGAATGAAGCATGGCAATTCCATACTAAATGCCTGTGGGGGAACGTTGGCTCATTCAGAGAAACATGTTAATGGATGCCATAAAATGAGCTCCTAAGGCCAGATACAGAAAGAGAGCCTTATTAGATGGCTGTTCAGTAAGTTTTCACTTCACGGAAAATGTATTCCACCATATGGGAATGATGGTCAGCCTTGGCTGACTCCCCATGCCAAAAGTTACTTTACTGAACACTGAATGATACTAATCTATTATTTAGTATGGGTATTCATTAAAATTCCCACAGCACTTTAAAATAGGACTCAGTGTGAAAATACAATTTAGCTAAAGTAAGTTTGAATAACAGGGGGGAAACTATTAAAGCTGTAACTCTCTCTATGTCTTTAATTCATTTCTTTCAGTTAAATCTCTCTCTCCCCATCCTGTAACCTTCTCTTTACAGCAACTTTTGTTGTGTAACTAGTTTTGTGAAGTTCACGACACCAGAACACCCAGCACTCTTCCACTGTGCCACGTCTATCCTCTGACTTCTGGCTTCAGCAGAGTCAACACGCTGCCTGTGTGTAGGACATGTAATAAATCTCTCAGACAGCTTCCTTCTTATCTAAAGAAGCTTTATTTACGGGGGGGGGGACTCCAGGGAGCCATAACTCTCTCCAAAGAAAGAAAGCCCTATGTGGGCACACCCCCAGCTTTCAGCAGGTAACATCCTAGAGCAGTTTAACCCTGTAAGCTCTGATATACCTCACAACTTCTCCTTGTCCTTTAATAGAGCTCTACAAGGGTAACTTATTTCCCCCGATGCTATATGGAGCATTGGTGTGGGCTCCTTCGGACATCACAGTACAGGAATCAGCACAGCATAAATTACCACCTAGAATGGTGGAGCAACCAGATCTACTTCTAAGGCCATTCTTCAATCAGAGACAGTCTGCCATATTCAGCAAGAATGCTTGCTAGGAAAGAAGTAACTCCCCCCTTTAAGCATCACCCCATTTTTATTGGATGCTACAGATTTTTAAATGTCATACATGACTGCCATTTAAAAAAAAAAAAAAGGCCATGGGGAAGCAAAAGCGATTGACGGTCTCTGGAGACCACGCGTTAATGTATACTGCAGTGATTTTTTGAGGGAAATCTTGTAACTAGCCTACCATGGCAATGTACCATGTATTCTGATGCTCTGTTCTTGGTCTTGAGCTATGTATACTATTATGTATGTGTGTCTGCAGAAGCCCCTAGCGATAAACTCTGCTTATTTACTTATTAAAGAAGTTGCTCTAATTTTACACCAATAAACAGAAGAAAAACTGTAATGGAGCCCACAAAGGATTAAAAGGCTTTGATTGGTATCCAAATGAATAATGAAATTAATGTCAAAGAAGCTTCTCTTGCGAAAAGTTTTCATAACTGGGAGCCACCACAGAGAAAGCCCTGTTCCTGGTAGCTATCTACCTTGCCTCTGATGACAGGGCACCCACAGAAGCCCTTTGATTGTAAGGCATAGGAAGGTGTATGCAGAGGCAGGCCATGCTTCAATTATCCCATGCAGAAAGAAGGGTTTTCATCTAATTGTTGCTTTTGGCCTTTTAGTTGGAGCTAGAGATTAGGCAAGTGCTGAAAATATCTCCTCCTTTAAGAAAACCAAACCCATTCTATAGCAATCTATAAGAAAATAAAGCCAGACATCCTGGAGAGTGAAGTCAAATGGGCCTTAGAAAGCCTTGCTAACAACAAGGCCAGTGGAAGTGATGATATTCCAACTGAACTTTTTAAAATGTTAAAAGATGATGCTGTTAAGGTGCTACACTCAATATGCCAGCAAGTTTGGAAAACTCAGCAGTGGCCAGAGGATTGGTGAAGATCAGTCTACATCCCAATCCCAAAGAAGGGCAGCGCCAAAGAATGCTCCAACTACCGCACAATTGCGCTCATTTCACACGCTAGCAAGGTTTTGCTAAAAATTCTACAAGGCAGGCTTAAGCAGTATGTGGACCAAGAACTCCCAGAAGTGCAAGCTGGATTTCGAAGGGGCAGAGGAACCAGAGACCAAATTGCAAACATGCGTTGGATTATGGCGAAAGCTAGAGAGTTCCAGAAAAACATTTACTTCTGCTTCATTGACTACGCAAAAGCTTTTGACTGTGTCGACCACAGCAAACTATGGCAAGTTCTTAAAGAAATGGGAGTGCCTGATCACCTCATCTGTCTCCTGAGAAATCTCTATGTGGGACAAGAAGCTACAGTTAGAACTGGATATGGAATAACTGATTGGTTCAAAATTGGGAAAGGAGTACGACAAGGCTGTATATTGTCTCCCTGCTTATTTAACTTATATGCAGAATTCATCATGCGAAAGGCTGGACTGGATGAATCCCAAATCGGAATTAAGATTGCCGGAAGAAATATCAACAACCTCAGATATGCTGATGATACAACCTTGATGGCAGAAAGTGAGGAAGAATTAAAGAACCTTTTAATGAGGGTGAAAGAGGAGAGCGCAAAATATGGTCTGAAGCTCAACATCAAAAAAACTAAGATCATGGCCACTGGTCCCATCACTTCCTGGCAAATAGAAGGGGATGAAATGGAGGCAGTGAGAGATTTCACTTTCTTGGGTTCCATGATCACTTCAGATGGTGACAGCAGTCACGAAATTAGAAGACGCCTGCTTCTTGGGAGAAAAGCAATGACAAGCCTAGACAGCATCTTTAAAAGCAAAGACATCACCTTGCCGACAAAGGTCCGTATAGTTAAAGCTATGGTTTTCCCACTATCAGTGTTTGCAGACGGAAAAGTTCTGGCCTCCTTTGCCTAGTCCTCGGACCCTAGTCTGCACAAAGAGTCCTTGAGGAAAAATACTTTGCAGAATGCTGCGTTTATTCTTAAAAATCTTCTCCAACCACAACCAACAGCTTTTTACACATATCAAACTCAGCTTCCATCAAACAACCAACCCACCCAACAGCAAACTAACATTTTAGCTACTTTATATACACTGATACAATTAGGTCATAGGTTGCTGACTCATGCTGACTTTCTTTTAGTATTAAAGGAACAGCGGCCAATTCTTTAGCCGTGACACCCCTTCTGTTTCTTTAAATACAAAAACTCCAACAGAAAATAAAACATACATATATTATATACATAAACCCAGTCTTGCCATCAATTCCTTATGACATGTTGCTGGCAAAGGCTTAGTAAACAAATCAGCAATATTATCTTGTGATTGACAATACTCCAATTTGATAACTCCATTCTGTACACAATCTCTAACATTTGCGTGACGAATAGCAATGTGTTTTGATGCAGATTTCATAATTTCCGAGCCCGCTACTGCAATACACGATTGACTATCCTCATACACCTGGATGGGCAAGTCCACTTTACAATCCAGATCTTTCAGTAATTGAATATACCACATGATTTCATTACATGCTAGTGATAGACTTCCATATTCAGCCTCACAGGATGAAGTTGCGACAAATCCCTGTTTCTTTGATCTCCATCCTATTAGGGAATTGGCAAACATTATAACCATCCCACTTGTGGATTTTCTGGTAGCTACACAGCTTCCCCAGTCTGCATCAACAAATACTTCAAGTCTCTCGTCTTGTGTACTAGATATCTTCAAACACACATTGAATGTTCCTCTTAGATATCTAATAATCCTTTTCACAGCACACCAATCTACTGTACCGGGTTTAGATACACGTTGGCTCAGAACATTTGTAGCATATGCAATGTCCGGCCTTGACCACTGGCTTAAATACAGCAATGATCCTATTATTGATTGATACAACTCAGGCTGATCAAATTCATCATTACATACTATCCTTTGGAAATCTGGTATCATAGGAGTATGAACTGGCTTGCAGTCTTCCATGCCAAACTGCTCTATTAAATGAAGAATTTTCTCTTTCTGGCTTAACAGAAAACTTCCATCAGCTTCCTGGCTTACTTCTACTCCCAAGTAGTTGCTTACAGGCCCTAAGGCTTTAAGCTTAAACCTCTTTTCAAGCTGACTTGTGAGTTTCTGGATTTCACCTGTGGAACTCCCTGCTACAAGCAAATCATCGACAAAGACTAAGAGCATCAGATATTTGTCACCAGTTCCCTTAGTGTAAAGGCATGGATCAGCCACACTCTTTTTAAAACCAAGTTGTATAAGGGTTTCATTTAAACACTGGTTCCAGCACCTTCCACTTTGTTTTAAACCATAAACAGCCTTTTTCAAACGCCAGACTGCACCATTTCTCTCTTCAAAACCAGGAGGTTGTCTCATCAATACTTCATGGTCTAAATTTGCATTCAGATATGCAGTATCAAAATCAAAATGGTGCACTGCTAGTTGTCTTACAGCAGCAATAGACAGAATTAAACGGAAAGTTTCACTTTTCACAGTGGGAGAAAACACTTCATCATAACTCTCCCCTTTAATCTGAGTGAATCCTCTGGCTACTAGTCTGGCTTTAAAACGTGGCTCTCCAGATGCAAGGGTTTTTCTTTTGTAGACCCACTTGCATGATACCACTCTGCCACTAGGTGGCGCCATTACAGTCTCAAACACTTTGTTACGCTTGAAAGATTCCATTTCTTCCTTCATAGCTTGTTGCCACAAAGCACGTTCCCCAGGGGGTAAATCTAAGACTTCATCATAGCTTTGTGGCTCTACACAATTTACATTACAGACCCTCACTCCTCCTATGGTGAAACGCTGAGGAGGTACACCCTTGTTTGTACGCTGAGAGCGTCTAGGCAAAACTATTTCTTCCTGCTCTCTTACCTCAGGCTCTTCTTCCTCTTCCTCTGGGGAAGGAGTATTATCTATTGCCTCATCTTTTGGGGAAATCTGTGCCTCATCATGATCTTTTGTTTCCAACGGCTGAGAAGAAGCCTCTTCCCTTACTTGCTGGGGCAATAGGCAATCTGGGTTAGCGTGTATCATGGTCCACCTGTCCTGGTCAGCGAAGTCTGCGCTTCGTGACAGAACCACACGTCCTGAGTGTAAATTGAAACGCCACCCTTTGCCATAGGACTGATATCCCACAAACCGCAGTTTCTGTGCTCTAGCACCCCCTTTTTGATGCTGACCTTTGGGAATATTTACATGTGCCCAAGAACCCCAATTATGGAGCATTGACCACTCTGGTTCTCTCCCAAACAATACACAATAAGGTATATCCTTTATAGAGCTTGTCCAGGTCCTGTTAATCAAAAAATTCGCTGTGAGAAGAGCCTCACCCCACAGCCTATGATTGTGACCTAATCCTGCATCCACTAGCAGACAGTCCTTTACTGACTGTATTACAGCCCCACGTCTCTCACACAGACCATTTTCAGCAGGGCTATAAGGGTTTGTCAAACGATGAGTAATACCCTTACGTCGCAACCACGCCCCAAACTGTTTGTTCAAAAATTCTCCGCCCCTATCTGTTTGCAACTGCACAACAGGGCGATTGAAGCGCTTTTCAACTTGGACAACCCATTCTCTGAATGTGGGGAAACACTCTGATTTCTGCTTTAACAAAAACAGCCAACTAAAGCGTGATTTGTCATCTATTACCAGAAAAGCATATCTGGCGCCCCCTTCAGTCTGTTGTGGAAAAGGACCTATCACATCACAATGGACAAGTTCTAAAACTTCTTTAGATACCCTGTCACTTTTAGAAGCCACAGGCTTTCTCTTAGATTTAGCCATTTTACATACATTGCAATCTAAGAAACAATTACAGCTATTTACTTTCAGGTTCTTGCACACCTTTTGCATCTCAGAAAGCACACGAAAATTAGCATGACCCAATTTTCTATGTAGTTCATGTACACACCCCTTATGAACTGGCAAATTATCCTGAACCACCTGGGCTGCCTTAACAGGTTTGTTTTGCATTACATATAACCCATTTTCTAATTTTGCATGGCCACATACCTGAGTTCCTTTCTTTATCATACAACCATCCTGTGTGAACTCAATACTATACCCTGCATTAATCAAACAGCTTACAGACAATAAACAATAGTCCAAACTGCTGACAAACAGAGTCTCTGGTAAAGTAGTGTTCAAACACTCCAGGAAACATACCCCCTGGCCATCAATCTTGCTTTTAAAACCATCAGCAAGACAAACTGAGTCTTTTTCATCGACTGGCTTCCTCAGAGTCTTAAAGTCCTTTCGGCTATTGCAGATAATTCTGCTACTGCCAGAGTCCAGCAACCACGTTCCTCGAGGTATCTTCCTCTCCTCTCGAGAAACAGCAGATACAAACTGAGCAGAACGTGTGTTCTTCTTCCCTGAAGAGAACCCCTTCTGCTTACGTTTCTGCGTCGATTGCTGTCTCTGCTCCACGTCGTCTCCTGGCAGCCTCGCCCTGCATTGCCGTTGGAGATGGCTGGGTTGGTTGCATCTATAGCATCTCCTCACTGCCATGGCCAAATCCAAATCTTGTCGTTGCTGTGTTTGTAGATTCTGTTGCTGGCCCCCTCGGCTGTAACTCCTCCGCTCCTGGAGCTCAGCCTGTCTATCTGACCTTCTTTCTGCCTCCTCAGTCAACCTTCCAACCACATACTCAAGGGTCAGATCTCGGGGACGCATACTCTCCATGCTATTAATCACGGGCAACCAGCTTTCAGGCAAACTTGAAAGAATAATGTAGGTCTGGTCAGTCTCATCATAATGCTTACCTCTCTGTTGTAGTTGGAGAAACAGAGATTTCAGCATTTGCAGATGAGTTGCCAAACTCTCACCTTCATTCATCACAGTCCTGAACAGCCTTCTAGTCAGAGAAATTATAGTTCCAGCAGTTTCTCTGACATGCATTGCCCTTAACAGACTCCAGCACTCAAATGCTGTGCTGGCATTTGCAACATGCAATAACTGAGAGTTGCTCAAACACAGCATAATTTGGGTACGAGCCCTTTCATCTAGTCATTTTTTCTCAACAGAGTCAGTTATGTGAACCTCATTTTCCACACAGTCCCACAGTCCATCTCTCCTCAGCAACTGCTGCATTCGTATTGACCATGCTAGCCAGTTGCTTTCGGTGAGTAGTTCAAAAGGAATGCCTCCCCCAATATTAACAAACTGGGGAGACTGGAAATCTGCCATCCCAGCTGGTACTTGCTGAGCCCCTTCCGTGGGGCCTCCAGCAATTTCCTCTGACTCACGTTTTAAAGTCTGCTCAGATGGTCCAGGCTGGCACTCACCAGCTTCTGGCTGCTGCCTCCGACGACCCTCGGGTCCCACCTGGCTCTGCAACCAGTGCAGCCGCTCTGTGAGCCACCTGTTACGGTCCTGAATCGAGTCAAGCTTTTCCAGCAGCCGACTCCGGGTACTTCCCTGCTGCTCCAGCGTTGACTTAGACCGCCTGCTCCCTTCTGAGTTGCCGTTAGTTGTTCTGCACTCTGCTTATGCTCAGGAACACTGGGCCCATAACCTATCAGTGTTTGCAGACGGAAAAGTTCTGGCCTCCTTTGCCTAGTCCTCGGACCCTAGTCTGCACAAAGAGTCCTTGAGGAAAAATACTTTGCAGAATGCTGCGTTTATTCTTAAAAATCTTCTCCAACCACAACCAACAGCTTTTTACACATATCAAACTCAGCTTCCATCAAACAACCAACCCACCCAACAGCAAACTAACATTTTAGCTACTTTATATACACTGATACAATTAGGTCATAGGTTGCTGACTCATGCTGACTTTCTTTTAGTATTAAAGGAACAGCGGCCAATTCTTTAGCCGTGACACCCACTAGTAATGTATGGAAGTGAGAGCTGGACCATAAAGAAGGCTGATCGCCGAAGAATTGATGCTTTTGAATTATGGTGCTGGAGGAGACTCTTGAGAATCCCATGGACTGCAAGAAGATCAAACCTATCTATTCTTAAAGAAATCAGCCCTGAATGCTCACTAGAAGGACAGATCCTGAAGTTGAGGCTCCAGTACTTTGGCCACCTCATGAGAAGAGAAGACTCCCTAGAAAAGACCCTGATGTTGGGAAAGATGGAGGGCACAAGGAGAAGGGGACGACAGAGGATGAGATGGTTGGACAGTGTTCTCGAAGCTACTAACATGAGTTTGGCCAAACTGCGAGAGGCAGTGAAGGATAGGCGTGCCTGGCGTGCTCTGGTCCATGGGGTCACAAAGAGTCGGACACGACTGAACAACAGCAATTAAGAAAATAAATTGCATTCAAAAATTATCCAAGGGGGGAAATGGGCATGGTACAAGAGTTCTGTTGTACTTTCCTTGTTTTCAAGGTGGCTGCTGAGGCTTGTGAGCATGCTTTCTTTCATCCTACAAGTCTCCCCAGTGGTCTGCATTCTGCAACCTCACCAGGTGACTGCACTTCCTAAAACAACTCACAACAATAAGGTACACTCAACCCTATTCCCACCAAAATTATTAAGAAGTTCTAAATCACCCCAGAAATGCAGCAAAAAAGTAACCACCCTAGAAGCCTATTTCACAGTGGGAGGAGTTGGTTTTGGGGTGGGGGTGGGGGTTGTTTTTGAAGAATGGAAGACAGATTTCAGCACAGCACAGCCACAGTCAGTGCAGCTAAGGCAGCAAGGGCACAATGTGATCATGGTACCCAGTCCCAGTCAGTCAACTAGCAGCAGCATCTTCAAAAGCAGCACCAAGTACTACAGTTGTGTAACCAGGAAATCACCAGAGCAAGGCTCTCTCTTTCTAGACAACACTGGTCTAAGCATTCTGTGGCACCAAGCAACTAGTGCCTGACAATGGTGAATCAATGAGAAACAACTGACTGCAAACATAATCCTTCAGCTGAGTGCAACCCAGTCAACCACAAGATGAACACCTCAGTCTTTTCTGGACTGAGCTTCAATTAGTTGGCCCTTATCCAGCCCACTAGCACAGCGAGACGCTGGATTTAGCATTTCCTCTGCTTCACCTGAACTAGATGTGGAGTAGAAACAGAGCTGGGTGTCACCCACATATTGAGAATATTCTACCTCAAACCTCCAGGTGACCTTACGCAATGGGACCATTCTGAGGCATCACTGTGTTACTATTTGTTTTCAGTCTTCGGTATCTCCACCCTGAGCTGACCATTACTTGCATAGGCCATTTTGTTGGGTAGTGTCTCTTCAAAGGATTACAAAACCAGAATTTGTGCCTGTATGCAATCAGCGACATTGTATCTACTGTTGCTTCCGCACCCCTCTTGGGATTCAGTTAAAAATCAACAACACTGATCTGGCTCATATTTGTCACTGGAATAATCCTGTTATATTTATATTTCAATAGCATGAAATGCTAAGTTCTGGGGTTAGATGTCTAGCACATAGTTGCTATCAATTTTCTGTTCCCCTGACTCCCCTCAACATGTCTGAAAGATCCCAAATCTCCTGGCACCTCCATGTCACACCCTGCATTTTGCTAGTGCTGCTTAAGCCTTTATGAAATGTTGTCCGCAGCTGTACAGTTCAAGCACTAAGAATACTACAGGAGCCCTGCTATCAAGTACCGCATCCTCTTTCCTGTAGTGATGAACCAGATACCTCCAGGAAGTCTCCAAGCGAGATGCAATTGGGATATGAGCTGGGCAAGTACCTATTTTCAGATTATTTTTCAATCCAGTTGTTCACAGTAGGACTGATTTGTAGGCAGGCATAGGAAGTAACTCCCCCAAAATTAAATGGCCAAGTTGAGGAACATCAAGAAAGGGAGGAGCAGTCACCTATTTCTTGCTCACAGAGCCAATACCCCAATGAAGAGTGGAGGTGGCACAGAAAGGTTGCCAAACCAGTTCCTCAGGCTAAAGCCACTCCAACGTTCCAAGTCTAGCCAGGCTCACTGAGATTGGGGTCCTGGGTCAACAGGTGGTAGGGCCCCCAGACTCCGAGCTTTCTTTCTTTCTTTACAAAATAATAGTCCTTCTAGAAAGAAGCAAAATGTGTTCTGTGTTCATTGTACTGCTAAGATGTTGAACGAGCAGTCATTGATAACCACAAGTTTCCTTTCTACAGCAGATCATCAGAAAAAGGTATTAATCACCATTAACAGAAGTCGCATATTGGAAGGTCTCAGACTTGAAATTAATTTCAATGGCACCTTTTATTCCTGGTAGTTTTTCAAGAATGGAAAATGTTAGAAGTTACATAAACTGCTCATACTATGAAACCTTACACATTTATTTTTTACATAATGCATTAACTTCTTCTTTTTACTCCATTGTTGGGCACATGCAAAGCATTTTACGATAAAATACTATTCAGCATTGGTAAGGAATAAAGAATTTACCATAGTACTTACCAACAAAGCCAACCTGTAGCAAAACCACAGCTGCCGCCATTATGGGTGCACCAATGACTAAGAAACTTTCCACTGGTTGAAACAAAAATGCTGTAGGAAAAATATAGTAAAAAATAAAAAAAATAGTTTGATATAGCAACACAAAACAAGCAAGTCTTATTGTATTAATTAATATACTGACCTGACATTAGCTCTGGGGTTTACTTTGAAGACCACAGAAGGAACCAAACACTCACAGTCCAAATTGTCATTTTTCTAAGTTTCATTTTCATAAAATGATAGAATTGTGTATTTTTACTGTTCTCCCTTGGGCATCCCGCCCCCTACACCCAGTGTATTAAGAGTAACAGATTGGCTCATTTCCAGGGGGACAGAAGCACACTTAACATTAGAAAACCATTCTCTAGTTTCATTTTGACATTCCAGAAGTCCTTGACATGGAACAGACTATTGACAGATTACATCAAAAATCTTTATATGCCATCCACTAGTACAACTGAGTAAAGTTATTAAATATGTGCACACACATTAAAAATATGACTGTTTAATTGTTGATTGCCTTCAAGTATGCTATTATCAAAGGAAATTAGAACAAGTTTAAGATGCTATTAAAAAGTTATTGAGAACTTGTTATTTTTATTCTTCTTTGATCTAATGTCTACCACAAAGTCAATTAATTCATGCCTAATTCTGGATCAATATACTAACAAACTGAGACTCAGAACAAGTTATACCACAGTGGCTTCTTCTCCATCCCAAATACTTACAGAATCTATACTACCATGGTAGTTCACATAGAAATTCATAATCTAAAAATAATATCACATTTCCTCTGCAAAGCCAAGTAGAGCTATATGGCTAAGAAAAGCAAGACCCTAGATAAAAACCACTGCAACAGATTTTAGCCTTTGGCATGCTTACTTAAAAAAATTACTTCTGATCAGGCCATTCCTTGAAATGCAAGAATACTGTGCAGAAACACAATGACGATTCAAGGAGCACAACATGACCTTACTTCTACAACTGCTATTGCCAGATTGTGACGACTACTTCCTTCAAATGGAATAAATCTGGTCATGCAAGCAAGCAGGAAAGAATCAAACTTCTTGAATGGAACAAACTGATCATACCCAGGAGCAGATTCAGCTTGTACACTTCAGCAGCTTGTCAGCTACTCACTAGTTATGAACAGTGCTATTTGTGACATTAAATTCTTAGTACAAGCCAGGTCCCACAACAAAGCCATTAAGCTCAATTCAAAGGCTACATCCATCCATCCATCTTCCTGGTGCAACTGGACTTCTCAGCGACCCTTCCCCTCTGCAGGGAGGTGGGACTGATTCGGATGGTCCGCCCCCGCCATTTGATGGATCCAATTGGCTTCCAGAGAGTGGTAGGGGATGTTTTATCCCATGTTGATGGCATTTCAGCCAATTCCCTGGTAGCCCGCTGGAATGTGGAGTTAGCCAGGGCTATTGACTGTCAGGCTCCGAAGCACCCTCTCCGATTGCATGGAGCCCGGACAGCCCCGTGGTTTTCCCCGGAGCTGAGGGTGATGAAACAGTCGCTGAGACGGCTAGAGCGCTAGTGGCGGAAAACTCATTCTGAATCAGACCGGACATGGGCTGGAGCTCAACTTCGAGCCTACCAAGTGGCAATGGAGATGGCGAAGAGGACCTTCTTCACCGTTTCTATTGCATCTGCAGCAAACAGCAGCAGGAGACTCTTCCAGGTGGTTCACAATCTATCAGAACCACCTTCGTCACTGGGGCCTGGTAGGGACCCCAAGATCTCCTGCAATGCTTTTTCAAAGTTTTTTGCAGATAAAGTCGCTCAGATTCAGGAGGTAGACTCCACCGTGGGAGCAGGGCCGGGGTGGGAGAGTGCTAGAGCCCTGTCTAGTCATGTTTCATGGGATCAATTCCAATCTGTTACCTCCGAGGATGTGGACAGGCTGCTTGGACGAGTGAAACCAACCACCTGTCTCCCTGATCCTTGCCCATCCTGGCTAATAAAAGCGAGCCGGGAAGGGCTGGGTGATGGGCTCCGCGGGGTGGTGAATGCTTCCCCCTGCGAGGGAGTCTTCCCAGACCCACTGAAAGAGGCGGTCATTAAACCGCTTCTTAAAAAAACATCTTTAGACCCAGAAAATATGGCCAACTATCGCCCAGTCTCAAATCTACCATTCTTGGGCAAGGTGACTGAGCGGGTGGTTGCTGAACAACTCCTGGAGAATGCGGACCATTTGGATTCCTTCCAACAGGGATTCAGGCCTCATCATGGGACTGAAACTGCCTTGGTCATGCTGGTGGATGATCTCCGGCGGGCTAGGGACAAAAGTGAGAGCTGTTTCCTAGTTCTGCTGGATCTCTCAGCAGCCTTTGACACCATTGACCATAACATCATTCTGGACCGTCTAGAGGGGCTGGGAGCTGGGGGCACTGTTATACAGTGGTTCCGCTCCTTTCTCCGGGGCCGTGTCTAAAAAGTGGTGTTGGGGGGTGAGTGTTCAGACCCCTGGGCTCTCATTTGTGGGGTGCCTCTGGGTTCCGTCCTCTCCCCCATGCTTTTTGATATCTACGGTACATTGGCTCCCAGTACGTTTCCGAGCACAATTCAAAGTGTTGCTGCTGGCCTTTAAAGCCCTAAACGGCCTCGGTCCTGTATACCTGAAGGAGCGTCTCCACCCCCATCATTCAGCCCAGACACTGAGATCCAGCGCCGAGGGTCTTCTGGCGGTTCCCTCATTGCGAGAGGTGAGGTTACAGGGAACCAGACAGAGGGCCTTCTCGGTAGTGGCGCCCACCCTGTGGAACACCCTTCCATCAGATGTCAAGGAAATAAGCAGCTATCCTATTTTTAAGAGACAGCTGAAGGCAGCCCTGTTTAGGGAAGTTTTTAATATTTAATGCTGTATTGTATTAACATTCGATTGGGAGCCACCCAGAGTGGCTGGGGAAACTCAGCCAGATGGGCGGGGTACAAATAATAAATTATTATTAATTATTATTATTATTATTATTAACCTAGCTATATATTTTTTCAAAACTAAGAAGACCCAGCTGAAAACACAGTTCTTCATTCTTGTCAGTTCATGCTGGTGATTTAGTTGCACTAGGCTATATCAAAAAACATTTGAAAGAAGAATTAGCAATTCCATCCCAATTAGCAGTTCAGAATACAGATGGGGAACAAGCTGCCTGGGACCCAGAACCAGCCTGTAAAGGCTTTGAGTGGCTGGACAACCCACTGAAATATTTACTGGTGGTAGCAGTGTTGCTGCTTCCATTTGGTGTTTTTTTGAAAGACCCACTGTACAGAATTCATTAGGGACAGAAGCAGCATCTCTCTTGGCTGATGTGTTTGTGGAAGTGGGGTTATTGGTTTGTTGTTGTTTTTATTATTATTATTATTATTATTATTATTATTATTATTATTATTATTATGTGTTTTGTGTTTTGTGTTTTGTGTTTTGTGTTCTCATTTTGTATTTTCATGTTGCAAACTGACCTGTGATTTTCGGATGAAGGACAGTATGCAAATTTAATAAATACTCATAATAAATAAAAACAAACCACAGAGTCCAGGAGAATCTACAGCTGCGGTGGGGAGCCTGTGACCATTCAGATATTGCTGCACTCCAACTCCCACCAGCCCCAGCCAGGTATGAGTCACTGTTACAGGCATCTAGGAGCCCCCTAGTACAAAAATGCTTCAGTGCTCATGGCTAGTTAGTTACACTGCAGTTAAGGAGCACTGAAGAGTCTTTCTCTGCCCCCAAATAGGCATCGGTACTGAATTACGGCTCCAGTTTCCTCTCGAAACATACAGTGACACAACACTGTCAATTGTTAAAGGTAAATTGAGCTATCATGTTAGTCAACTAAAATTCCTTATCCTTCTGCACTTCATATAGCTACATTATACAAATGCAGGCAATTACAGACCATCTACGAATGAAATAATGCTGTTTGATCTAACAATTTCTTACACAGAATTCTTGAATAACAAAATCACAATATTCAACTACCGGTAATGGTTATAAAAAAGCTGCAGGCCAAATGTAAATTGACTTTCGAGTCAATTCAATTTCCAGAATTGATTACAAAAGTATTAGAATTCTGAGTTGCCATTACTTGAACATTCTCGACATTCTTGGTGTAGCATGCTTTCAGGGATGACCCCTGCATCATTGCCATTTCCTTTCTAAAAAGAAGGTGGCATCACGCTTCCTTTGTGAGCTTGGGCAGCTTTTACAAGAGTCAGGAAAATCACTTCTGAGAATAAGGACGATTTTGTTGTCAAGAACTGGAAGTGGAAATGTTTCAACAATAAAGAAAATTAAACAAAAGTAAAAAAAGGGGGGATATACATTTCTACATCAATTTAACGCTCATCAAGACATTTACCGCAAGCGACAATCTCAAACCCCATAGTTCTACAAATGTGTGTAATTCTGCCTGATAATTCAGTTAGAACTGAATGATAAACACATTTTGAAGCTCAAGAACCAAAAGAACCAACCTATATTTTAATTCCAATTCAAGTTGCCTTGCACCTGTAGCCAAAACAGCAATATCCATGGGCAAGAAAGATGTACATACACATAGGAGTAAAGCTCTTGCTGCTGCATTAGCTCAATACAGACAAGATACATTGTACTTCACTGCCCTCAGAACTGTGAGGAATGGCAACCCAAGAGAGGGCCTTTTCTGCGGGAGCCCCTAAATTGTGGGACTCGCTTTCCACAGAGGCATGCATGTCGAGTATTTTCATCAAACAACTTTCGCCATGTGCTGAAGACATCTCTCTTTACATTGGCCTATGATGACTGAAGTATTTTGTTTTATGGTCTCTTATTGAATTTATAATGCTCTGTTTCAGTTGGAACAACTTAACTGGTTTTATAATTGTGTGGGTGTCATTGTTTCATCTGTCACTATGTCTTGCATTTTTGAGTGTTTATATTGCAAGCTGCCCTGTGGGATCCTTGGACAAAGGACAGTATAGAAATTTCATATCAAACAAGCAAGCATTTTTGTTAAAAAAAAACATTGTATCCCACCAGGGGCACCTTATGGCTAAAGGTGGGTAAGAAATTTGATGAATAAATAAATTTATACTCATTTTCTTATAGAACATCTTCTCTCCCAATGCAGTAACCTATCATGGCATTCCATCTTGTATGGTCCTTGGCTCTTTAAAAAAAAATCCATTTTAGGATATGTCTAGTTTCTGTGTTGTCTGAGCATTTTTTTTCCACTGAAAGGACCCAACACTCTACATGTTTCGATCTAGATTGATGTGGGGCTTCCCTTCTGCTTGACCTGTAAACTACAGTTAGTACAGAATGCTGCAGGGTGGTTGCTGATGGGAGTGAGACTAGTTACAGGTAGGTAGCCGTGTTGGTCTGCCGTAGTCGAAACAAAATTAAAAAAATCCTTCCAGTAGCACCTTAGAGACCAACTAAGTTTGTTCTTGGTATGAGCTTTCATGTGCATGCACACGTCTTCAGATACACTGAAACAGAAGTCACCAGACCCTTAAATATAGTGAGAGGGTGGAGAGGGGTATTACTCAGAAGGGTGGTGGGAATGGGTGATTGCCTGATAGGTGTGGTAAACCTGTTGATGACTGCAGTGAGTGAGACTGACACTGCCAGCATATAACGCTCGCATTCAGAGATCTGCACTGGTCCCTGATTTGTTCTTGAGCCAAGTTCAAGGCATTATTAGTAGTAAACATTATTTGTTTAGACAAGGCTACCCAGACATGCACAATGTTTATATGTGCTTTAATCTGATTTATGATTTAGTTAGCTGTTTTCAATAGTTTTTTCCTGGTAATTTTATTGTTGTTGCATTGTTGTTGCTTTGCAAACTGCATTGAGATTGCTGTTTTTATAAAAAATAAAGCAGTATATAAATTATATGAAATGAATAAGCATAAGGGCATACTGCCTTATACCGAGTGAGGCCACTGATTCAACTAGCCAAGTCCTGTGTATTTCAAGGGTAGCCAACATGAAGGCCTCCAAATTTTGCTGGAATATGGCTCTCATAACCCCTGACCATGCTGGCTGAGGCTGATGGATGCTGGAACCCAACAAGATTGTTTCAGGGCATCTATTGAGCTCAGCTGGTCTCACTCAGAAAGGCCCTTTTCCAGAAACAAAGAGTTTGGACTCAATTGCACCTGTTGAAGGTGTTTTGTAAGGCTGCTTCCTGGGTCTCTTTTTGGAAAGCACTACTAAACTGACATTTCTACCTCTGCTAATTCCACTCTCAGTGGAAAGAGGCTCTTCATCAGACGATTATATTCTTGTCCAAATGTGGCTGCTCAACTCAGGGTGTCAAGAGACATTGTTACAGTACACCCCTGACCAGGTTGATCTCCCACTCCAACGAAAATGAAATTAGACTTACCATAAGCCTTTGTTCTACTTTGATTTGGGATGACATCCTGCCCACACCTGGCTGTTCCTCACAGACTAGCTTATGGAAGCCTCTTTCATCATTATTTGAGTTGTGTTTCCCAGTGGAAGAGAGATTGTACATATTCTGCCTCAATCTACTTTATACTGGATGCTATTAGTTTGCCTTGTTGACTTAGCAAAGTTACAGAGTCTCCTAAGAAGTAGGGATTAGTCTACTTCCAGTCTCTGACAATTTCACACCCATTCATTCAAAAATCCATTCTGTCCAGTTTCCACATAAACCTGTGACTTTTCTATAAAAAAACCCCAAATCCGTATGAAAGTTCGCATTTAAAAACACTTAAATACAAATTTTATCTCAACATACACACTTCTAAACATATTTTATTCTAAAATAAACATTTTATAATGTATCTGAAGAAGTGTGCATGCACACGAAAGCTCATACCAAGAACAAACTTAGTTGGTCTCTAAGGTGCTACTGGAAGGAATTTTTTTTTATTTTGTTTTGACTATGACAGACCAACACGGCTATCTACCTGTAACTATTTTATAATGGATTTGTGTACATTTTTGAGGCAAAAAATGTACTGCACAGTTCAGAGAAGTGGATAACCTGAAAAATAATTATGTTCCAATCCTTGTATAGGAGCTAAAAATTAGGTCAGTTTGCCTAGTAAACAAATGGACAGAACAAGGTCCTCCATCCCTACTTAGGAGGATCCTCCCACCCCGCATATCTATGGCTTATCTTAAACTGGGTGCCTAACTAAATTCATTAAAATTCTGCCTCTGGAAACAGATGGTGATGATTATTTTGTTCATTTTATTTGTCACTTACTAAAAACTAGAAGATAAGCACCAGTTAAGAGCAAAATGTCTGAGTGAATAGGAACATCTTCACCTGGCACAAAAAATTGATAGTGATAGTGCTAGGCACATCTCTAAAAGGAACATTCCATAGTCAGGGAGCCACAACTGAGCAGGCTCCATCTCATCCTGCGACCCTCCACACCTCCACTGGAAGGGATACACAGATGATGAACATAGGGTTCAGGTAGGTTTACATGGGACAAACCAGTGCCTAAGACATTGAGGTCCTGAGCTGCACAAAAATAGCACTTTGAATCAAGCCTAGAAATGAACTGGCAGCCAGTACAGTTATACAATCAAACCTCCTACTTCCAGTCAACAATCCGGTTGCTGAACTCTCCACTAGCTGCTGTTTCCAAACTTTCTTCAAGGAAAACCCACATATCACCCACTGCAGTAACCTAACCTAGAGATTACCAGAGCATAGACAACAGAAGCTAGGCTACCCCTGTCCAGATAGGGTCGCAGCTGGGCCACCAACTAAAGATGATGAAGGCACTCTGCACAATTTGTGCCTCTAGTGATGGTAGTGGATCCAGAAGGACCCCCAAACTGAACACCTACTGCTGTGTAGGGACTGCAATTTCATCTAGAACAGCTTAAATCCCACCTGCCCAGTCAAAGGAACCAACCGCTAACAGTACTTTGGTCTTACCCGGATTGAGCTTCACTTTATTGGCTCTCACCAACCTACCATATCCCACACCTGCCAATGTGAAGGGTCCAGGGCACATGTAGCCACCTGCATTGAACCAAACACCTTTCCCACATCCTTGAGGCATACCAGCTGAAGCTCATCCAACAACAAGAAGCAGACACTGCTCTGGATACCTCTTGAGATTCACCTACTATATTGTATAGGGAAGGGGTAGCCCTGCGTGGGAGAAAATCCATTCTAGCTACCATGAATGCAGACCAGGAGCCTAACCCTCTTCAGCCTGAATGATGCATGACCACCAGAAACAGGCATTGCCAAAAGTGGGCACTGCCACCTTGCCTATGGCTTGCTTGCCCCTCCTCCACTTACCACACTGATCATCCAATGAATGACGGAGGGACAATGCTCATCTTAATCATGGCACCAGGGAGGGGTGGGGTTTAAACCTCTCCTCCATCCAGCCCAACTTTACAAGAAGATACACATTGTCCCTTCCTTATTTTGCCATCCACTGTGCTGTTTACAAACCTCATATGGGAACATTGGGACTCTGCAACCCAGTTCATGTTGCTCTCTTGTGGAGAAACGGTTTAGGATATTTTATTGCAGCCACCTTACCTTGCTGCACTGTTTGGTTTTGTGGTTTTCAGACCTGTTGCGTTTTATGAGCCAAATTGGCTCTTGGTAATGAAATGAAGGGTGCAGGTACTTTAAATACATTGTGCAATTCACACAGATAAAAGAAAACTGTCTAAAATCAAGATGCAAGGAGGAGTGGCTCACCTGGCAGGGACTTTTAAAGAAGAATAACCTGAGTGAGAGACTGCTGGTGTCCTTCTACCGAGGCTCCATAGAGAGCATTCTTACATACTGTATTTGTGCTTGGTTCTCCAGCTGCACAGCCAGGGAGAAAAAGATGATTCAGAGGGTCATATCGATAGCCCAAAGGGTTGTTGGTCACCCTCTCCCCTCTCTGGAAGAACTGTACAGTTCCCGCTGCCTTAAAAAGGTGAACAATATTTTAGATGACCCATCTCACCCGGGATATGGTCTCTTTGCGCCACTGCCTTCAGGTAGAAGATACAGAACAATCAGAGCAAAAACAAACAGACTGAAGAACAGCTTCTACCCAAGAGCCATAGCCTTCTTAAATGACGTAACCAAATGATGTGACCTTGGAGAGCTGTGTTGTGTGTATGTGTGGCTTGTGTGTGTGTGTGTTTTGTGCTTTTGTGTGTGTGTGTGTGTGTGTGTGTTTTGTTTTGTTTTGTTTTGTTTTGTTCCCCCCCCCTCTTCTTTTACGGGATGGCTTGCAATTTCGTTGCACTGGTATAGCGTGTGCTTGTACTGGTGCAATGACAAATAAAATTATTATTATTATTATTATTATTATTATTATTATTAAGAGGAATCAGTCTCCTGGCAGGGTCATCACTAGTTTACCTGAATGGGGAGAGGTGAAATGAAGGGGAGGTCAGGGCTGAATTGGCACAGCAGCAGGAGCACTGGATTGGTTCTGCTGGTGTGACTGCACAGCCCTGACATCACTACATTCTTGCCCCTCCTGATAAGTGGCAAAGAGGACCAGCGACAATGGTATTCTGATGTTGCTACTAACCTCAGTTTGTATTGATGATTATTAGTGTTATATATTATTAGTGCTTTGTTTTACGCCTGCTTCCCTGGTGTTTGTCCTAGCATGGCTTCAGATTTGCTACCAAGTTGTGGTTGTAGGTACTTGCATTATTCCCATGTTTTGTAATGACATTGTGCCACAGACAAAAAATAAAATAAAAATCACTTACCGTATTTTTACGTGTATAAGACTAGGTTTTTTTCCTTAAAAATGTCAAAAATTAGGGAGCGTCTTATGCACGGGGCCATCTCCCCCCATTTTCTTGAATCTGAGTCCCCAAAAATGGGGGGCGCCTTATAGACGTAAAAATACGGCACTTTATTACTACTGTAATTTATGCTGAATGCCATTTTCCATTCCATTGCCCATTCAATCGAGTTTGAGGAGATCCTTTCGGAGCTCTTCAAGTATGCCTGAAACATTCCCATCTCAGATAAATCTGCTGTCACCTAACTGCCAACATGGCTTCTTGCACCCCACCTTGCTTGCTTGCCAGCTACAAATGATCCTGGCCCTCTAGGAAGCAGAACACCAAGAAACAGATTCTCCAACCTCCAGCAAAGCTCTTCCCAAGTCACAGAGGATTTGGTGGAACGTTTCTCGTGCCGTGCTGAGCAAGCCGAAACACATTCGCCCAAACTCAGTGCAACACGAGACTTCTCATGCTGTGTCTTGCAAACAGAAGCCCCACTGGGCACACTGCCCATTCTAAAGCTCAATAAAGAGCCCCACCCCACCCTGCCCTCCTCTAGCAGGCACAAAAGACTCAGGGGAGGGGAAGACTCCATTGTCAGCACCAATTCTAGCTGGCTACTAAACTAAAATGTCTGGACCCCTGGCTACTTTGTCATTCACCCAAGAATCCAGATCAATTATACATGGGCTTTTAAATGCACCAGTCTCGATACATAACAGAGAAAAACAAGACAAATAACTTACCTGTACCATATCGAAGTTCAATTGTATGCTTTCCTTCTGTAAATTCAACTGGGTAGAAAGTGGTGAATAGTACTCTACACGTGTAGCTTCCAGGAACGGCGTCCTTTGCACTCATCTTGATTGATGCAACACCAGCAGTTACGCTCCATACATGCAGTAGATCCACACTCAAAAAAGTATCATTAGCTTTGAAATAATGCTTAGAAGGGGTGGAATAATTAAAAAACACTTTCCCATCAAATTCCCAATACAAAGAAATGTGGTTATTGCTGTTATTTTGTATATTAATAACTGCGCACGGTATGATAATTTCGGATGTATTGCACACACCAAAGGAAACGTCGTGAATCTTCTCAGTTTCCAACTGGGCAGAACCTGCAAGAAGGAAAACAACTGTTACTTATTTGAACAAAAAGAATTAAGTCCATGCTAGAGTTGATAACTTTTGGAAGGCACATTCTGGTGAGGACTACCCCCGTACAAACTCATAGAATGATGGCCATTTGAGAACAGTTCTGGGTGTAGGCCTACTGTGCCACTATTAGCCGAAATAGTGGGAACTTTTTTTGTTAATTACTCCAACACTAACACTGCCTCAGAAGAACATCAGGTGACAACAGCATAGAAAGGGAAACAAGCCAGCTATCCGTTTTTCCTCTGCATTATTTGAGATTCCAATGTTTGGGATAATCCCCCCCCCCAATTATTTGTTGCGATTGCTTTGTGCCAGTACTGTTGTTAATGAGCAATATCCAAAGCAACACGATGACCAAAAATATGAAAAACTTGATGGAATGATTCCAAACATCAAAACTAACATACTGAAGTCTCTGAAAGTCCTTAAATGAACCACGGTACTGTTGTTAAGCCATCTTAATCGTATCAGTGAGAAGGTGGGGCCTAAACAGACAAGAGTTTCTAAAATATTCAGCTCTGTTTTAGCAATATCAGGCAATATAAGGTCCCTGTCCTATAGTTTCATAAAGCTTCTACACTTCAGAGATGTACAATTCTATGTGTCCATTTATTAGCTCCTCAAAGGCTTATTGGCACTTCATAGGCCTGAGCACCATCTTGTGGCTTATAATGGCTTTTAAGCTATGGAGACCCCAAGGCTCACAGGCCTCACCTGAATTTAAATAATTCTAATTCCCCAGAAAGTAAGTCTGCAGTCCTAACCCCATTTACCCGCCCCCCCCGGAGTAAAGCTAATCAAAGTCAAGCAGATTTACTTCTGAGTAGACCTGGTTAGGACTGCAGCCTGCCTAAAGCCCTTCTCTCTGTAGCAGTGGCCCAAAGGGCCCCAATTAATGTGATAATGTGAACCCCTATAAATCCTTGAATATGCTTCTATAGAGATGTTATGATAACCTATTGCTTTAAAGAAACTGATGATTTTGCAAAAGAGGCCTTCCCTACTGGAAAGTACAGCAAATACGTCAGTCACACAAAGATGCCCTTCATAAGCTAGAACATAAGTTGATACATGCACAAAGAGCTAACACAGGTTCCCAACCCGCATACTAACAAAATGTAGCAGATTATTAAGATTGAGGTTCACTTAGTAATGCTATTGCGCCTGCGTATTAAATTAGGTAATGGACATGCATACTAAACTAATATGAGGTAATGATGAACTTTATTGGTTAATTAGAAATCCTTTGTTTGAAATGTAATAAATACACCTGCCCATACCTTTGGGCCGGGTTGCAGATTTGGGAATGATTCCGCTGTAACCTATTGCTTTGCAATAAACAATAATGGACTCCTAGCTCCTAAACAAGTCTCTGAGTTTTATTGGCATAGCTCAGAAGATAGGCCTTTCCGGCCAATGCAACATTTGGTGCCGTGACTCGGATAAACCAACGTTGAAGCAGGACGATTTGGGACGTTTTTCTCTTCTACTACTTCAGTCGAGATTCTTAGGATTTTTCTTCAAAGCACGTGCCAAGGGGGATTTCCTGGAACATCGCTGGAGCAGTGGTGGAAAAAGAAAGGCCCAACGTGCGTTTCAACTCTGAGAAGGAGCAGGAGTCCCAGCAACAAACAAGCCTGGATAAGAGAGGTATAAAATTCTTGGTGCTGTTTTTTGGGAACCTCCTCTTTTGAGGGGAAGCAGGGTCTGATCCACCTCGGAAAAGGTCACTAAGAGTCAGTGGGGTACTCTAGTGGGCCAAATTGGGAAAACCAAGTGGGAAATTGTGAGGAGAAAAGCAGCTAACCTGAGCTAGCTGAGGAAGGGAAATGGAATCTTTGTTGCTGTGTAAAACTTATGATTTGTGCTCTGTGATTGTGTGGTTCTGAGTGGGTCTCCAGGGAGTCCTGTGGATGCTACCGGCCGCTCTGTGTTTGTGTGGTTCTGAGTGGGTCTCCAGGAAATCGTGTGGATGCTACTGGCCGCTCTGTGTTTGTGTGGTTCTGAGTGGGTCTCCAGGAAGTCCTGTGGATGCTACCGGCCGCTCTGTGATTGTGTAGTTCTGAGTGGGTCTCCAGGAAGTCCTGTGGATGCTACCGGCCGCTCTGTGATTGTGTGGTTCTGAGTGGGTCTCCAGGGAGTCCTGTGGATGCTACCGGCCACTCTGTATTTGTGTGGTTCTGAGTGGGTCTCCAGGAAATCCTGTGGATGCTAACGGCTGCTCTGTGGTGTAGTGAGAGAGAGCCAGTGTAGTGAGAGAGCCAGTGTGGTGTAGTGGTTAAGAGCGGTAGACTCTAATCTGGGAGACCGGGTTCGAGTCTCCACTCCTCCACATGCAGCTGCTGGGTGACCTTGGGCCAGTCACACTTCTTTGAAGTCTCTCAGCCCCACTCACCTCACAGAGTGTTTGTTGTGGGGGAGGAAGGGAAAGGAGAATGCTAGCCGCTTTGAGACTCCTTCGGGTAGTGATAAAGCGGGATATCAAATCCAAACTCTTCTTCTTCTTCTTCTGTGATTGTGTGGTTCTGAGTGAGTCTCCAGGAAGTCCAGTGGATGCTACCGGCCGCTATGTGATTGTGTGGTTCTGAGTGGGTCTCCAGGGAGTCCTGAGGATGCTACTGGCCGCTATGTGTTTGTGTGGTTCTGAGTGGATCTCCAGGGAGTCCTGTGGATGCTACCGGCCGCTCTGTGATTGTGTGGTTCTGAGTGGGTCTCCAGGAATCCTGTGGATGCTACCGGCCGCTCTGTGTTTGTGTGGTTCTGAGCGGGCCTACCGGCCTCTATGTATGTGTGGCTGTATTTGTGGCACTGTGGGGTTTGTGGGGAGTTAGTCAGTGGGACTGATTCTCTGCAGACCCTACACCCCTATCTGTATTTGTTTGTGCCTGGCTGTGTCTCAAGATAGGCTGTGTTGTGTGAGTCTGCATAGGCTCCGAGTGATTCTGGGTAAGTCTGTGTCTGCACTCTATAGGCTCTGTGTGATTCTGGGTGGCTCCGTGTGATTCTGGGTGAGTCTGTGTCTGCAGCGGTCAGCCAAGAGGGGCTGCTCTGCTGTTGCACTCTATAGGCTTCGTGTGATTCTGGATAAGTCTATGTCTGCACTCTATATGCTCTGTGTGATTCTGGGTGAGTCTGCATAGGCTCTGTGTGATTCTGGGTGAGTCTGTTTCTGCAGCGGTCAGCCAAGAGGGGCTGCTCTGCTGTTGCACTCTATAGGCTTCGTGTGATTCTGGGTAATCTGTGTCTGCACTCTATAGGCTCTGTGTGATTCTGGGTGAGTCTGTGTCTGCAGCGGTCAGCCAAGAGGGGCTGCTCTGCTGTTGCACTCTATAGGCTTCATGTGATTTTGGGTAATCTGTGTCTGCACTCTATAGGCTCCGTGTGATTCTGGGTGAGTCTGTGTCTGCAGCGGTCAGCCAAGAGGGGCTGCTGTGCTGTTGCACTCTATAGGCTTCGTGTGATTCTGGGTAAGTCTGTGTCTACACTCTATAGGGTCAGTGTGATTCTGGGTGAGTCTGCATAGGTTCCATGTGATTCTGGGTGAGTCTGTCTGCAGCGGTCAGCCAAGAGGGGCTGCTCTGCTGTTGCACTCTATAGGCTTCTTGTGATTCTGGGTAAGTCTGTGTTTGCACTCTATAGGCTCTTTGTGATTCTGGGTGAGTCTGCATAGCCTCCGTGTGACTCTGGGTGAATCTGTGTCTGCAGCGGTCAGCCAAGAGGGGGTGCTCTGCTGTTGCACTCTATAGGCTTTGTGTGATTCTGGGTAAGTCTGTGTCCACTCTATAGGCTTTGTGTGATTCTGGGTGAGTCTGTGTCTGCAGCGGTCAGCCAAGAGGGGCTGCTCTGCTGTTGCACTCTATAGGCTTCGTGTGATTCTGGGTAAGTCTGTGTCCGCTCTATAGGCTCTGTGTGATTCTGGGTGAGTCTGCATAGGCTCCGTGTGATTCTCGGTGAGTCTGTAAAGCCTCCGTGTGATTCTGGGTGAGTCTGTGTCTGCAGCGGTCAGCCAAGAGGGGCTGCTCTGCTGTTGCACTCTATAGGCTTCGTGTGATTCTGGGTAAGTCTATGTCTGCACTCTATAGGCTCTGTGTCATTCTGGGTGAGTCTGCATAGGCTCTGTGTGATTCTGGGTGAGTCTGCATAGGCTCCGTGTGATTCTGGGTGAGTCTGTTTCTGCAGCGGTCAGCCAAGAGGGGCTGCTCTGCTCTTGCACTCTATAGTCTCTGTGTGATTCTGGATGAGTCTATGTCTGCACTCTATAGGCTCTGTGTGATTCTGGGTGAGTCTGCATAGGCTCTGTGTGATTCTGGGTGAGTCTGCATAGGCTCCGTGTGATTCTGGGTGAGTCTGTGTCTGCAGCGGTCAGCCAAGAGGGGCTGCTCTGCTGTTGCACTCTATAGGCTTCGTGTGATTCTGGATAAGTCTATGTCTGCACTCTATATGCTCTGTGTGATTCTGGGTGAGTCTGCATAGGCTCTGTGTGATTCTGGGTGAGTCAGCATAGGCTCCGTGTGATTCTGGGTGAGTCTGTTTCTGCAGCGGTCAGCCAAGAGGGGCTGCTCTGCTGTTGCACTCTATAGGCTTCGTGTGATTCTGGGTAAGTCTGTGTCTGCACTCTATAGGCTCAGTGTGATTCTGCGTGAGTCTGTGTCTGAACTCTATAGGCTCTGTGTGATTCTGTGTGAGTCTGCATAGGCTCCGTGTGATTCTGGGTAAGTCTGTTTCTGCACTCTATAGGCTCTGTGTGATTCTGTGTGAGTCTGCATAGGCTCCGTCTGATTCTGGGTGAGTCTGTGTCTGCAGCGGTCAGCCAAGAGGGGCTGCTCTGCTGTTGCACTCTATAGGCTTCGTGTGATTCTGGGTAAGTCTGTGTTTGCACTCTATAGGCTCTGTGTGATTCTGGGTGAGTCTGCATAGGCTCCGTGTGACTCTGGGTGAATCTGTGTCTGCAGCGGTCAGCCAAGAGGGGCTGCTCTGCTGTTGCACTCTATAGGCTTCATGTGATTCTGGGTAAGTCTGTGCCCACTCTATAGGCTTTGTGTGATTCTGGGTGAGTCTGTGTCTGCAGCGGTCAGCCAAGAGGGTTCTGCTCTGCTGTTGCACTCTATAGGCTTCGTGTGATTCTGGATAAGTCTGTGTCTACACTCTATAGGGTCAGTGTGATTCTGGGTAAGTCTGCATAGGCTCCGTGTGATTCTGGGTGAGTCTGTGTCTGTAGCGGTCAGCCAAGAGGGGCTGCTCTGCTGTTGCACTCTATAGGCTTCGTGTGATTCTGGGTAAGTCTGTGTCCGCTCTATAGGCTCTGTGTGATTCTGGGTGAGTCTGCATAGGCTCCGTGTGATTCTCGGTGAGTCTGTATAGCCTCCGTGTGATTCTGGGTGAGTCTGTGTCTGCAGCGGTCAGCCAAGAGGGGCTGCTCTGCTTTTGCACTCTATAGGCTTCGTGTGATTCTGGGTAAGTCTATGTCTGCACTCTATAGGCTCTGTGTGATTCTGAGTGAGTCTGCATAGGCTCTGTTTGATTCTGGGTGAGTCTGCATAGGCTCCGTGTGATTCTGGGTAATCTGGGTCTGCACTCTATAGGCTCTGTGTGATTCTGGGTGAGTCTGTGTCTGCAGCGGTTAGCCAAGAGGGGCTGCTCTGCTGTTGCACACTATAGGCTTCGTGTGATTCTGGGTAAGAATGTATCTGCACTCTATAGGCTCTGTGTGATTCTGGGTGAGTCTGCATAGGCTCCGTGTGATTCTGGGTGAGTCTGTGTCTGCAGCGGTCAGCCAAGAGGGGCTGCTCTGCTGTTGCACACTATAGGCTTCGTGTGATTCTGGGTAAGAATGTATCTGCACTCTATAGGCTCTGTGTGATTCTGGGTGAGTCTGCATAGGCTCCGTGTGATTCTGGGTAAGTCTATGTCTGCACTCTATAGGCTCTGTGTGATTCTGGGTGAGTCTGCATAGGCTCTGTGTGATTCTGGGTGAGTCTGCATAGGCTCCGTGTGATTCTGGGTGAGTCTGTTTCTGCAGCGGTCAGCCAAGAGGGGCTGCTCTGCTCTTGCACTCTATAGTCTTCGTGTGATTCTGGGTAATCTGGGTCTGCACTCTATACGCTCCGTGTGATTCTGGGTGAGTCTGTGTCTGCAGCGGTCAGCCAAGAGGGGCTGCTCTGCTGTTGCACTCTATAGGCTTCGTGTGATTCTGGGTAAGTCTGTGTCCGCTCTATAGGCTCTGTGTGATTCTGGGTGAGTCTGTATAGCCTCCGTGTGATTCTGGGTGAGTCTGTGTCTGCAGCGGTCAGCCAAGAGAGGCTGCTCTGCTGTTGCACTCTATAGGCTTCGTGTGATTCTGGGTAAGTCTATGTCTGCACTCTATAGGCTCGGTGTGATTCTGGGTGAGTCTGCATAGGCTCCGTGTGATTCAGGGTAATCTTGGTCTGCACTCTATAGGCTCTGTGTGATTCTGGGTGAGTCTGTGTCTGCAGCGGTCAGCCAAGAGGGGCTGCTCTGCTGTTGCACACTATAGGCTTCGTGTGATTCTAGGTAATCTGGGTCTGCACTCTATAGGCTCTGTGTGATTCTGGGTGAGTCTGTGTCTGCAGCGGTCAGCTAAGAGTGGCTGCTCTGCTGTTGCACTCTATAGGCTTCGTGTGATTCTGGTAAGTCTGTATCTGCACTCTATAGGCTCTGTGTGATTCTGGGTGAGTCTGCATAGGCTCCGTGTGATTCTGGGTGAGTCTGTGTCTGCAGCGGTCAGCCAAGAGGGGCTGCTCTGCTGTTGCACTCTATAGGCTTCGTGTGATTCTGGGTAAGTCTGTGTCTGCACTCTATAGGCTCTGTGTGATTCTGGGGGAGTCTGCATAGGCTCCCTGTGATTCTGGGTGAGTCTGTTTCTGCAGCGGTCAGCCAAGAGGGGCTGCTCTGCTGTTGCACTCTATAGGCTTCGTGTGATTCTAGGTAATCTGGGTCTGCACTCTATAGGCTCTGTGTGATTCTGGGTGAGTCTGTGACTGCAGCGGTCAGCCAAGAGGGGCTGCTCTGCTGTTGCACTCTATAGGCTTCGTGTGATTCTAGGTAATCTGGGTTTGCACTCTATAGGCTCTGTGTGATTTTGGGTGAGTCTGTGTCTGCAGCCGTCAGCCAAGAGGGGCTGCTCTGCTGTTGCACTCTATAGGCTTTGTGTGATTCTGGATAAGTCTATGTCTGCACTCTATATGCTCTGTGTGATTCTGGGTGAGTCTGCATAGGCTCTGTGTGATTCTGGATGAGTCTGAATAGGCTCCGTGTGATTCTGGGTGAGTCTGTTTCTGCAGCGGTCAGCCAAGAGGGTCTGCTCTGCTGTTGCATTCTATAGGCTTCGTGTGATTCTGGGTAAGTCTGTATCTGCACTCTATAGGCTCCGTGTGATTCTGCGTGAGTCAGTTTCTGCACTCTATAGGCTCTCTGTGATTCTGTGTGAGTCTGCATAGGCTCCGTCTGATTCCGGGTGAGTCTGTGTCTGCAGCGGTCAGCCAAGAGGGGCTGCTCTGCTGTTGCACTCTATAGGCTTCGTGTGATTCTGGGTAAGTCTGTGTCTGCACTCTATAGGCTCTGTGTGATTCTGGGGGAGTCTGCATAGGCTCCCTGTGATTCTGGGTGAGTCTGTTTCTGCAGCGGTCAGCCAAGAGGGGCTGCTGTGCTTTTGCACTCTATAGGCTTCGTTTGATTCTGGGTAAGTCTGTGTCTACACTCTATAGGGTCAGTGTGATTCTGGGTGAGTTTGCATAGGTTCCATGTGATTCTGGGTGAGTCTGTCTGCAGCGGTCAGCCAAGAGGGGCTGCTCTGCTGTTGCACTCTATAGGCTTCTTGTGATTCTGGGTAAGTCTGTGTTTGCACTCTATAGGCTCTTTGTGATTCTGGGTGAGTCTGCATAGGCTCCGTGTGACTCTGGGTGAATCTGTGTCTGCAGCGGTCAGCCAAGAGGGGGTGCTCTGCTGTTGCACTCTATAGGCTTTGTGTGATTCTGGGTAAGTCTGTGTCCACTCTATAGGCTTTGTGTGATTCTGGGTGAGTCTGTGTCTGCAGCGGTCAGCCAAGAGGGTTCTGCTCTGCTGTTGCACTCTATAGGCTTCGTGTGATTCTGGGTAAGTCTATGTCTGCACTCTATAGGCTCTGTGTGATTCTGGGTGAGTCTGTGTCTGCAGCGGTCAGCCAAGAGGGGCTGCTCTGCTGTTGCACTCTATAGGCTTCGTGTGATTCTGGGTAAGTCTATGTCTGCACTCTATAGGCTCTGTGTGATTCTGGGTGAGTCTGTTTCTGCAGCGGTCAGCCAAGAGGGGCTGCTCTGCTCTTGCACTCTATAGTCTCTGTGTGATTCTGGGTGAGTCTGTGTCTGCAGCGGTCAGCCAAGAGGGGCTGCTCCGCTGTTGCACTCTATAGGCTTCGTGTGATTCTAGGTAATCTGGGTCTACACTCTATAGGCTCTATGTGATTCTGGGTGAGTCTGTGTCTGCAGCGGTCAGCCAAGAGGGGCTGCTCTGCTGTTGCACTCTATAGGCTTCGTGTGATTCTGGGTAATCTGTGTCTGCACTCTAAAGGCTCTGTGTGATTCTAGGTGAGTCTGTGTCTGCAGCGGTCAGCCAAGAGGGGCTGCTCTGCTGTTGCACTCTATAGGCTTCGTGTGATTCTGGGTAAGTCTGTGTCTGCACTCTAAAGGTCTGTGTGATTCTGGGTGAGTCTGTATAGGCTCCGTGTGATTCTGGGTAATTCTATGTCTGCACTCTATAGGCTCTGTGTGATTCTGGGTGAGTCTGCATAGGCTCTGTGTGATTCTGGGTGAGTCTGCATAGGCTCCGCGTGATTCTGGGTGAGTCTGTTTCTGCAGCGGTCAGCCAAGAGGGGCTGCTCTGCTCTTGCACTCTATAGTCTTCGTGTGATTCTGGGTAATTTGGGTCTGCACTCTATAGGCTCTGTGTGATTCTGGGTGAGTCTGTGTCTACAGCGGTCAGCCAAGAGGGGCTGCTCTGCTGTTGCACTCTATAGTCTTCGTGTGATTCTGGGTAATCTGGGTCTGCACTCTATAGGCTCTGTGTGATTCTGGGTGAGTCTGTGTCTGCAGCGGTCAGCCAAGAGGGGCTGCTCTGCTGTTGCACTCTATAGGCTTCGTGTAATTCTAGGTAATCTGGGTCTGCACTCTATAGGCTCTGTGTGATTCTGGGTGAGTCTGTGTCTGCAGCGGTCAGCCAAGAGGGGCTGCTCTGCTGTTGCACTCTATAGGCTTCATGTGATTCTGGGTAAGTCTGTGTCTACACTCTATAGGGTCAGTGTGATTCTGGGTAAGTCTGCATAGGCTCCGTGTGATTCTGGGTGAGTCTGTTTCTGCAGCGGTCAGCCAAGAGGGGCTGCTCTGCTGTTGCACTCTATATTCTTCGTGTGATTCTGGGTAATCTGGGTCTGCACTCTATAGGCTCTGTGTGATTCTGGGTGAGTCTGTGTCTGCAGCGGTCAGCCAAGAGGGGCTGCTCTGCTGTTGCACTCTATAGGCTTCGTGTGATTCTAGGTAATCTGGGTCTGCACACTATAGGCTCTGTGTGATTCTGGTTGAGTGTGTGTCTGCAGCGGTCAGCCAAGAGGGGCTGCTCTGCTGTTGCACTCTATAGGCTTTGTGTGATTCTGGATGAGTCTATGTCTGCACTCTATATGCTCTGTGTGATTCTGGGTGAGTCTGCATAGGCTCTGTGTGATTCTGGATGAGTCTGAATAGGCTCCGTGTGATTCTGGGTGAGTTTGTTTCTGCAGCGGTCAGCCAAGAGTGGCTGCTCTGCTGTTGCACTCTATAGGCTTCGTGTGATTCTGGGTAAGTCTGTATCTGCACTCTATAGGCTCCGTGTGATTCTGCGTGAGTCAGTTTCTGCACTCTATAGGCTCTCTGTGATTCTGTGTGAGTCTGCATAGGCTCCGTCTGATTCCGGGTGAGTCTGTGTCTGCAGCGGTCAGCCAAGAGGGGCTGCTGTGCTGTTGCACTCTATAGGCTTCGTGTGATTCTGGGCAAGTCTGTGTCTACACTCTATAGGGTCAGTTTGATTCTGGGTAAGTCTGCATAGGCTCCGTGTGATTCTGGGTGAGTCTGTGTTTGCACTCTATAGGCTCTCTGTGATTCTGGGTGAGTCTGCATAGGCTCCGTGTGACTCTGGGTGAATCTGTGTCTGCAGCGGTCAGCCAAGAGGGGGTGCTCTGCTGTTGCACTCTATAGGCTTTGTGTGATTCTGGGTGAGTCTGTGTCTGCAGCGGTCAGCCAAGAGGGTTCTGCTCTGCGGTTGCACTCTATAGGCTTCGTGTGATTCTGGGCAAGTCTGTGTCTACACTCTATAGGGTCAGTGTGATTCTGGGTAAGTCTGCATAGGCTCCGTGTGATTCTGGGTGAGTCTGTGTCTGCAGCGGTCAGCCAAGAGGGGCTGCTCTGCTGTTGCACTCTATAGGATTCGTGTGATTCTGGGTAAGTCTGTGTCCGCTCTATAGGCTCTGTGTGATTCTGGGTGAGTCTGCATAGGCTCTGTGTGATTCTGGGTGAGTCTGCATAGGCTCCGTGTGATTCTGGGTGAGTCTGTTTCTGCAGCGGTCAGCCAAGAGGGGCTGCTCTGCTCTTGCACTCTATAGTCTCTGTGTGATTCTGGGTGAGTCTGTGTCTGCAGCGGTCAGCCAAGAGGGGCTGCTCTGCTGTTGCACTCTATAGGCTTCGTGTGATTCTAGGTAATCTGGGTCTGCACTCTATAGGCTCTGTGTGATTCTGGGTGAGTCTGTGTCTGCAGCGGTCAGCCAAGAGGGGCTGCTCTGCTGTTGCACTCTATAGGCTTCGTGTGATTCTGGGTAATTGTGTCTGCACTCTATAGGCTCTGTGTGATTCTAGGTGAGTCTGTGTCTGCAGCGGTCAGCCAAGAGGGGCTGCTCTGCTGTTGCACTCTATAGGCTTCGTGTGATTCTGGGTAAGTCTGTGTCTGCACTCTAAAGGTCTGTGTGATTCTGGGTGAGTCTGCATAGGCTCCGTGTGATTCTGGGTAAGTCTATGTCTGCACTCTATAGGCTCTGTGTGATTCTGGGTGAGTCTGCATAGGCTCTGTGTGATTCTGGGTGAGTCTGCATAGGCTCCGCGTGATTCTGGGTGAGTCTGTTTCTGCAGCGGTCAGCCAAAAGGGGCTGCTCTGCTCTTGCACTCTATAGTCTTCGTGTGATTCTGGGTAATCTGGGTCTGCACTCTATAGGCTCTGTGTGATTCTGGTGGAGTCTGTGTCTGCAGCGGTCAGCCAAGAGGGGCTGCTCTGCTTTTGCACTCTATAGGCTTCGTGTGATTCTGGGTAATCTGGGTCTGCACTCTATAGGCTCTGTGTGATTCTGGGTGAGTCTGTGTCTGCAGCGGTCAGCCAAGAGGGGCTGCTCTGCTGTTGCACTCTATAGGCTTCGTGTAATTCTAGGTAATCTGGGTCTGCACTCTATAGGCTCTGTGTGATTCTGGGTGAGTCTGTGTCTGCAGCGGTCAGCCAAGAGGGGCTGCTCTGCTGTTGCACTCTATAGGCTTCGTGTGATTCTGGATAAGTCTATGTCTGCACTCTATATGCTCTGTGTGATTCTGGGTGAGTCTGCATAGGCTCTGTGTGATTCTGGGTGAGTCTGCATAGGCTCCGTGTGATTCTGGGTGAGTCTGTGTCTGCAGCGGTCAGCCAAGAGGGACTGCTCTGCTGTTGCACTCTATAGGCTTTGTGTGATTCTGGGTAAGTCTGTGTCCACTCTATAGGCTTTGTGTGATTCTGGGTGAGTCTGTGTCTGCAGCGGTCAGCCAAGAGTGTTCTGCTCTGCTGTTGCACTCTATAGGCTTCATGTGATTCTGGGTAAGTCTGTGTCTACACTCTATAGGGTCAGTGTGATTCTGGATAAGTCTGCATAGGCTCCGTGTGATTCTGGGTGAGTCTGTGTCTGCAGCGGTCAGCCAAGAGGGTTCTGCTCTGCTGTTGCACTCTATAGGCTTCGTGTGATTCTGGGTAAGTCTGTGTCTACACTCTATAGGGTCAGTGTGATTCTGGGTAAGTCTGTGTCCGCTCTATAGACTCTGTGTGATTCTGGGTGAGTCTGCATAGGCTCCGTGTGATTCTCCTTGAGTCTGTATAGCCTCCGTGTGATTCTGGGTGAGTCTGTGTCTGCAGCGGTCAGACAAGAGGGGATGCTCTGCTGTTGCACTCTATAGGCTTCGTGTGATTCTGGGAAAGTCTATGTCTGCACTCTATTGGCTCTGAGTGATTCTGGGTGAGTCTGCATAGGCTCTGTGTGATTCTGGGTGAGTCTGCATAGGCTCCGTGTGATTCTGGGTGAGTCTGTTTCTGCAGCGGTCAGCCAAGAGGGGCTGCTCTGCTCTTGCACTCTATATTCTTCGTGTGATTCTGGGTAATCTGGATCTGCACTCTATAGGCTCTGTGTGATTCTGGGTGAGTCTGTGTCTGCAGCGGTCAGCCAAGAGGGGCTGCTCTGCTGTTGCACTCTATAGGCTTCGTGTGATTCTAGGTAATCTGGGTCTGCACTCTATAGGCTCTGTGTGATTCTGGGTGAGTCTGTGTATGCAGCGGTCAGCCAAGAGGGGCTGCTCTGCTGTTGCACTCTATAGGCGTCGTGTGATTCTGCGTAAGTCTGTATTTGCACTCTATAGGCTCTGTGTGATTCTGGTTGAGCCTGCATAGGCTCTGTGTAATTCTGCGTGAGTCTGTGTCTGCAGCGGTCAGCCAAGAGGTGCTGCTCTACTGTTGCATTCTATAGGCTTCGTATGATTCTGGGTAAGTCTGTGTCTGCACTCTATAGGCTCTGTGTGATTCTGCATAGGCTCCGTGTGATTCTGGGTGAGTCTGTGTCTGAGGGGTCAGCCAAAAGGGGCTGCTCTGCTGTTGCACTCTATAGGCTTCGTGTGATTCTGGGTATGTCTGTGTCTGCACTCTATAGGGTCTGTGTGATTCTGGGTAAGTCTGCATAGGCTCCGTATGATTCTGGGCGAGTCTGTGTCTGCAGCGGTCAGCCAAGAGGGGCTGCTCTGCTGTTGCACTCTATAGGCTTCGTGTGATTCTGGGTAAGTCTGTGTCTGCACTCTATAGGCTCTGTGTTATTCTGGGTGAGTCTGTGTCTGCAGCGGTCAGCCAAGAGGGGCTGCTCTGCTGTTGCACTCTATACGCTTCGTGTGATTCTGGGTAAGTTTATGTCTGCACTCTATAGGCTCTGTGTGATTCTGGGTGAGTCTGCATAGGCTCCGTGTGATTCTCCTTGAGTCTGTATAGCCTCCGCGTGATTCTGAGTGAGTCTGTGTCTGCAGCGGTCAGACAAGAGGGGATGCTCTGCTGTTGCACTCTATAGGCTTCGTGTGATTCTGGGAAAGTCTATGTCTGCACTCTATTGGCTCTGAGTGATTCTGGGTGAGTCTGCATAGGCTCTGTGTGATTCTGGGTGAGTCTGCATAGGCTCCGTGTGATTCTGGGTGAGTCTGTTTCTGCAGCGGTCAGCCAAGAGGGGCTGCTCTGCTCTTGCACTCTATATTCTTCGTGTGATTCTGGGTAATCTGGATCTGCACTCTATAGGCTCTGTGTGATTCTGGATGAGTCTGTGTCTGCAGCGGTCAGCCAAGAGGGGCTGCTCTGCTGTTGCACTCTATAGGCTTCGTGTGATTCTAGGTAATCTGGGTCTGCACTCTATAGTCTCTGTGTGATTCTGGGTGAGTCTGTGTCTGCAGCGGTCAGCCAAGAGGGGCTGCTCTGCTGTTGCACTCTATAGGCTTCGTGTGATTCTAGGTAATCTGGGTCTGCACTCTATAGGCTCTGTGTGATTCTGGGTGAGTCTGTGTCTGCAGCGGTCAGCCAAGAGGGGCTGCTCTGCTGTTGCACTCTATAGGCTTCGTGTGATTCTGGGTAATCTGTGTCTGCACTCTATAGGCTCTGTGTGATTCTAGGTGAGTCTGTGTCTGCAGCGGTCAGCCAAGAGGGGCTGCTCTGCTGTTGCACTCTATAGGCTTCGTGTGATTCTGGGTAAGTCTGTGTCTGCACTCTAAAGATCTGTGTGATTCTGGGTGAGTCTGCATAGGCTCCGTGTGATTCTGGGTAAGTCTATGTCTGCACTCTATAGGCTCTGTGTGATTCTGGGTGAGTCTGCATAGGCTCTGTGTGATTCTGGGTGAGTCTGCATAGGCTCCGCGTGATTCTGGGTGAGTCTGTTTCTGCAGCGGTCAGCCAAAAGGGGCTGCTCTGCTCTTGCACTCTATAGTCTTCGTGTGATTCTGGGTAATCTGGGTCTGCACTCTATAGGCTCTGTGTGATTCTGGTGGAGTCTGTGTCTGCAGCGGTCAGCCAAGAGGGGCTGCTCTGCTTTTGCACTCTATAGGCTTCGTGTGATTCTGGGTAATCTGGGTCTGCACTCTATAGGCTCTGTGTGATTCTGGGTGAGTCTGTGTCTGCAGCGGTCAGCCAAGAGGGGCTGCTCTGCTGTTGCACTCTATAGGCTTCGTGTAATTCTAGGTAATCTGGGTCTGCACTCTATAGGCTCTGTGTGATTCTGGGTGAGTCTGTGTCTGCAGCGGTCAGCCAAGAGGGGCTGCTCTGCTGTTGCACTCTATAGGCTTCGTGTGATTCTGGATAAGTCTATGTCTGCACTCTATATGCTCTGTGTGATTCTGGGTGAGTCTGCATAGGCTCTGTGTGATTCTGGGTGAGTCTGCATAGGCTCCGTGTGATTCTGGGTGAGTCTGTGTCTGCAGCAGTCAGCCAAGAGGGACTGCTCTGCTGTTGCACTCTATAGGCTTTGTGTGATTCTGGGTAAGTCTGTGTCCACTCTATAGGCTTTGTGTGATTCTGGGTGAGTCTGTGTCTGCAGCGGTCAGCCAAGAGTGTTCTGCTCTGCTGTTGCACTCTATAGGCTTCATGTGATTCTGGGTAAGTCTGTGTCTACACTCTATAGGGTCAGTGTGATTCTGGGTAAGTCTGCATAGGCTCCGTGTGATTCTGGGTGAGTCTGTGTCTGCAGCGGTCAGCCAAGAGGGTTCTGCTCTGCTGTTGCACTCTATAGGCTTCGTGTGATTCTGGGTAAGTCTGTGTCTACACTCTATAGGGTCAGTGTGATTCTGGGTAAGTCTGTGTCCGCTCTATAGACTCTGTGTGATTCTGGGTGAGTCTGCATAGGCTCCGTGTGATTCTCCTTGAGTCTGTATAGCCTCCGTGTGATTCTGGGTGAGTCTGTGTCTGCAGCGGTCAGACAAGAGGGGATGCTCTGCTGTTGCACTCTATAGGCTTCGTGTGATTCTGGGAAAGTCTATGTCTGCACTCTATTGGCTCTGAGTGATTCTGGGTGAGTCTGCATAGGCTCTGTGTGATTCTGGGTGAGTCTGCATAGGCTCCGTGTGATTCTGGGTGAGTCTGTTTCTGCAGCGGTCAGCCAAGAGGGGCTGCTCTGCTCTTGCACTCTATATTCTTCGTGTGATTCTGGGTAATCTGGATCTGCACTCTATAGGCTCTGTGTGATTCTGGGTGAGTCTGTGTCTGCAGCGGTCAGCCAAGAGGGGCTGCTCTGCTGTTGCACTCTATAGGCTTCGTGTGATTCTAGGTAATCTGGGTCTGCACTCTATAGGCTCTGTGTGATTCTGGGTGAGTCTGTGTATGCAGCGGTCAGCCAAGAGGGGCTGCTCTGCTGTTGCACTCTATAGGCTTCGTGTGATTCTGTGTAATCTGTGTCTGCACTCTATAGGCTCCATGTGATTCTGGGTGAGTCTGTGTCTGCAGCGGTCAGCCAAGAGGGGCTTCTCTGCTGTTGCACTCTATAGGCTTCGTGTGATTCTGGGTAAGTCTGTTTCTGCACTCTATAGGCTCTGTGTGATTATGGGTGACTCTGCATAGGCTCAATGTGATTCTGGGTTAGTCTGTGTCTGCAGAGGTCAGCCAAGAGGTGCTGCTCTGCTGTTGCACTCTATAGGCGTCGTGTGATTCTGCGTAAGTCTGTATTTGCACTCTATAGGCTCTGTGTGATTCTGGTTGAGCCTGCATAGGCTCTGTGTAATTCTGCGTGAGTCTGTGTCTGCAGCGGTCAGCCAAGAGGTGCTGCTCTACTGTTGCATTCTATAGGCTTCGTATGATTCTGGGTAAGTCTGTGTCTGCACTCTATAGGCTCTGTGTGATTCTGCATAGGCTCCGTGTGATTCTGGGTGAGTCTGTGTCTGAGGGGTCAGCCAAAAGGGGCTGCTCTGCTGTTGCACTCTATAGGCTTCGTGTGATTCTGGGTATGTCTGTGTCTGCACTCTATAGGGTCTGTGTGATTCTGGGTAAGTCTGCATAGGCTCCGTATGATTCTGGGCGAGTCTGTGTCTGCAGCGGTCAGCCAAGAGGGGCTGCTCTGCTGTTGCACTCTATAGGCTTCGTGTGATTCTGGGTAAGTCTGTGTCTGCACTCTATAGGCTCTGTGTTATTCTGGGTGAGTCTGTGTCTGCAGCGGTCAGCCAAGAGGGGCTGCTCTGCTGTTGCACTCTATACGCTTCGTGTGATTCTGGGTAAGTTTATGTCTGCACTCTATAGGCTCTGTGTGATTCTGGGTGAGTCTGCATAGGCTCCGTGTGATTCTCCTTGAGTCTGTATAGCCTCCGCGTGATTCTGGGTGAGTCTGTGTCTGCAGCGGTCAGACAAGAGGGGATGCTCTGCTGTTGCACTCTATAGGCTTCGTGTGATTCTGGGAAAGTCTATGTCTGCACTCTATTGGCTCTGAGTGATTCTGGGTGAGTCTGCATAGGCTCTGTGTGATTCTGGGTGAGTCTGCATAGGCTCCGTGTGATTCTGGGTGAGTCTGTTTCTGCAGCGGTCAGCCAAGAGGGGCTGCTCTGCTCTTGCACTCTATATTCTTCGTGTGATTCTGGGTAATCTGGATCTGCACTCTATAGGCTCTGTGTGATTCTGGATGAGTCTGTGTCTGCAGCGGTCAGCCAAGAGGGGCTGCTCTGCTGTTGCACTCTATAGGCTTCGTGTGATTCTAGGTAATCTGGGTCTGCACTCTATAGGCTCTGTGTGATTCTGGGTGAGTCTGTGTATGCAGCGGTCAGCCAAGAGGGGCTGCTCTGCTGTTGCACTCTATAGGCTTCGTGTGATTCTGTGTAATCTGTGTCTGCACTCTATAGGCTCCATGTGATTCTGGGTGACTCTGTGTCTGCAGCGGTCAGCCAAGAGGGGCTTCTCTGCTGTTGCACTCTATAGGCTTCGTGTGATTCTGGGTAAGTCTGTTTCTGCACTCTATAGGCTCTGTGTGATTATGGGTGACTCTGCATAGGCTCAATGTGATTCTGGGTTAGTCTGTGTCTGCAGAGGTCAGCCAAGAGGTGCTGCTCTGCTGTTGCACTCTATAGGCGTCGTGTGATTCTGCGTAAGTCTGTATTTGCACTCTATAGGCTCTGTGTGATTCTGGTTGAGCCTGCATAGGCTCTGTGTAATTCTGCGTGAGTCTGTGTCTGCAGCGGTCAGCCAAGAGGGGCTGCTCTACTGTTGCATTCTATAGGCTTCGTATGATTCTGGGTAAGTCTGTGTCTGCACTCTATAGGCTCTGTGTGATTCTGCATAGGCTCCGTGTGATTCTGGGTGAGTCTGTGTCTGAGGGGTCAGCCAAAAGGGGCTGCTCTGCTGTTGCACTCTATAGGCTTCGTGTGATTCTGGGTATGTCTGTGTCTGCACTCTATAGGGTCTGTGTGATTCTGGGTAAGTCTGCATAGGCTCCGTATGATTCTGGGCGAGTCTGTGTCTGCAGCGGTCAGCCAAGAGGGGCTGCTCTGCTGTTGCACTCTATAGGCTTCGTGTGATTCTGGGTAAGTCTGTGTCTGCACTCTATAGGCTCTGTGTGATTCTGGGTGAGTCTGTGTCTGCAGCGGTCAGCCAAGAGGGGCTGCTCTGCTGTTGCACTCTATAGGCTTCGTGTGATTCTGTGTAATCTGTGTCTGCACTCTATAGGCTCCATGTGATTCTGGGTGAGTCTGTGTCTGCAGCGGTCAGCCAAGAGGGGCTTCTCTGCTGTTGCACTCTATAGGCTTTGTGTGATTCTGGGTAAGTCTGTTTCTGCACTCTATAGGCTCTGTGTGATTATGGGTGACTCTGCATAGGCTCAATGTGATTCTGGGTTAGTCTGTGTCTGCAGCGGTCAGCCAAGAGGTGCTGCTCTGCTGTTGCACTCTATAGGCGTCGTGTGATTCTGCGTAAGTCTGTGTCTGCACTCTATAGGCTCTGTGTGATTCTGGTTGAGCCTGCATAGGCTCTGTGTAATTCTGCGTGAGTCTGTGTCTGCAGCGGTCAGCCAAGAGGGGCTGCTCTGCTGTTGCAATCTATAGGCGTCGTGTGATTCTGGGTAAGTCTATGTCTGCACTATATAGGCTCTGTGTGATTCTGGGTGAGCCTGCATAGGTTCAATGTGATTCTGGGTGAGTCTGTGTCTGCAGCGGTCAGCCAAGAGGGGCTGCTCTGCTGTTGCACTCTATAGGCTTCGTGTGATTCTGGGTAAGTCTGTGTCTGCACTCTGTAGGCTCTGTGTGATTCTGGGTGAGTCTGCATAGGCTCCGTGTGATTCTGGGTGAGTCTGTGTCTGCAGCGGTCAGCCAAGAGGGGCTGCTCTGCTGTTGCACTCTATAGGCTTCGTGTGATTCTGGATAAGTCTATGTCTGCACTCTATATGCTCTGTGTGAATCTGGGTGAGTCTGCATAGGCTCTGTGTGATTCTGGGTGAGTCAGCATAGGCTACGTGTGATTCTGGGTAAGTCTGTGTCTGCACTCTATAGGCTCAGTGTGATTCTGCGTAAGTCTGTGTCTGCACTCTGTAGGCTCTGTGTGATTCTGTGTGAGTCTGCATAGGCTCCGTGTGATTCTGGGTATGTCTGTTTCTGCACTCTATAGGCTCTGTGTGATTCTGTGTGAGTCTGCATAGGCTCCGTCTGATTCTGGGTGAGTCTGTGTCTGCAGCGGTCAGCCAAGAGGGGCTGCTCTGCTGTTGCACTCTATAGGCTTCGTGTGATTCTGGGTAAGTCTGTGTCTACACTCTATAGGCTCTGTGTGATTCTGGTTGAGCCTGCATAGGCTCTGTGTAATTCTGCGTGAGTCTGTGTCTGCAGCGGTCAGCCAAGAGGGGCTGCTCTACTGTTGCATTCTATAAGCTTCGTATGATTCTGGGTAAGTCTGTGTCTGCACTCTAGGCTCTGTGTGATTCTGCATAGGCTCCGTGTGATTCTGGGTGAGTCTGTGTCTGCAGAGGTCAGCCAAAAGGGGCTGCTCTGCTGTTGCACTCTATAGGCTTCGTGTGATTCTGGGTATGTCTGTGTCTGCACTCTATAGGGTTTGTGTGATTCTGGGTAAGTCTGCATAGGCTCCGTATGATTCTGGGTGAGTCTGTGTCTGCAGCGGTCAGCCAAGAGGGGCTGCTCTGCTGTTGCACTCTATAGGCTTCGTGTGATTTTGGATAAGTCTATGTCTGCACTCTATATGCTCTGTGTGATTCTGGGTGAGTCTGCATAGGCTCTGTGTGATTCTGGGTGAGTCTGCATAGGCTCCGTGTGATTCTGGGTGAGTCTGTGTCTGCAGCGGTCAGCCAAGAGGGACTGCTCTGCTGTTGCACTCTATAGGCTTTGTGTGATTCTGGCTAAGTCTGTGTACACTCTATAGGCTTTGTGTGATTTTGGGTGAGTCTGTGTCTGCAGCGGTCAGCCAAGAGTGTTCTGCTCTGCTGTTGCACTCTATAGGCTTCATGTGATTCTGCGTAAGTCTGTGTCTACACTCTATAGGGTCTGTGTGATTCTGGGTAAGTCTGCATAGGCTCCGTATGATTCTGGGCGAGTCTGTGTCTGCAGCGGTCAGCCAAGAGGGGCTGCTCTGCTGTTGCACTCTATAGGCTTCGTGTGATTCTGGGTAAGTCTGTGTCTGCACTCTATAGGCTCTGTGTTATTCTGGGTGAGTCTGTGTCTGCAGCGGTCAGCCAAGAGGGGCTGCTCTGCTGTTGCACTCTATACGCTTCGTGTGATTCTGGGTAAGTTTATGTCTGCACTCTATAGGCTCTGTGTGATTCTGGGTGAGTCTGCATAGGCTCCGTGTGATTCTCCTTGAGTCTGTATAGCCTCCGCGTGATTCTGGGTGAGTCTGTGTCTGCAGCGGTCAGCCAAGAGGGGCTTCTCTGCTGTTGCACTCTATAGGCTTCGTGTGATTCTGGGTAAGTCTGTTTCTGCACTCTATAGGCTCTGTGTGATTATGGGTGACTCTGCATAGGCTCAATGTGATTCTGGGTTAGTCTGTGTCTGCAGAGGTCAGCCAAGAGGTGCTGCTCTGCTGTTGCACTCTATAGGCGTCGTGTGATTCTGCGTAAGTCGGTATTTGCACTCTATAGGCTCTGTGTGATTCTGGTTGAGCCTGCATAGGCTCTGTGTAATTCTGCGTGAGTCTGTGTCTGCAGCGGTCAGCCAAGAGGGGCTGCTCTACTGTTGCATTCTATAGGCTTCGTATGATTCTGGGTAAGTCTGTGTCTGCACTCTATAGGCTCTGTGTGATTCTGCATAGGCTCCGTGTGATTCTGGGTGAGTCTGTGTCTGAGGGGTCAGCCAAAAGGGGCTGCTCTGCTGTTGCACTCTATAGGCTTCGTGTGATTCTGGGTATGTCTGTGTCTGCACTCTATAGGGTCTGTGTGATTCTGGGTAAGTCTGCATAGGCTCCGTATGATTCTGGGCGAGTCTGTGTCTGCAGCGGTCAGCCAAGAGGGGCTGCTCTGCTGTTGCACTCTATAGGCTTCGTGTGATTCTGGGTAAGTCTGTGTCTGCACTCTATAGGCTCTGGGTGATTCTGGGTGAGTCTGTGTCTGCAGCGGTCAGCCAAGAGGGGCTGCTCTGCTGTTGCACTCTATAGGCTTCGTGTGATTCTCTGTAATCTGTGTCTGCACTCTATAGGCTCCATGTGATTCTGGGTGAGTCTGTGTCTGCAGCGGTCAGCCAAGAGGGGCTTCTCTGCTGTTGCACTCTATAGGCTTTGTGTGATTCTGGGTAAGTCTGTTTCTGCACTCTATAGGCTCTGTGTGATTATGGGTGACTCTGCATAGGCTCAATGTGATTCTGGGTTAGTCTGTGTCTGCAGCGGTCAGCCAAGAGGTGCTGCTCTGCTGTTGCACTCTATAGGCGTCGTGTGATTCTGCGTAAGTCTGTGTTTGCACTCTATAGGCTCTGTGTGATTCTGGTTGAGCCTGCATAGGCTCTGTGTAATTCTGCGTGAGTCTGTGTCTGCAGCGGTCAGCCAAGAGGGGCTGCTCTGCTGTTGCAATCTATAGGCGTCGTGTGATTCTGGGTAAGTCTATGTCTGCACTATATAGGCTCTGTGTGATTCTGGGTGAGCCTGCATAGGTTCAATGTGATTCTGGGTGAGTCTGTCTGCAGCGGTCAGCCAAGAGGGGCTGCTCTGCTGTTGCTCTCTATAGGCTTCGTGTGATTCTGGGTAAGTCTGTGTCTGCACTCTATAGCCTCTGTGTGATTCTGGGTGAGCCTGCATAGGCTCTGTATGATTCTGTGTGAGTCTGTGTCTGCAGCGGTCAGCCAAGAGGGGCTGCTCTGCTGTTGCACTCTATAGGCTTCGTGTGATTCTGGGTAAGTCTGTGTCTGCACTCTGTAGGCTCTGTGTGATTCTGGGTGAGTCTGCATAGGCTCCGTGTGATTCTGGGTGAGTCTGTGTCTGCAGCGGTCAGCCAAGAGGGGCTGCTCTGCTGTTGCACTCTATAGGCTTCGTGTGATTCTGGATAAGTCTATGTCTGCACTCTATATGCTCTGTGTGAATCTGGGTGAGTCTGCATAGGCTCTGTGTGATTCTGGGTGAGTCAGCATAGGCTACGTGTGATTCTGGGTAAGTCTGTGTCTGCACTCTATAGGCTCAGTGTGATTCTGCGTAAGTCTGTGTCTGCACTCTGTAGGCTCTGTGTGATTCTGTGTGAGTCTGCATAGGCTCCGTGTGATTCTGGGTATGTCTGTTTCTGCACTCTATAGGCTCTGTGTGATTCTGTGTGAGTCTGCATAGGCTCCGTCTGATTCTGGGTGAGTCTGTGTCTGCAGCGGTCAGCCAAGAGGGGCTGCTCTGCTGTTGCACTCTATAGGCTTCGTGTGATTCTGGGTAAGTCTGTGTCTACACTCTATAGGCTCTGTGTGATTCTGGTTGAGCCTGCATAGGCTCTGTGTAATTCTGCCTGAGTCTGTGTCTGCAGCGGTCAGCCAAGAGGGGCTGCTCTACTGTTGCATTCTATAAGCTTCGTATGATTCTGGGTAAGTCTGTGTCTGCACTCTATAGGCTCTGTGTGATTCTGCATACGCTCCGTGTGATTCTGGGTGAGTCTGTGTCTGCAGAGGTCAGCCAAAAGGGGCTGCTCTGCTGTTGCACTCTATAGGCTTCGTGTGATTCTGGGTATGTCTGTGTCTGCACTCTATAGGGTTTGTGTGATTCTGGGTAAGTCTGCATAGGCTCCGTATGATTCTGGGTGAGTCTGTGTCTGCAGCGGTCAGCCAAGAGGGGCTGCTCTGCTGTTGCACTCTATAGGCTTCGTGTGATTCTGGATAAGTCTATGTCTGCACTCTATATGCTCTGTGTGATTCTGGGTGAGTCTGCATAGGCTCTGTGTGATTCTGGGTGAGTCTGCATAGGCTCCGTGTGATTCTGGGTGAGTCTGTGTCTGCAGCGGTCAGCCAAGAGGGACTGCTCTGCTGTTGCACTCTATAGGCTTTGTGTGATTCTGGCTAAGTCTGTGTCCACTCTATAGGCTTTGTGTGATTTTGGGTGAGTCTGTGTCTGCAGCGGTCAGCCAAGAGTGTTCTGCACTGCTGTTGCACTCTATAGGCTTCATGTGATTCTGCGTAAGTCTGTGTCTACACTCTATAGGGTCAGTGTGATTCTGGGTAAGTCTGCATAGGCTCCGTGTGATTCTGGGTGAGTCTGTGTCTGCAGCGGTCAGCCAAGAGGGTTCTGCTCTGCTGTTGCACTCTATAGGCTTTGTGTGATTCTGGGTAAGTATGTGTCTACACTCTATAGGGTCAGTGTGATTCTGGGTAAGTCTGTGTCCGCTCTATAGGCTCTGTGTGATTCTGGGTGAGTCTGCATAGGCTCCGTGTGATTCTCCTTGAGTCTGTATAGCCTCCGTGTGATTCTGGGTGAGTCTGTGTCTGCAGCGGTCAGCCAAGAGGGGCTGCTCTGCTGTTGCACACTATAGGCTTCGTTTGATTCTGGGAAAGTCTATGTCTGCACTCTATAGGCTCTGTGTGATTCTGGGTGAGTCTGCATAGGCTCTGTGTGATTCTGGGTGAGTCTGCATAGGCTCCGTGTGATTCTGGGTGAGTCTGTTTCTGCAGCGGTCAGCCAAGAGGGGCTGCTCTGCTCTTGCACTCTATATTCTTCGTGTGATTCTGGGTAATCTGGGTCTGCACTCTATAGGCTCTGTGTGATTCTGGGTGAGTCTGTGTCTGCAGCGGTCAGCCAAGAGGGGCTGCTCTGCTGTTGCACTCTATAGGCTTCGTGTGATTCTAGGTAATCTGGGTCTGCACTCTATAGGCTCTGTGTGATTCTGGGTGAGTCTGTGTCTGCAGCGGTCAGCCAAGAGGGGCTGCTCTGCTGTTGCACTCTATAGGCTTCGTGTGATTCTGTGTAATCTGTGTCTGCACTCTATAGGCTCCATGTGATTCTGGGTGAGTCTGTGTCTGCAGCGGTCAGCCAAGAGGGGCTTCTCTGCTGTTGCACTCTATAGGCTTCGTGTGATTCTGGGTAAGTCTGTTTCTGCACTCTATAGGCTCTGTGTGATTATGGGTGACTCTGCATAGGCTCAATGTGATTCTGGGTTAGTCTGTGTCTGCAGAGGTCAGCCAAGAGGTGCTGATCTGCTGTTGCACTCTATAGGCGTCGTGTGATTCTGCGTAAGTCTGTATTTGCACTCTATAGGCTCTGTGTGATTCTGGTTAAGCCTGCATAGGCTCTGTGTAATTCTGCGTGAGTCTGTGTCTGCAGCGGTCAGCCAAGAGGGGCTGCTCTACTGTTGCATTCTATAGGCTTCGTATGATTCTGGGTAAGTCTGTGTCTGCACTCGATAGGCTCTGTGTGATTCTGCATAGGCTCCGTGTGATTCTGGGTGAGTCTGTGTCTGCAGAGGTCAGCCAAAAGGGGCTGCTCTGCTGTTGCACTCTATAGGCTTCGTGTGATTCTGGGTATGTCTGTGTCTGCACTCTATAGGGTCTGTGTGATTCTGGGTAAGTCTGCATAGGCTCCGTATGATTCTGGGCGAGTCTGTGTCTGCAGCGGTCAGCCAAGAGGGGCTGCTCTGCTGTTGCACTCTATAGGCTTCGTGTGATTCTGGGTAAGTCTGTGTCTGCACTCTATAGGCTCTGTGTTATTCTGGGTGAGTCTGTGTCTGCAGCGGTCAGCCAAGAGGGGCTGCTCTGCTGTTGCACTCTATAGGCTTCGTGTGATTCTGGGTAAGTTTATGTCTGCACTCTATAGGCTCTGTGTGATTCTGGGTGAGTCTGCATAGGCTCTGTGTGATTCTGGGTGAGTCTGCATAGGCTCCGTGTGATTCTGGGTGAGTCTGTTTCTGCAGCGGTCAGCCAAGAGGGGCTGCTCTGCTGTTGCACTCTATATTCTTCGTGTGATTCTGGGTAATCTGGGTCTGCACTCTATAGGCTCTGTGTGATTCTGGATGAGTCTGTGTCTGCAGCGGTCAGCCAAGAGGGGCTGCTCTGCTGTTGCACTCTATAGGCTTCGTGTGATTCTGTGTAATCTGTGTCTGCACTCTATAGGCTCCATGTGATTCTGGGTGAGTCTGTGTCTGCAGCGGTCAGCCAAGAGGGGCTTCTCTGCTGTTGCACTCTATAGGCTTTGTGTGATTCTGGGTAAGTCTGTTTCTGCACTCTATAGGCTCTGTGTGATTATGGGTGACTCTGCATAGGCTCAATGTGATTCTGGGTTAGTCTGTGTCTGCAGCGGTCAGCCAAGAGGTGCTGCTCTGCTGTTGCACTCTATACGCGTCGTGTGATTCTGCGTAAGTCTGTGTTTGCACTCTATAGGCTCTGTGTGATTCTGGTTGAGCCTGCATAGGCTCTGTGTAATTCTGCGTGAGTCTGTGTCTGCAGCGGTCAGCCAAGAGGGGCTGCTCTACTGTTGCATTCTATAGGCTTCGTATGATTCTGGGTAAGTCTGTGTCTGCATTCTATAGGCTCTGTGTGATTCTGCATAGGCTCCGTGTGATTCTGGGTGAGTCTGTGTCTGCAGAGGTCAGCCAAAAGGGGCTGCTCTGCTGTTGCACTCTATAGGCTTCGTGTGATTCTGGGTATGTCTGTGTCTGCACTCTATAGGCTCTGTGTGATTCTGCATAGGCTCCGTATGATTCTGGGTGAGTGTGTGTCTGCAGCGGTCAGCCAAGAGGGGCTGCTCTGCTGTTGCACACTATAGGCTTCGTGTGATTCTAGGTAATCTGGGTCTGCACTCTATAGGCTCTGTGTGATTCTGGTTGAGTCTGTGTCTGCAGCGGTCAGCCAAGAGGGGCTGCCCTGCTGTTGCACTCTATAGGCTTCGTGTGATTCTGGGTAAGTCTGTATCTGCACTCTATAGGCTCTGTGTGATTCTGGGTGAGTCTGCATAGGCTCCGTGTGATTCTGGGTGAGTCTGTGTCTGCAGCGGTCAGCCAAGAGGGGCTGCTCTGCTGTTGCACTCTATAGGCTTCGTGTGATTCTTTGTAAGTCTGTGTCTGCACTCTATAGGCTCTGTGTGATTCTGGGTTAGTCTGCATAGGCTCCGTGTGATTCTGGGTAAGTCTATGTTTGCACTCTATAGGCTCTGTGTGATTCTGGGTGAGTCTGCATAGGCTCTGTGTGATTCTGGGTGAGTCTGCATAGGCTCCGTGTGATTCTGGGTGAGTCTGTTTCTGCAGCGGTCAGCCAAGAGGGGCTGCTCTGCTTTTGCACTCTATAGTCTTCGTGTGATTCTGGTTAATCTGTGTCTGCACTCTATAGGCTGTGTGTGATTCTGGGTGAGTCTGTGTCTGCAGCGGTCAGCCAAGAGGGGCTACTCTGCTGTTGCACTCTATAGGCTTCGTGTGATTCTGGATAAGTCTATGTCTGCACTCTATATGCTCTGTGTGATTCTGGGTGAGTCTGCATAGGCTCTGTGTGATTCTGGGTGAGTCTGAATAGGCTTCGTGTGATTCTGGGTAAGTCTGTATCTGCACTCTATAGGCTCCGTGTGATTCTGCGTGAGTCTGCATAGGCTCCGTGTGATTCTGGGTAAGTCTGTTTCTGCATTGTATAGGCTCTGTGTGATTCTGTGTGAGTCTGCATAGGCTCCGTCTGATTCTGGATGAGTCTGTGTCTGCAGCGGTCAGCCAAGAGGGGCTGCTGTGCTGTTGCACTCTATAGGCTTCGTGTGATTCTGGGTAAGTCTGTGTCTGCACTCTATAGGGTCAGTGTGATTCTGGGTGAGTCTGCATAGGTTCCATGTGATTCTGGGTTAGTCTGTCTGCAGCGGTCAGCTAATAGGGGCTGCTCTGCTGTTGCACTCTATAGGCTTCGTGTGATTCTGGGTAAGTCTGTGTTTGCACTCTATAGGCTCTTTGTGATTCTGGGTGAGTCTGCATAGGCTCCGTGTGACTCTGGCTGAATCTGTGTCTGCAGCGGTCAGCCAAGAGGGGGTGCTCTGCTGTTGCACTCTATAGGCTTTGTGTGATTCTGGGTAAGTCTGTGTCCACTCTATAGGCTTTGTGTGATTCTGGGTGAGTCTGTGTCTGCAGCGGTCAGCCAAGAGGGTTCTGCTCTGCTGTTGCACTCTATAGGCTTCGTGTGATTCTGAGGCAAGTCTGTGTCTACACTCTATAGGGTCAGTGTGATTCTGGGTAAGTCTGCATAGGCTCCGTGTGATTCTGGGTGAGTCTGTGTCTGCAGCGGTCAGCCAAGAGGGGCTGCTCTGCTGTTGCACTCTATAGGCTTCGTGTGATTCTGGGTAAGTCTGTGTCCGCTCTATAGGCTCTGTGTGATTCTGGGTGAGTCTGCATAGGCTCCGTGTGATTCTGGGTAAGTCTATGTCTGCACTCTATAGGCTCTGTGTGATTCTGGGTGAGTCTGCATAGGCTCTGTGTGATTCTGGGTGAGTCTGCATCGGCTCCGTGTGATTCTGGGTGAGTCTGTTTCTGCAGCGGTCAGCTAAGAGGGGCTGCTCTGCTTTTGCACTCTATAGTCTTCGTGTGATTCTGGGTAATCTGGGTCTGCACTCTATAGGCTCTGTGTGATTCTGGGTGAGTCTGTGTCGGCAGAGGTCAGCCAAGAGGGGCTGCTCTGCTGTTGCACTCTATAGGCTTCGTGTGATTCTAGGTAATCTGGGTCTGCACTCTATAGGCTCTTTGTGACTCTGGGTGAGTCTGTGTCTGCAGCGGTCAGCCAAGAGGGGCTGCTCTGCTGTTGCACTCTATAGGCTTCGTGTGATTCTGGATAAGTCTATGTCTGCACTCTATATGCTCTGTGTGATTCTGGGTGAGTCTGCATAGGCTCTGTGTGATTCTGGGTGAGTCTGAATAGGCTCCGTGTGATTCTGGGTAAGTCTGTGTCTGCACTCTATAGGCTCAGTGTGATTCTGTATGAGTCTGCATAGGCTCCGTGTGATTCTGGGTAAGTCTGTTTCTGCACTCTATAGGCTCTGTGTGATTCTGTGTGAGTCTGCATAGGCTCCGTCTGATTCTGGGTGAGTCTGTGTCTGCAGCGGTCAGCCAAGAGGGGCTGCTCTGCTGTTGCACTCTATAGGCTTCGTGTGATTCTGGGTAAGTCTGTGTCTACACTCTATAGGGTCAGTGTGATTCTGGGTGAGTCTGCATAGGTTCCATATGATTCTGGGTGAGTCTGTCTGCAGCGGTCAGCCAAGAGGGTCTGCTCTGCTGTTGCACTCTATAGGCTTCGTGTGATTCTGGGTAAGTCTGTGTTTGCACTCTATAGGCTCTGTGTGATTCTGGGTGAGTCTGCATAGGCTCCGTGTGACTCTGAGTGAATCTGTGTCTGCAGCGGTCAGCCAAGAGGGGCTGCTCTGCTGTTGCACTCTATAGGCTTCATGTGATTCTGGGTAAGTCTGTGCCCACTCTATAGGCTTTGTGTGATTCTGGGTGAGTCTGTGTCTGCAGCGGTCAGCCAAGAGGGGCTGCTCTGCTGTTGCACTCTATAGGCTTCGTGTGATTCTGGGTAAGTCTGTGTCCGCTCTATAGGCTCTGTGTGATTCTGGGTGAGTCTGCATAGGCTCCGTGTGATTCTCGGTGAGTCTGTATAGCCTCCGTGTGATTCTGGGTGAGTCTGTGTCTGCAGCGGTCAGCCAAGAGGGGCTGCTCTGCTGTTGCACTCTATAGGCTTCGTGTGATTCTGGGTAAGTCTATGTCTGCACTCTATAGGCTCTGTGTGATTCTGGGTGAGTCTGTTTCTGCAGCGGTCAGCCAAGAGGGGCTGCTCTGCTCTTGCACTCTATAGTCTTCGTGTGATTCTGGGTAATCTGGGTCTGCACTCTATAGGCTCTGTGTGATTCTGGGTGAGTCTGTGTCTGCAGCGGTCAGCCAAGAGGGGCTGCTCTGCTGTTGCACACTATAGGCTTCGTGTGATTCTAGGTAATCTGGGTCTGCACTCTATAGGCTCTGTGTGATTCTGGTTGAGTCTGTGTCTGCAGCGGTCAGCCAAGAGGGGCTGCTCTGCTGTTGCACTCTATAGGCTTCGTGTGATTCTGGGTAAGTCTGTGTCTGCACTCTATAGGCTCTGTGTGATTCTGGGTTAGTCTGCATAGGCTCCGTGTGATTCTGGGTAAGTCTATGTCTGCACTCTATAGGCTCTGTGTGATTCTGGGTGAGTCTGCATAGGCTCTTTGTGATTCTGGGTGAGTCTGCATAGGCTCCGTGTGATTCTGGGTGAGTCTGTTTCTGCAGCGGTCAGCCAAGAGGGGCTGCTCTGCTTTTGCACTCTATAGTCTTCGTGTGATTCTGGGTAATCTGTGTCTGCACTCTATAGGCTCTGTGTGATTCTGGGTGAGTCTGTGTCTGCAGCGGTCAGCCAAGAGGGGCTGCTCTGCTGTTGCACTCTATAGTCTTCGTGTGATTCTGGGTAATCTGGGTCTGCACTCTATAGGCTCTGTGTGATTCTGGGTGAGTCTGTGTCTGCAGCGGTCAGCCAAGAGGGGCTGCTCTGCTGTTGCACTCTATAGGCTTTGTGTGATTCTGGGTAAGTCTGTGTCCACTCTATAGGCTTTGTGTGATTCTGGGTGAGTCTGTGTCTGCAGCGGTCAGCCAAGAGGGTTCTGCTCTGCTGTTGCACTCTATAGGCTTCGTGTGATTCTGGGCAAGTCTGTGTCTACACTCTATAGGGTCAGTGTGATTCTGGGTAAGTCTGCATAGGCTCCGTGTGATTCTGGGTGAGTCTGTGTCTGCAGCGGTCAGCCAAGAGGGTTCTGCTCTGCTGTTGCACTCTATAGGCTTCGTGTGATTCTGGGCAAGTCTGTGTCTACACTCTATAGGGTCAGTGTGATTCTGGGTAAGTCTGCATAGGCTCCGTGTGATTCTGGGTGAGTCTGTGTCTGCAGCGGTCAGCCAAGAGGGGCTGCTCTGCTGTTGCACTCTATAGGCTTCGTGTGATTCTGGGTAAGTCTGTGTCCGCTCTATAGGCTCTGTGTGATTCTGGGTGAGTCTGCATAGGCTCCGTGTGATTCTCGGTGAGTCTGTAAAGCCTCCGTGTGATTCTGGGTGAGTCTGTGTCTGCAGCGGTCAGCCAAGAGGGGCTGCTGTGCTGTTGCACTCTATAGGCTTCGTGTGATTCTGGGTAAGTCTATGTCTGCACTCTATAGGCTCTGTGTGATTCTGGGTGAGTCTGCATAGGCTCTGTGTGATTCTGGGTGAGTCTGCATAGGCTCCGTGTGATTCTGGGTGAGTCTGTTTCTGCAGCGGTCAGCCAAGAGGGGCTGCTCTGCTCTTGCACTCTATAGTCTTCGTGTGATTCTGGGTAATCTGGGTCTGCACTCTATAGTCTCTGTGTGATTCTGGGTGAGTCTGTGTCTGCAGCGGTCAGCCATGAGGGGCTGCTCTGCTGTTGCACACTATAGGCTTCGTGTGATTCTGGGTAATCTGTGTCTGCACTCTATAGGCTCTGTGTGATTCTGGGTGAGTCTGTGTCTCCAGCGGTCAGCCAAGAGGGGCTGCTCTGCTGTTGCACTCTATAGGCTTCGTGTGATTCTGGGTAAGTCTGTGTCTGCACTCTATAGGCTCTGTGTGATTCTTTGTGAGTCTGCATAGGATCCGTGTTATTCTGGATAAGTCTATGTCTGCACTCTATAGGCTCTGTGTGATTCTGGGTGAGTCTGCATAGGCTCCGTGTGATTCTGGGTAAGTCTGTTTCTGCACTGTATAGGCTCTGTGTGATTCTGTGTGAGTCTGCATAGGCTCCGTCTGATTCTGGGTGAGTCTGTGTCTGCAGCGGTTAGCCAAGAGGGGCTACTGTGCTGTTGCACTCTATAGGCTTAGTGTGATTCTAGGTAAGTCTGTGTCTACACTCTATAGGGTCAGTGTGATTCTGGGTGAGTCTGCATAGGTTCCATGTGATTCTGGGTTAGTCTGTCTGCAGCGGTCAGCCAAGAGGGGCTGCTCTGCTGTTGCACTCTATAGGCTTCGTGTGATTCTGGGTAAGTCTGTGTTTGCACTCTATAGGCTCTTTGTGATTCTGGGTGAGTCTGCATAGGCTCCGTGTGACTCTGGGTGAATCTGTGTCTGCAGCGGTCAGCCAAGAGGCGGTGCTCTGCTGTTGCACTCTATAGGCTTTGTGTGATTCTGGGTAAGTCTGTGTCCACTCTATAGGCTTTGTGTGATTCTGGGTGAGTCTGTGTCTGCAGCGGTCAGCCAAGAGGGTTCTGCTCTGCTGTTGCACTCTATAGGCTTCGTGTGATTCTGGGCAAGTCTGTGTCTACACTCTATAGGGTCAGTTTGATTCTGGGTAAGTCTGCATAGGCTCCGTGTGATTCTGGGTGAGTCTGTGTCTGCAGCGGTCAGCCAAGAGGGGCTGCTCTGCTGTTGCACTCTATAGGCTCTGTGTGATTCTGGGTGAGTCTGCATAGGCTCTGTGTGATTCTGGGTGAGTCTGCATAGGCTCTGTGTGATTCTGGGTGAGTCTGTGTCGGCAGCGGTCAGCCAAGAGGGGCTGCTCTGCTGTTGCACTCTATAGTCTTCGTGTGATTCTGGGTAATCTGGGTCTGCACTCTATAGGCTCTGTGTGATTCTGGGTGAGTCTGTGTCTGCAGCGGTCAGCCAAGAGGGGCTACTCTGCTGTTGCACTCTATAGGCTTCGTGTGATTCTAGGTAATCTGGGTCTGCACTCTATAGGCTCTGTGTGATTCTGGGTGAGTCTGTGTCTGCAGCGGTCAGCCAAGAGGGGCTGCTCTGCTGTTGCACTCTATAGGCTTCGTGTGATTCTGGATAAGTCTATGTCTGCACTCTATATGCTTTGTGGGATTCTGGGTGAGTCTGCATAGGCTCTGTGTGATTCTGGGTGAGTTTGCATAGGCTCCGTGTGATTCTGGGTGAGTCTGTTTCTGCAGCGGTCAGCCAAGAGGGGCTGCTCTGCTCTTGCACTCTATAGTCTTCGTGTGATTCTGGGTAATCTGGGTCTGCACTCTATAGGCTTCGTGTGATTCTAGGTAATCTGGGTCTGCACTCTATAGGCTCTGTGTGATTCTGGGTGAGTCTGTGTCTGCAGCGGTCAGCCAAGAGGGGCTGCTCTGCTGTTGCACTCTATAGGCTTCGTGTGATTCTGGGTAAGTCTGTGTCTGCACTCTATAGGCTCTGTGTGATTCTGGGTTAGTCTGCATAGGCTCCGTGTGATTCTGGGTAAGTCTATGTCTGCACTCTATAGGCTCTGTGTGATTCTGGGTGAGTCTGCATAGGCTCTGTGTGATTCTGGGGGAGTCTGCATAGGCTCCGTGTGATTCTGGGTGAGTCTGTTTCTGCAGCGGTTAGCCAAGAGGGGCTGCTCTGCTTTTGCACTCTATAGTCTTCGTGTGATTCTGGGTAATCTGTGTCTGCACTCTATAGGCTCTGTGTGATTCTGGGTGAGTCTGTGTCTGCAGCGGTCAGCCAAGAGGGGCTGCTCTGCTGTTGCACTCTATAGGCTTTGTGTGATTCTGGGTAAGTCTGTGTCCACTCTATAGGCTTTGTGTGATTCTGGGTGAGTCTGTGTCTGCAGCGGTCAGCCAAGAGGGTTCTGCTCTGCTGTTGCACTCTATAGGCTTCGTGTGATTCTGGGCAAGTCTGTGTCTACACTCTATAGGGTCAGTGTGATTCTGGGTAAGTCTGCATAGGCTCCGTGTGATTCTGGGTGAGTCTGTGTCTGCAGCGGTCAGCCAAGAGGGGCTGCTCTGCTGTTGCACTCTATAGGCTTCGTGTGATTCTGGGTAATCTGGGTCTGCACTCTATAGGCTCTGTGTGATTCTGGGTGAGTCTGTGTCTGCAGCGGTCAGCCAAGAGGGGCTGCTCTGCTGTTGCACTCTATAGGCTTTGTGTGATTCTGGGTAAGTCTGTGTCCACTCTATAGGCTTTGTGTGATTCTGGGTGAGTCTGTGTCTGCAGCGGTCAGCCAAGAGGGTTCTGCTCTGCTGTTGCACTCTATAGGCTTCGTGTGATTCTGGGCAAGTCTGTGTCTACACTCTATAGGGTCAGTGTGATTCTGGGTAAGTCTGCATAGGCTCCGTGTGATTCTGGGTGAGTCTGTGTCTGCAGCGGTCAGCCAAGAGGGGCTGCTCTGCTGTTGCACTCTATAGGCTTCGTGTGATTCTGGGTAAGTCTGTGTCCGCTCTATAGGCTCTGTGTGATTCTGGGTGAGTCTGCATAGACTCCGTGTGATTCTCGGTGAGTCTGTAAAGCCTCCGTGTGATTCTGGGTGAGTCTGTGTCTGCAGCGGTCAGCCAAGAGGGGCTGCTCTGCTGTTGCACTCTATAGGCTTCGTGTGATTCTGGGTAAGTCTATGTCTGCACTCTATAGGCTCTGTGTGATTCTGGGTGAGTCTGCATAGGCTCTGTGTGATTCTGGGTGAGTCTGCATAGGCTCCGTGTGATTCTGGGTGAGTCTGTTTCTGCAGCGGTCAGCCAAGAGGGGCTGCTCTGCTCTTGAACTCTATAGTCTTCGTGTGATTCTGGGTAATCTGGGTCTGCACTCTATAGTCTCTGTGTGATTCTGGGTGAGTCTGTGTCTGCAGCGGTCAGCCAAGAGGGGCTGCTCTGCTGTTGCACACTATAGGCTTCGTGTGATTCTGGGTAATCTGTGTCTGCACTCTATAGGCTCTGTGTGATTCTGGGTGAGTCTGTGTCTCCAGCGGTCAGCCAAGAGGGGCTGCTCTGCTGTTGCACTCTATAGGCTTCGTGTGATTCTGGGTAAGTCTGTGTCTGCACTCTATAGGCTCTGTGTGATTCTTTGTGAGTCTGCATAGGCTCCGTGTGATTCTGGATAAGTCTATGTCTGCACTCTATAGGCTCTGTGTGATTCTGGGTGAGTCTGCATAGGCTCCGTGTGATTCTGGGTAAGTCTGTTTCTGCACTGTATAGGCTCTGTGTGATTCTGTGTGAGTCTGCATAGGCTCCGTCTGATTCTGGGTGAGTCTGTGTCTGCAGCGGTTAGCCAAGAGGGGCTGCTGTGCTGTTACACTCTATAGGCTTAGTGTGATTCTGGGTTAGTCTGTCTGCAGCGGTCAGCCAAGAGGGGCTGCTCTGCTGTTGCACTCTATAGGCTTCGTGTGATTCTGGGTAAGTCTGTGTTTGCACTCTATAGGCTCTTTGTGATTCTGGGTGAGTCTGCATAGGCTCCGTGTGACTCTGGGTGAATCTGTGTCTGCAGCGGTCAGCCAAGAGGCGGTGCTCTGCTGTTGCACTCTATAGGCTTTGTATGATTCTGGGTAAGTCTGTGTCCACTCTATAGGCTTTGTGTGATTCTGGGTGAGTCTGTGTCTGCAGCGGTCAGCCAAGAGGGTTCTGCTCTGCTGTTGCACTCTATAGGCTTCGTGTGATTCTGGGCAAGTCTGTGTCTATACTCTATAGGGTCAGTGTGATTCTGGGTAAGTCTGCATAGGCTCCGTGTGATTCTGGGTGAGTCTGTGTCTGCAGCGGTCAGCCAAGAGGGGCTGCTCTGCTGTTGCACTCTATAGGCTCTGTGTGATTCTGGGTGAGTCTGCATAGGCTCTGTGTGATTCTGGGTGAGTCTTCATAGGCTCTGTGTGATTCTGGGTGAGTCTGTGTCGGCAGCGGTCAGCCAAGAGGGGCTGCTCTGCTGTTGCACTCTATAGTCTTCGTGTGATTCTGGGTAATCTGGGTCTGCACTCTATAGGCTCTGTGTGATTCTGGGTGAGTCTGTGTCTGCAGCGGTCAGCCAAGAGGGGCTACTCTGCTGTTGCACTCTATAGGCTTCGTGTGATTCTAGGTAATCTGGGTCTGCACTCTATAGGCTCTGTGTGATTCTGGGTGAGTCTGTGTCTGCAGTGGTCAGCCAAGAGGGGCTGCTCTGCTGTTGCACTCTATAGGCTTCGTGTGATTCTGGATAAGTCTATGTCTGCACTCTATATGCTTTGTGGGATTCTGGGTGAGTCTGCATAGGCTCTGTGTGATTCTGGGTGAGTCTGCATAGGCTCCGTGTGATTCTGGGTGAGTCTGTTTCTGCAGCGGTCAGCCAAGAGGGGCTGCTCTGCTCTTGCACTCTATAGTCTTCGTGTGATTCTGGGTAATCTGGGTCTGCACTCTATAGGCTTCGTGTGATTCTAGGTAATCTGGGTCTGCACTCTATAGGCTCTGTGTGATTCTGGGTGAGTCTGTGTCTGCAGCGGTCAACCAAGAGGGGCTGCTCTGCTGTTGCAATCTATAGGCTTCGTGTGATTCTGGGTAAGTCTGTGTTTGCACTCTATAGGCTCTTTGTGATTCTGGGTGAGTCTGCATAGGCTCCGTGTGACTCTGGGTGAGTCTGTGTCTGCAGCGGTCAGCCAAGAGGGGCTGCTGTGCTGTTGCACTCTATAGGCTTCGTGTGATTCTGGGTAAGTCTGTGTCTACACTCTATAGGGTCAGTGTGATTCTGGGTGAGTCTGCATAGGTTCCATGTGATTCTGGGTTAGTCTGTCTGCAGCGGTCAGCCAAGAGGGGCTGCTCTGCTGTTGCAATCTATAGGCTTCGTGTGATTCTGGGTAAGTCTGTGTTTGCACTCTATAGGCTCTTTGTGATTCTGGGTGAGTCTGCATAGGCTCCGTGTGACTCTGGGTGAGTCTGTGTCTGCAGCGGTCAGCCAAGAGGGGCTGCTGTGATGTTGCACTCTATAGGCTTCGTGTGATTCTGGGTAAGTCTGTGTCTACACTCTATAGGGTCAGTGTGATTCTGGGTGAGTCTGCATAGGTTCCATGTGATTCTGGGTTAGTCTGTCTTCAGCGATCAGCCAAGAGGGGCTGCTCTGCTGTTGCACTCTATAGGCTTCGTGTGATTCTGGGTAAGTCTGTGTTTGCACTCTATAGGCTCTTTGTGATACTGGGTGAGTCTGCATAGGCTCCGTGTGACTCTGGGTGAATCTGTGTCTGCAGCGGTCAGCCAAGAGGGGGTGCTCTGCTGTTGCACTCTATAGGCTTTGTGTGATTCTGGGTAAGTCTGTGTCCACTCTATAGGCTTTGTGTGATTCTGGGTGAGTCTGTGTCTGCAGCGGTCAGCCAAGAGCGTTCTGCTCTGCTGTTGCACTCTATAGGCTTCGTGTGATTCTGGGCAAGTCTGTGTCTACACTCTATAGGGTCAGTGTGATTCTGGGTAAGTCTGCATAGGCTCCGTGTGATTCTGGGTGAGTCTGTGTCTGCAGCGGTCAGCCAAGAGGGGCTGCTCTGCTGTTGTACTCTATAGGCTTCGTGTGATTCTTAGTAAGTCTGTGTCCGCTCTATAGGCTCTGTGTGATTCTGGGTGAGTCTGCATAGGCTCCGTGTGATTCTCGGTGAGTCTGTAAAGCCTCCGTGTGATTCTGGGTGAGTCTGTGTCTGCAGCGGTCAGCCAAGAGGGGCTGCTCTGCTGTTGCACTCTATAGGCTTCGTGTGATTCTGGGTAAGTCTATGTCTGCACTCTATAGGCTCTGTGTGATTCTGGGTGAGTCTGCATAGGCTCTGTGTGATTCTGGGTGAGTCTGCATAGGCTCCGTGTGATTCTGGGTGAGTCTGTTTCTGCAGCGGTCAGCCAAGAGGGGCTGCTCTGCTCTTGCACTGTATAGTCTTCGTGTGATTCTGGGTAATCTGGGTCTGCACTCTATAGTCTCTGTGTGATTCTGGGTGAGTCTGTGTCTGCAGCGGTCAGCCAAGAGGGGCTGCTCTGCTGTTGCACTCTATAGGCTTCGTGTGATTCTAGGTAATCTGGGTCTGCACTCTATAGGCTCTGTGTGATTCTGGGTGAGTCTGTGTCTGCAGCGGTCAGCCAAGAGGGGCTGCTCTGCTGTTGCACTCTATAGGCTTAGTGTGATTCTAGGTAAGTCTGTGTCTACACTCTATAGGGTCAGTGTGATTCTGGGTGAGTCTGCATAGGTTCCATGTGATTCTGGGTTAGTCTGTCTGCAGCGGTCAGCCAAGAGGGGCTGCTCTGCTGTTGTACTCTATAGGCTTCGTGTGATTCTGGGTAAGTCTGTGTTTGCACTCTATAGGCTCTTTGTGATTCTGGGTGAGTCTGCATAGGCTCCGTGTGACTCTGGGTGAATCTGTGTCTGCAGCGGTCAGCCAAGAGGCGGTGCTCTGCTGTTGAACTCTATAGGCTTTGTATGATTCTGGGTAAGTCTGTGTCCACTCTATAGGCTTTGTGTGATTCTGGGTGAGTCTGTGTCTGCAGCGGTCAGCCAAGAGGGTTCTGCTCTGCTGTTGCACTCTATAGGCTTCGTGTGATTCTGGGCAAGTCTGTGTCTACACTCTATAGGGTCAGTATGATTCTGGGTAAGTCTGCATAGGCTCCGTGTGATTCTGGGTGAGTCTGTGTCTGCAGCGGTCAGCCAAGAGGGGCTGCTCTGCTGTTGCACTCTATAGGCTCTGTGTGATTCTGGGTGTGTCTGCATAGGCTCTTTGTGATTCTGGGTGAGTCTTCATAGGCTCTGTGTGATTCTGGGTGAGTCTGTGTCGGCAGCGGTCAGCCAAGAGGGGCTGCTCTGCTGTTGCACTCTATAGTCTTCGTGTGATTCTGGGTAATCTGGGTCTGCACTCTATAGGCTCTGTGTGATTCTGGGTGAGTCTGTGTCTGCAGCGGTCAGCCAAGAGGGGCTACTCTGCTGTTGCACTCTATAGGCTTCGTGTGATTCTAGGTAATCTCGGTCTGCACTCTATAGGCTCTGTGTGATTCTGGGTGAGTCTGTGTCTGCAGCGGTCAGCCAAGAGGGGCTGCTCTGCTGTTGCACTCTATAGGCTTCGTGTGATTCTGGATAAGTCTATGTCTGCACTCTATATGCTTTGTGGGATTCTGGGTGAGTCTGCATAGGCTCTGTGTGATTCTGGGTGAGTCTGCATAGGCTCCGTGTGATTCTGGGTGAGTCTGTTTCTGCAGCGGTCAGCCAAGAGGGGCTGCTCTGCTCTTGCACTCTATAGTCTTCGTGTGATTCTGGGTAATCTGGGTCTGCACTCTATAGGCTTCGTGTGATTCTAGGTAATCTGGGTCTGCACTCTATAGGCTCTGTGTGATTCTGGGTGAGTCTGTGTCTGCAGCGGTCAACCAAGAGGGGCTGCTCTGCTGTTGCAATCTATAGGCTTCGTGTGATTCTGGGTAAGTCTGTGTTTGCACTCTATAGGCTCTTTGTGATTCTGGGTGAGTCTGCATAGGCTCCGTGTGACTCTGGGTGAGTCTGTGTCTGCAGCGGTCAGCCAAGAGGGGCTGCTGTGCTGTTGCACTCTATAGGCTTCGTGTGATTCTGGGTAAGTCTGTGTCTACACTCTATAGGGTCAGTGTGATTCTGGGTGAGTCTGCATAGGTTCCATGTGATTCTGGGTTAGTCTGTCTGCAGCGGTCAGCCAAGAGGGGCTGCTCTGCTGTTGCAATCTATAGGCTTCGTGTGATTCTGGGTAAGTCTGTGTTTGCACTCTATAGGCTCTTTGTGATTCTGGGTGAGTCTGCATAGGCTCCGTGTGACTCTGGGTGAGTCTGTGTCTGCAGCGGTCAGCCAAGAGGGGCTGCTGTGATGTTGCACTCTATAGGCTTTGTGTGATTCTGGGTAAGTCTGTGTCTACACTCTATAGGGTCAGTGTGATTCTGGGTGAGTCTGCATAGGTTCCATGTGATTCTGGGTTAGTCTGTCTTCAGCGATCAGCCAAGAGGGGCTGCTCTGCTGTTGCACTCTATAGGCTTCGTGTGATTCTGGGTAAGTCTGTGTTTGCACTCTATAGGCTCTTTGTGATACTGGGTGAGTCTGCATAGGCTCCGTGTGACTCTGGATGAATCTGTGTCTGCAGCGGTCAGCCAAGAGGGGGTGCTCTGCTGTTGCACTCTATAGGCTTTGTGTGATTCTGGGTAAGTCTGTGTCCACTCTATAGGCTTTGTGTGATTCTGGGTGAGTCTGTGTCTGCAGCGGTCAGCCAAGAGCGTTCTGCTCTGCTGTTGCACTCTATAGGCTTCGTGTGATTCTGGGCAAGTCTGTGTCTACACTCTATAGGGTCAGTGTGATTCTGGGTAAGTCTGCATAGGCTCCGTGTGATTCTGGGTGAGTCTGTGTCTGCAGCGGTCAGCCAAGAGGGGCTGCTCTGCTGTTGTACTCTATAGGCTTCGTGTGATTCTTAGTAAGTCTGTGTCCGCTCTATAGGCTCTGTGTGATTCTGGGTGAGTCTGCATAGGCTCCGTGTGATTCTCGGTGAGTCTGTAAAGCCTCCGTGTGATTCTGGGTGAGTCTGTGTCTGCAGCGGTCAGCCAAGAGGGGCTGCTCTGCTGTTGCACTCTATAGGCTTCGTGTGATTCTGGGTAAGTCTATGTCTGCACTCTATAGGCTCTGTGTGATTCTGGGTGAGTCTGCATAGGCTCTGTGTGATTCTGGGTGAGTCTGCATAGGCTCCGTGTGATTCTGGGTGAGTCTGTTTCTGCAGCGGTCAGCCAAGAGGGGCTGCTCTGCTCTTGCACTGTATAGTCTTCGTGTGATTCTGGGTAATCTGGGTCTGCACTCTATAGTCTCTGTGTGATTCTGGGTGAGTCTGTGTCTGCAGCGGTCAGCCAAGAGGGGCTGCTCTGCTGTTGCACTCTATAGGCTTCGTGTGATTCTAGGTAATCTGGGTCTGCACTCTATAGGCTCTGTGTGATTCTGGGTGAGTCTGTGTCTGCAGCGGTCAGCCAAGAGGGGCTGCTCTGCTGTTGCACTCTATAGGCTTCGTGTGATTCTGGGTAATCTGTGTCTGCACTCTATAGGCTCTGTGTGATTCTGGGTGAGTCTGTGTCTCCAGCGGTCAGCCAAGAGGGGCTGCTCTGCTGTTGCACTCTATAGGTTTCGTGTGATTCTGGGTAAGTCTGTGTCTGCACTCTATAGGCTCTGTGTGATTCTGGGTGAGTCTGCATAGGCTCCGTGTGATTCTGGATAAGTCTATGTCTGCACTCTATAGGCTCTGTGTGATTCTGGGTGAGTCTGCATAGGCTCTGTGTGATTGTGGGTGAGTCTGCATAGGCTCCGCGTGATTCTGGGTGAGTCTGTTTCTGCAGCGGTCAGTCAAGAGGGGCTGCTCTGCTCTTGCACTCTATAGTCTTCGTGTGATTCTGGGTAATCTGGGTCTGCACTCTATAGGCTCTGTGTGATTCTGGGTGAGTCTGTGTCTGCAGCGGTCAGCCAAGAGGGGCTGCTCTGCTGTTGCACTCTATAGGCTTCGTGTGATTCTGGATAAGTCTATGTCTGCACTCTATATGCTCTGTGGGATTCTGGGTGAGTCTGCATAGGCTCTGTGTGATTCTGGGTGAGTCTGAATAGGCTCCGTGTGATTCTGGGTGAGTCTGTTTCTGCAGCGGTCAGCCAAGAGGGGCTGCTCTGCTGTTGCACTCTATAGGCTTCGTGTGATTCTGGGTAAGTCTGTATCTGCACTCTATAGGCTCCGTGTGATTCTGCGTGAGTCTGCATAGGCTCCGTGTGATTCTGGGTAAGTCTGTTTCTGCACTGTATAGGCTCTGTGTGATTCTGTGTGAGTCTGCATAGGCTCCGTCTGATTCTGGGTGAGTCTGTGTCTGCAGCGGTTAGCCAAGAGGGGCTGCTGTGCTGTTGCACTCTATAGGCTTACTGTGATTCTGGGTAAGTCTGTGTCTACACTCTATAGGGTCAGTGTGATTCTGGGTGAGTCTGCATAGGTTCCATGTGATTCTGGGTTAGTCTGTCTGCAGCGGTCAGCCAAGAGGGGCTGCTCTGCTGTTGCAATCTATAGGCTTCGTGTGATTCTGGGTAAGTCTGTGTTTGCACTCTATAGGCTCTTTGTGATTCTGGGTGAGTCTGCATAGGCTCCGTGTGACTCTGGGTGAATCTGTGTCTGCAGCGGTTAGCCAAGAGGCGGTGCTCTGCTGATGCACTCTATAGGCTTTGTGTGATTCTGGGTAAGTCTGTGTCCACTCTATAGGCTTTGTGTGATTCTGGGTGAGTCTGTGTCTGCAGCGGTCAGCCAAGAGGGTTCTGCTCTGCTGTTGCACTCTATAGGCTTCGTGTGATTCTGGGCAAGTCTGGGTCTACACTCTATAGGGTCAGTGTGATTCTGGGTAAGTCTGCATAGGCTCCGTGTGATTCTGGGTGAGTCTGTGTCTGCAGCGGTCAGCCAAGAGGGGCTGCTCTGCTGTTGCACTCTATAGGCTTCGTGTGATTCTGGGTAAGTCTGTGTCCGCTCTATAGGCTCTGTGTGATTCTGGGTGAGTCTGCATAGGCTCCGTGTGATTCTCGGTGAGTCTGTAAAGCCTCCGTGTGATTCTGGGTGAGTCTGTGTCTGCAGCGGTCAGCCAAGAGGGGCTGCTCTGCTGTTGCACTCTATAGGCTTCGTGTGATTCTGGGTAAGTCTATGTCTGCACTCTATAGGCTCTGTGTGATTCTGGGTGAGTCTGCATAGGCTCTGTGTGATTCTGGGTGAGTCTGCATAGGCTCCGTGTGATTCTGGGTGAGTCTGTTTCTGCAGCGGTCAGCCAAGAGGGGCTGCTCTGCTTTTGCACTCTATAGTCTTCGTGTGATTCTGGGTAATCTGGGTCTGCACTCTATAGTCTCTGTGTGATTCTGGGTGAGTCTGTGTCTGCAGCGGTCAGCCAAGAGGGGCTGCTCTGCTGTTGCACACTATAGGCTTCGTGTGATTCTGAGTAATCTGTGTCTGCACTCTATAGGCTCTGTGTGATTCTGGGTGAGTCTGTGTCTCCAGCGGTCAGCCAAGAGGGGCTGCTCTGCTGTTGCACTCTATAGGCTTCGTGTGATTCTGGGTAAGTCTGTGTCTGCACTCTATAGGCTCTGTGTGATTCTTTGTGAGTCTGCATAGGCTCCGTGTGATTCTGGATAAGTCGATGTCTGCACTCTATAGGCTCTGTGTGATTCTGGGTGAGTCTGCATAGGCTCCGTGTGATTCTGGGTAAGTCTGTTTCTGCACTGTATAGGCTCTGTGTGATTCTGTGTGAGTCTGCATAGGCTCCGTCTGATTCTGGGTGAGTCTGTGTCTGCAGCGGTTAGCCAAGAGGGGCTGCTGTGCTGTTGCACTCTATAGGCTTAGTGTGATTCTGGGTAAGTCTGTGTCTACACTCTATAGGGTCAGTGTGATTCTGGGTGAGTCTGCATAGGTTCCATGTGATTCTGGGTTAGTCTGTCTGCAGCGGTCAGCCAAGAGGGGCTGCTCTGCTGTTGCACTCTATAGGCTTCGTGTGATTCTGGGTAAGTCTGTGTTTGCACTCTATAGGCTCTTTGTGATTCTGGGTGAGTCTGCATAGGCTCCGTGTGACTCTGGGTGAATCTGTGTCTGCAGCGGTCAGCCAAGAGGCGGTGCTCTGCTGTTGCACTCTATAGGCTTTGTGTGATTCTGGGTAAGTCTGTGTCCACTCTATAGGCTTTGTGTGATTCTGGGTGAGTCTGTGTCTGCAGCGGTCAGCCAAGAGGGTTCTGCTCTGCTGTTGCACTCTATAGGCTTCGTGTGATTCTGGGCAAGTCTGTGTCTACACTCTATAGGGTCAGTGTGATTCTGGGTAAGTCTGCATAGGCTCCGTGTGATTCTGGGTGAGTCTGTGTCTACACTCTATAGGGTCAGTGTGATTCTGGGTAAGTCTGCATAGGCTCCGTGTGATTCTGGGTGAGTCTGTGTCTGCAGCGGTCAGCCAAGAGGGGCTGCTCTGCTGTTGCACTCTACAGGCTCTGTGTGATTCTGGGTGAGTCTGCATAGGCTCTGTGTGATTCTGGGTGAGTCTGCATAGGCTCTGTGTGATTCTGGGTGAGTCTGTTTCTGCAGCGGTCAGCCAAGAGGGGCTGCTCTGCTTTTGCACTCTATAGTCTTCGTGTGATTCTGGGTAATCTGGGTCTGCACTCTATAGGCTCTGTGTGATTCTGGATGAGTCTGTGTCGGCAGCGGTCAGCCAAGAGGGGCTGCTCTGCTGTTGCACTCTATAGTCTTCGTGTGATTCTGGGTAATCTGGGTCTGCACTCTATAGGCTCTGTGTGATTCTGGGTGAGTCTGTGTCTGCAGCGGTCAGCCAAGAGGGACTACTCTGCTGTTGCACTCTATAGGCTTCGTGTGATTCTAGGTAATCTGGGTCTGCACTCTATAGGCTCTGTGTGATTCTGGGTGAGTCTGTGTCTGCAGCGGTCAGCCAAGAGGGGCTGCTCTGCTGTTGCACTCTATAGGCTTCGTGTGATTCTGGATAAGTCTATGTCTGCACTCTTTATGCTTTGTGGGATTCTGGGTGAGTCTGCATAGGCTCTGTGTGATTCTGGGTGAGTCTGCATAGGCTCCGTGTGATTCTGGGTGAGTCTGTTTCTGCAGCGGTCAGCCAAGAGGGGCTGCTCTGCTCTTGCACTCTATAGTCTTCGTGTGATTCTGGGTAATCTGGGTCTGCACTCTATAGTCTCTGTGTGATTCTGGGTGAGTCTGTGTCTGCAGCGGTCAGCCAAGAGGGGCTGCTCTGCTGTTGCACACTATAGGCTTCGTGTGATTCTGGGTAATCTGTGTCTGCACTCTATAGGCTCTGTGTGATTCTGGGTGAGTCTGTGTCTCCAGCGGTCAGCCAAGAGGGGCTGCTCTGCTGTTGCACTCTATAGGCTTTGTGTGATTCTGGGTAAGTCTGTGTCTGCACTCTATAGGCTCTGTGTGATTCTTTGTGAGTCTGCATAGGCTCCGTGTGATTCTGGATAAGTCTATGTCTGCACTCTATAGGCTCTGTGTGATTCTGGGTGAGTCTGCATAGGCTCCGTGTGATTCTGGGTAAGTCTGTTTCTGCACTGTATAGGCTCTTTGTGATTCTGTGTGAGTCTGCATAGGCTCCGTCTGATTCTGGGTGAGTCTGTGTCTGCAGCGGTTAGCCAAGAGGGGCTGCTGTGCTGTTGCACTCTATAGGCTTAGTGTGATTCTGGGTAAGTCTGTGTCTACACTCTATAGGGTCAGTGTGATTCTGGGTGAGTCTGCATAGGTTCCATGTGATTCTGGGTTAGTCTGTCTGCAGCGGTCAGCCAAGAGGGGCTGCTCTGCTGTTGCACTCTATAGGCTTCGTGTGATTCTGGGTAAGTCTGTGTTTGCACTCTATAGGCTCTTTGTGATTCTGGGTGAGTCTGCATAGGCTCCGTGTGACTCTGGGTGAATCTGTGTCTGCAGCGGTCAGCCAAGAGGCGGTGCTCTGCTGTTGCACTCTATAGGCTTTGTGTGATTCTGGGTAAGTCTGTGTCCACTCTATAGCCTTTTGTGATTCTGGGTGAGTCTGTGTCTGCAGCGGTCAGCCAAGAGGGTTCTGCTCTGCTGTTGCACTCTATAGGCTTCGTGTGATTCTGGGCAAGTCTGTGTCTACACTCTATAGGGTCAGTGTGATTCTGGGTAAGTCTGCATAGGCTCCGTGTGATTCTGGGTGAGTCTGTGTCTGCAGCGGTCAGCCAAGAGGGGCTGCTCTGCTGTTGCACTCTATAGGCTCTGTGTGATTCTGGGTGAGTCTGCATAGGCTCTGTGTGATTCTGGGTGAGTCTGCATAGGCTCTGTGTGATTCTGGGTGAGTCTGTTTCTGCAGCGGTCAGCCAAGAGGGGCTGCTCTGCTTTTGCACTCTATAGGCTTCGTGTGATTATGGGTAATCTGGGTCTGCACTCTATAGGCTCTGTGTGATTCTGGGTGAGTCTGTGTCGGCAGCGGTCAGCCAAGAGGGGCTGCTCTGCTGTTGCACTCTATAGGCTTCGTGTGATTCTAGGTAATCTGGGTCTGCACTCTATATGCTTTGTGGGATTCTGGGTGAGTCTGCATAGGCTCTGTGTGATTCTGGGTGAGTCTGCATAGGCTCCGTGTGATTCTGGGTGAGTCTGTTTCTGCAGCGGTCAGCCAAGAGGGGCTGCTCTGCTCTTGCACTCTATAGTCTTCGTGTGATTCTGGGTAATCTGGGTCTGCACTCTATAGGCTTCGTGTGATTCTAGGTAATCTGGGTCTGCACTCTATAGGCTCTGTGTGATTCTGGGTGAGTCTGTGTCTGCAGCGGTAAGCCAAGAGGGGCTGCTCTGCTGTTGCAATCTATAGGCTTCGTGTGATTCTGGGTAAGTCTGTGTTTGCACTCTATAGGCTCTTTGTGATTCTGGGTGAGTCTGCATAGGCTCCGTGTGACTCTGGGTGAGTCTGTGTCTGCAGCGGTCAGCCAAGAGGGGCTGCTGTGCTGTTGCACTCTATAGGCTTCCTGTGATTCTGGGTAAGTCTGTGTCTACACTCTATAGGGTCAGTGTGATTCTGGGTGAGTCTGCATAGGTTCCATGTGATTCTGGGTTAGTCTGTCTTCAGCGATCAGCCAAGAGGGGCTGCTCTGCTGTTGCACTCTATAGGCTTCGTGTGATTCTGGGTAAGTCTGTGTTTGCACTCTATAGGCTCTTTGTGATACTGGGTGAGTCTGCATAGGCTCCGTGTGACTCTGGGTGAATCTGTGTCTGCAGTGGTCAGCCAAGAGGGGGTGCTCTGCTGTTGCACTCTATAGGCTTTGTGTGATTCTGGGTAAGTCTGTGTCCACTCTATAGGCTTTGTGTGATTCTGGGTGAGTCTGTGTCTGCAGCGGTCAGCCAAGAGCGTTCTGCTCTGCTGTTGCACTCTATAGGCTTCGTGTGATTCTGGGCAAGTCTGTGTCTACACTCTATAGGGTCAGTGTGATTCTGGGTAAGTCTGCATAGGCTCCGTGTGATTCTGGGTGAGTCTGTGTCTGCAGCGGTCAGCCAAGAGGGGCTGCTCTGCTGTTGCACTCTATAGGCTTCGTGTGATTCTGGATAAGTCTATGTCTGCACTCTATATGCTTTGTGGGATTCTGGGTGAGTCTGCATAGGCTCTGTGTGATTCTGGGTGAGTCTGCATAGGCTCCGTGTGATTCTGGGTGAGTCTGTTTCTGCAGCGGTCAGCCAAGAGGGGCTGCTCTGCTCTTGCACTCTATAGTCTTCGTGTGATTCTGGGTAATCTGGGTCTGCACTCTATAGGCTTCGTGTGATTCTAGGTAATCTGGGTCTGCACTCTATAGGCTCTGTGTGATTCTGGGTGAGTCTGTGTCTGCAGCGGTCAGCCAAGAGGGGCTGCTCTGCTGTTGCAATCTATAGGCTTCGTGTGATTCTGGGTAAGTCTGTGTTTGCACTCTATAGGCTCTTTGTGATTCTGGGTGAGTCTGCATAGGCTCCGTGTGACTCTGGGTGAGTCTGTGTCTGCAGCGGTCAGCCAAGAGGGGCTGCTGTGCTGTTGCACTCTATAGGCTTCGTGTGATTCTGGGTAAGTCTGTGTCTACACTCTATAGGGTCAGTGTGATTCTGGGTGAGTCTGCATAGGTTCCATGTGATTCTGGGTTAGTCTGTCTGCAGCGGTCAGCCAAGAGGGGCTGCTCTGCTGTTGCAATCTATAGGCTTCGTGTGATTCTGGGTAAGTCTGTGTTTGCACTCTATAGGCTCTTTGTGATTCTGGGTGAGTCTGCATAGGCTCCGTGTGACTCTGGGTGAGTCTGTGTCTGCAGCGGTCAGCCAAGAGGGGCTGCTGTGATGTTGCACTCTATAGGCTTCGTGTGATACTGGGTAAGTCTGTGTCTACACTCTATAGGGTCAGTGTGATTCTGGGTGAGTCTGCATAGGTTCCATGTGATTCTGGGTTAGTCTGTCTTCAGCGATCAGCCAAGAGGGGCTGCTCTGCTGTTGCACTCTATAGGCTTCGTGTGATTCTGGGTAAGTCTGTGTTTGCACTCTATAGGCTCTTTGTGTTTCTGGGTGAGTCTGCATAGGCTCCGTGTGACTCTGGGTGAATCTGTGTCTGCAGCGGTCAGCCAAGAGGCGGTGCTCTGCTGTTGCACTCTATAGGCTTTGTGTGATTCTGGGTAAGTCTGTGTCCACTCTATAGGCTTTGTGTGATTCTGGGTGAGTCTGTGTCTGCAGCGGTCAGCGAAGAGGGTTCTGCTCTGCTGTTGCACTCTATAGGCTTCGTGTGATTCTGGGCAAGTCTGTGTCTACACTCTATAGGCTCTGTGTGATTCTGGGTGAGTCTGCATAGGCTCCGTGTGATTCTGGGTGAGTCTGTGTCTGCAGCGGTCAGCCAAGAGGGGCTGCTCTGCTGTTGCACTCTATAGGCTTCGTGTGATTCTGGGTAAGTCTATGTCCGCTCTATAGGCTCTGTGTGATTCTGGGTGAGTCTGCATAGGCTCCGTGTGATTCTCGGTGAGTCTGTAAAGCCTCCGTGTGATTCTGGGTGAGTCTGTGTCTGCAGCGGTCAGCCAAGAGGGGCTGCTCTGCTGTTGCACTCTATAGGCTTAGTGTGATTCTGGGTAAGTCTGTGTCTACACTCTATAGGGTCAGTGTGATTCTGGGTGAGTCTGCATAGGTTCCATGTGATTCTGGGTTAGTCTGTCTGCAGCGGTCAGCCAAGAGGGGCTGCTCTGCTGTTGCACTCTATAGGCTTCGTGTGATTCTGGGTAAGTCTGTGTTTGCACTCTATAGGCTCTTTGTGATTCTGGGTGAGTCTGCATAGGCTCCGTGTGACTCTGGGTGAATCTGTGTCTGCAGCGGTCAGCCAAGAGGCGGTGCTCTGCTGTTGCACTCTATAGGCTTTGTGTGATTCTGGGTAAGTCTGTGTCCACTCTATAGCCTTTTGTGATTCTGGGTGAGTCTGTGTCTGCAGCGGTCAGCCAAGAGGGTTCTGCTCTGCTGTTGCACTCTATAGGCTTCGTGTGATTCTGGGCAAGTCTGTGTCTACACTCTATAGGGTCAGTGTGATTCTGGGTAAGTCTGCATAGGCTCCGTGTGATTCTGGGTGAGTCTGTGTCTGCAGCGGTCAGCCAAGAGGGGCTGCTCTGCTGTTGCACTCTATAGGCTCTGTGTGATTCTGGGTGAGTCTGCATAGGCTCTGTGTGATTCTGGGTGAGTCTGCATAGGCTCTGTGTGATTCTGGGTGAGTCTGTTTCTGCAGCGGTCAGCCAAGAGGGGCTGCTCTGCTTTTGCACTCTATAGGCTTCGTGTGATTATGGGTAATCTGGGTCTGCACTCTATAGGCTCTGTGTGATTCTGGGTGAGTCTGTGTCGGCAGCGGTCAGCCAAGAGGGGCTGCTCTGCTGTTGCACTCTATAGGCTTCGTGTGATTCTAGGTAATCTGGGTCTGCACTCTATATGCTTTGTGGGATTCTGGGTGAGTCTGCATAGGCTCTGTGTGATTCTGGGTGAGTCTGCATAGGCTCCGTGTGATTCTGGGTGAGTCTGTTTCTGCAGCGGTCAGCCAAGAGGGGCTGCTCTGCTCTTGCACTCTATAGTCTTCGTGTGATTCTGGGTAATCTGGGTCTGCACTCTATAGGCTTCGTGTGATTCTAGGTAATCTGGGTCTGCACTCTATAGGCTCTGTGTGATTCTGGGTGAGTCTGTGTCTGCAGCGGTAAGCCAAGAGGGGCTGCTCTGCTGTTGCAATCTATAGGCTTCGTGTGATTCTGGGTAAGTCTGTGTTTGCACTCTATAGGCTCTTTGTGATTCTGGGTGAGTCTGCATAGGCTCCGTGTGACTCTGGGTGAGTCTGTGTCTGCAGCGGTCAGCCAAGAGGGGCTGCTGTGCTGTTGCACTCTATAGGCTTCCTGTGATTCTGGGTAAGTCTGTGTCTACACTCTATAGGGTCAGTGTGATTCTGGGTGAGTCTGCATAGGTTCCATGTGATTCTGGGTTAGTCTGTCTTCAGCGATCAGCCAAGAGGGGCTGCTCTGCTGTTGCACTCTATAGGCTTCGTGTGATTCTGGGTAAGTCTGTGTTTGCACTCTATAGGCTCTTTGTGATACTGGGTGAGTCTGCATAGGCTCCGTGTGACTCTGGGTGAATCTGTGTCTGCAGTGGTCAGCCAAGAGGGGGTGCTCTGCTGTTGCACTCTATAGGCTTTGTGTGATTCTGGGTAAGTCTGTGTCCACTCTATAGGCTTTGTGTGATTCTGGGTGAGTCTGTGTCTGCAGCGGTCAGCCAAGAGCGTTCTGCTCTGCTGTTGCACTCTATAGGCTTCGTGTGATTCTGGGCAAGTCTGTGTCTACACTCTATAGGGTCAGTGTGATTCTGGGTAAGTCTGCATAGGCTCCGTGTGATTCTGGGTGAGTCTGTGTCTGCAGCGGTCAGCCAAGAGGGGCTGCTCTGCTGTTGCACTCTATAGGCTTCGTGTGATTCTGGATAAGTCTATGTCTGCACTCTATATGCTTTGTGGGATTCTGGGTGAGTCTGCATAGGCTCTGTGTGATTCTGGGTGAGTCTGCATAGGCTCCGTGTGATTCTGGGTGAGTCTGTTTCTGCAGCGGTCAGCCAAGAGGGGCTGCTCTGCTCTTGCACTCTATAGTCTTCGTGTGATTCTGGGTAATCTGGGTCTGCACTCTATAGGCTTCGTGTGATTCTATGTAATCTGGGTCTGCACTCTATAGGCTCTGTGTGATTCTGGGTGAGTCTGTGTCTGCAGCGGTCAGCCAAGAGGGGCTGCTCTGCTGTTGCAATCTATAGGCTTCGTGTGATTCTGGGTAAGTCTGTGTTTGCACTCTATAGGCTCTTTGTGATTCTGGGTGAGTCTGCATAGGCTCCGTGTGACTCTGGGTGAGTCTGTGTCTGCAGCGGTCAGCCAAGAGGGGCTGCTGTGCTGTTGCACTCTATAGGCTTCGTGTGATTCTGGGTAAGTCTGTGTCTACACTCTATAGGGTCAGTGTGATTCTGGGTGAGTCTGCATAGGTTCCATGTGATTCTGGGTTAGTCTGTCTGCAGCGGTCAGCCAAGAGGGGCTGCTCTGCTGTTGCAATCTATAGGCTTCGTGTGATTCTGGGTAAGTCTGTGTTTGCACTCTATAGGCTCTTTGTGATTCTGGGTGAGTCTGCATAGGCTCCGTGTGACTCTGGGTGAGTCTGTGTCTGCAGCGGTCAGCCAAGAGGGGCTGCTGTGATGTTGCACTCTATAGGCTTCGTGTGATACTGGGTAAGTCTGTGTCTACACTCTATAGGGTCAGTGTGATTCTGGGTGAGTCTGCATAGGTTCCATGTGATTCTGGGTTAGTCTGTCTTCAGCGATCAGCCAAGAGGGGCTGCTCTGCTGTTGCACTCTATAGGCTTCGTGTGATTCTGGGTAAGTCTGTGTTTGCACTCTATAGGCTCTTTGTGTTTCTGGGTGAGTCTGCATAGGCTCCGTGTGACTCTGGGTGAATCTGTGTCTGCAGCGGTCAGCCAAGAGGCGGTGCTCTGCTGTTGCACTCTATAGGCTTTGTGTGATTCTGGGTAAGTCTGTGTCCACTCTATAGGCTTTGTGTGATTCTGGGTGAGTCTGTGTCTGCAGCGGTCAGCGAAGAGGGTTCTGCTCTGCTGTTGCACTCTATAGGCTTCGTGTGATTCTGGGCAAGTCTGTGTCTACACTCTATAGGGTCAGTGTGATTCTGGGTAAGTCTGCATAGGCTCCGTGTGATTCTGGGTGAGTCTGTGTCTGCAGCGGTCAGCCAAGAGGGGCTGCTCTGCTGTTGCACTCTATAGGCTTCGTGTGATTCTGGGTAAGTCTATGTCCGCTCTATAGGCTCTGTGTGATTCTGGGTGAGTCTGCATAGGCTCCGTGTGATTCTCGGTGAGTCTGTAAAGCCTCCGTGTGATTCTGGGTGAGTCTGTGTCTGCAGCGGTCAGCCAAGAGGGGCTGCTCTGCTGTTGCACTCTATAGGCTTCGTGTGATTCTGGGTAAGTCGATGTCTGCACTCTATAGGCTCTGTGTGATTCTGGGTGAGTCTGCATAGGCTCTGTGTGATTCTGGGTGAGTCTGCATAGGCTCCGTGTGATTCTGGGTGAGTCTGTTTCTGCAGCGGTCAGCCAAGAGGGGCTGCTCTGCTGTTGCACTCTATAGGCTTCGTGTGATTCTAGGTAATCTGGGTCTGCACTCTATAGGCTCTGTGTGATTCTGGGTGAGTCTGTGTCTGCAGCGGTCAGCCAAGAGGGGCTGCTCTGCTGTTGCACTCTATAGGCTTCGAGTGATTCTGGGTAAGTCTATGTCTGCACTCTATAGGCTCTGTGTGATTCTGGGTGAGTCTGCATAGGCTCTGTGTGATTCTGGGTGAGTCTGCATAGGCTCCGTGTGATTCTGGGTGAGTCTGTTTCTGCAGCGGTCAGCCAAGAGGGGCTGCTCTGCTCTTGCACTGTATAGTCTTCGTGTGATTCTGGGTAATCTGGGTCTGCACTCTATAGTCTCTGTGTGATTCTGGGTGAGTCTGTGTCTGCAGCGGTCAGCCAAGAGGGGCTGCTCTGCTGTTGCACTCTATAGGCTTCGTGTGATTCTAGGTAATCTGGGTCTGCACTCTATAGGCTCTGTGTGATTCTGGGTGAGTCTGTGTCTGCAGCGGTCAGCCAAGAGGGGCTGCTCTGCTGTTGCACTCTATAGGCTTCGTGTGATTCTGGGTAATCTGTGTCTGCACTCTATAGGCTCTGTGTGATTCTGGGTGAGTCTGTGTCTCCAGCGGTCAGCCAAGAGGGGCTGCTCTGCTGTTGCACTCTATAGGTTTCGTGTGATTCTGGGTAAGTCTGTGTCTGCACTCTATAGGCTCTGTGTGATTCTGGGTGAGTCTGCATAGGCTCCGTGTGATTCTGGATAAGTCTATGTCTGCACTCTATAGGCTCTGTGTGATTCTGGGTGAGTCTGCATAGGCTCTGTGTGATTGTGGGTGAGTCTGCATAGGCTCCGCGTGATTCTGGGTGAGTCTGTTTCTGCAGCGGTCAGTCAAGAGGGGCTGCTCTGCTCTTGCACTCTATAGTCTTCGTGTGATTCTGGGTAATCTGGGTCTGCACTCTATAGGCTCTGTGTGATTCTGGGTGAGTCTGTGTCTGCAGCGGTCAGCCAAGAGGGGCTGCTCTGCTGTTGCACTCTATAGGCTTCGTGTGATTCTGGATAAGTCTATGTCTGCACTCTATATGCTCTGTGGGATTCTGGGTGAGTCTGCATAGGCTCTGTGTGATTCTGGGTGAGTCTGAATAGGCTCCGTGTGATTCTGGGTGAGTCTGTTTCTGCAGCGGTCAGCCAAGAGGGGCTGCTCTGCTGTTGCACTCTATAGGCTTCGTGTGATTCTGGGTAAGTCTGTATCTGCACTCTATAGGCTCTGTGTGATTCTGCGTGAGTCTGCATAGGCTCCGTGTGATTCTGGGTAAGTCTGTTTCTGCACTGTATAGGCTCTGTGTGATTCTGTGTGAGTCTGCATAGGCTCCGTCTGATTCTGGGTGAGTCTGTGTCTGCAGCGGTTAGCCAAGAGGGGCTGCTGTGCTGTTGCACTCTATAGGCTTACTGTGATTCTGGGTAAGTCTGTGTCTACACTCTATAGGGTCAGTGTGATTCTGGGTGAGTCTGCATAGGTTCCATGTGATTCTGGGTTAGTCTGTCTGCAGCGGTCAGCCAAGAGGGGCTGCTCTGCTGTTGCAATCTATAGGCTTCGTGTGATTCTGGGTAAGTCTGTGTTTGCACTCTATAGGCTCTTTGTGATTCTGGGTGAGTCTGCATAGGCTCCGTGTGACTCTGGGTGAATCTGTGTCTGCAGCGGTTAGCCAAGAGGCGGTGCTCTGCTGATGCACTCTATAGGCTTTGTGTGATTCTGGGTAAGTCTGTGTCCACTCTATAGGCTTTGTGTGATTCTGGGTGAGTCTGTGTCTGCAGCGGTCAGCCAAGAGGGTTCTGCTCTGCTGTTGCACTCTATAGGCTTCGTGTGATTCTGGGCAAGTCTGGGTCTACACTCTATAGGGTCAGTGTGATTCTGGGTAAGTCTGCATAGGCTCCGTGTGATTCTGGGTGAGTCTGTGTCTGCAGCGGTCAGCCAAGAGGGGCTGCTCTGCTGTTGCACTCTATAGGCTTCGTGTGATTCTGGGTAAGTCTGTGTCCGCTCTATAGGCTCTGTGTGATTCTGGGTGAGTCTGCATAGGCTCCGTGTGATTCTCGGTGAGTCTGTAAAGCCTCCGTGTGATTCTGGGTGAGTCTGTGTCTGCAGCGGTCAGCCAAGAGGGGCTGCTCTGCTGTTGCACTCTATAGGCTTCGTGTGATTCTGGGTAAGTCTATGTCTGCACTCTATAGGCTCTGTGTGATTCTGGGTGAGTCTGCATAGGCTCTGTGTGATTCTGGGTGAGTCTGCATAGGCTCCGTGTGATTCTGGGTGAGTCTGTTTCTGCAGCGGTCAGCCAAGAGGGGCTGCTCTGCTTTTGCACTCTATAGGCTTCGTGTGATTCTGGGTAAGTCTGTATCTGCACTCTATAGGCTCCGTGTGATTCTGCGTGAGTCTGCATAGGCTCCGTGTGATTCTGGGTAAGTCTGTTTCTGCACTGTATAGGCTCTGTGTGATTCTGCATAGGCTCCGTCTGATTCTGGGTGAGTCTGTGTCTGCAGCGGTTAGCCAAGAGGGGCTGCTGTGCTGTTGCACTCTATAGGCTTACTGTGATTCTGGGTAAGTCTGTGTCTACACTCTATAGGGTCAGTGTGATTCTGGGTGAGTCTGCATAGGTTCCATGTGATTCTGGGTTAGTCTGTCTGCAGCGGTCAGCCAAGAGGGGCTGCTCTGCTGTTGCAATCTATAGGCTTCGTGTGATTCTGGGTAAGTCTGTGTTTGCACTCTATAGGCTCTTTGTGATTCTGGGTGAGTCTGCACAGGCTCCGTGTGACTCTGGGTGAATCTGTGTCTGCAGCGGTTAGCCAAGAGGCGGTGCTCTGCTTTTGCACTCTATAGGCTTCGTGTGATTCTGGGTAAGTCTGTGTCCACTCTATAGGCTTTGTGTGATTCTGGGTGAGTCTGTGTCTGCAGCGGTCAGCCAAGAGGGTTCTGCTCTGCTGTTGCACTCTATAGGCTTCGTGTGATTCTGGGCAAGTCTGGGTCTACACTCTATAGGGTCAGTGTGATTCTGGGTAAGTCTGCATAGGCTCCGTGTGATTCTGGGTGAGTCTGTGTCTGCAGCGGTAAGCCAAGAGGGGCTGCTCTGCTGTTGCAATCTATAGGCTTCGTGTGATTCTGGGTAAGTCTGTGTTTGCACTCTATAGGCTCTTTGTGATTCTGGGTGAGTCTGCATAGGCTCCGTGTGACTCTGGGTGAGTCTGTGTCTGCAGCGGTCAGCCAAGAGGGGCTGCTGTGCTGTTGCACTCTATAGGCTTCCTGTGATTCTGGGTAAGTCTGTGTCTACACTCTATAGGGTCAGTGTGATTCTGGGTGAGTCTGCATAGGTTCCATGTGATTCTGGGTTAGTCTGTCTTCAGCGATCAGCCAAGAGGGGCTGCTCTGCTGTTGCACTCTATAGGCTTCGTGTGATTCTGGGTAAGTCTGTGTTTGCACTCTATAGGCTCTTTGTGATACTGGGTGAGTCTGCATAGGCTCCGTGTGACTCTGGGTGAATCTGTGTCTGCAGTGGTCAGCCAAGAGGGGGTGCTCTGCTGTTGCACTCTATAGGCTTTGTGTGATTCTGGGTAAGTCTGTGTCCACTCTATAGGCTTTGTGTGATTCTGGGTGAGTCTGTGTCTGCAGCGGTCAGCCAAGAGCGTTCTGCTCTGCTGTTGCACTCTATAGGCTTCGTGTGATTCTGGGCAAGTCTGTGTCTACACTCTATAGGGTCAGTGTGATTCTGGGTAAGTCTGCATAGGCTCCGTGTGATTCTGGGTGAGTCTGTGTCTGCAGCGGTCAGCCAAGAGGGGCTGCTCTGCTGTTGCACTCTATAGGCTTCGTGTGATTCTGGATAAGTCTATGTCTGCACTCTATATGCTTTGTGGGATTCTGGGTGAGTCTGCATAGGCTCTGTGTGATTCTGGGTGAGTCTGCATAGGCTCCGTGTGATTCTGGGTGAGTCTGTTTCTGCAGCGGTCAGCCAAGAGGGGCTGCTCTGCTCTTGCACTCTATAGTCTTCGTGTGATTCTGGGTAATCTGGGTCTGCACTCTATAGGCTTCGTGTGATTCTAGGTAATCTGGGTCTGCACTCTATAGGCTCTGTGTGATTCTGGGTGAGTCTGTGTCTGCAGCGGTCAGCCAAGAGGGGCTGCTCTGCTGTTGCAATCTATAGGCTTCGTGTGATTCTGGGTAAGTCTGTGTTTGCACTCTATAGGCTCTTTGTGATTCTGGGTGAGTCTGCATAGGCTCCGTGTGACTCTGGGTGAGTCTGTGTCTGCAGCGGTCAGCCAAGAGGGGCTGCTGTGCTGTTGCACTCTATAGGCTTCGTGTGATTCTGGGTAAGTCTGTGTCTACACTCTATAGGGTCAGTGTGATTCTGGGTGAGTCTGCATAGGTTCCATGTGATTCTGGGTTAGTCTGTCTGCAGCGGTCAGCCAAGAGGGGCTGCTCTGCTGTTGCAATCTATAGGCTTCGTGTGATTCTGGGTAAGTCTGTGTTTGCACTCTATAGGCTCTTTGTGATTCTGGGTGAGTCTGCATAGGCTCCGTGTGACTCTGGGTGAGTCTGTGTCTGCAGCGGTCAGCCAAGAGGGGCTGCTGTGATGTTGCACTCTATAGGCTTCGTGTGATACTGGGTAAGTCTGTGTCTACACTCTATAGGGTCAGTGTGATTCTGGGTGAGTCTGCATAGGTTCCATGTGATTCTGGGTTAGTCTGTCTTCAGCGATCAGCCAAGAGGGGCTGCTCTGCTGTTGCACTCTATAGGCTTCGTGTGATTCTGGGTAAGTCTGTGTTTGCACTCTATAGGCTCTTTGTGTTTCTGGGTGAGTCTGCATAGGCTCCGTGTGACTCTGGGTGAATCTGTGTCTGCAGCGGTCAGCCAAGAGGCGGTGCTCTGCTGTTGCACTCTATAGGCTTTGTGTGATTCTGGGTAAGTCTGTGTCCACTCTATAGGCTTTGTGTGATTCTGGGTGAGTCTGTGTCTGCAGCGGTCAGCGAAGAGGGTTCTGCTCTGCTGTTGCACTCTATAGGCTTCGTGTGATTCTGGGCAAGTCTGTGTCTACACTCTATAGGGTCAGTGTGATTCTGGGTAAGTCTGCATAGGCTCCGTGTGATTCTGGGTGAGTCTGTGTCTGCAGCGGTCAGCCAAGAGGGGCTGCTCTGCTGTTGCACTCTATAGGCTTCGTGTGATTCTGGGTAAGTCTATGTCCGCTCTATAGGCTCTGTGTGATTCTGGGTGAGTCTGCATAGGCTCCGTGTGATTCTCGGTGAGTCTGTAAAGCCTCCGTGTGATTCTGGGTGAGTCTGTGTCTGCAGCGGTCAGCCAAGAGGGGCTGCTCTGCTGTTGCACTCTATAGGCTTCGTGTGATTCTGGGTAAGTCGATGTCTGCACTCTATAGGCTCTGTGTGATTCTGGGTGAGTCTGCATAGGCTCTGTGTGATTCTGGGTGAGTCTGCATAGGCTCCGTGTGATTCTGGGTGAGTCTGTTTCTGCAGCGGTCAGCCAAGAGGGGCTGCTCTGCTGTTGCACTCTATAGGCTTCGTGTGATTCTAGGTAATCTGGGTCTGCACTCTATAGGCTCTGTGTGATTCTGGGTGAGTCTGTGTCTGCAGCGGTCAGCCAAGAGGGGCTGCTCTGCTGTTGCACTCTATAGGCTTCGTGTGATTCTGGGTAAGTCTATGTCTGCACTCTATAGGCTCTGTGTGATTCTGGGTGAGTCTGTGTCTGCAGCGGTCAGCCAAAAGGGGCTGCTCTGCTCTTGCACTGTATAGTCTTCGTGTGATTCTGGGTAATCTGGGTCTGCACTCTATAGTCTCTGTGTGATTCTGGGTGAGTCTGTGTCTGCAGCGGTCAGCCAAGAGGGGCTGCTCTGCTGTTGCACTCTATAGGCTTCGTGTGATTCTAGGTAATCTGGGTCTGCACTCTATAGGCTCTGTGTGATTCTGGGTGAGTCTGTGTCTGCAGCGGTCAGCCAAGAGGGGCTGCTCTGCTGTTGCACTCTATAGGCTTCGTGTGATTCTGGGTAATCTGTGTCTGCACTCTATAGGCTCTGTGTGATTCTGGGTGAGTCTGTGTCTCCAGCGGTCAGCCAAGAGGGGCTGCTCTGCTGTTGCACTCTATAGGTTTCGTGTGATTCTGGGTAAGTCTGTGTCTGCACTCTATAGGCTCTGTGTGATTCTGGGTGAGTCTGCATAGGCTCCGTGTGATTCTGGATAAGTCTATGTCTGCACTCTATAGGCTCTGTGTGATTCTGGGTGAGTCTGCATAGGCTCTGTGTGATTGTGGGTGAGTCTGCATAGGCTCCGCGTGATTCTGGGTGAGTCTGTTTCTGCAGCGGTCAGTCAAGAGGGGCTGCTCTGCTCTTGCACTCTATAGTCTTCGTGTGATTCTGGGTAATCTGGGTCTGCACTCTATAGGCTCTGTGTGATTCTGGGTGAGTCTGTGTCTGCAGCGGTCAGCCAAGAGGGGCTGCTCTGCTGTTGCACTCTATAGGCTTCGTGTGATTCTGGATAAGTCTATGTCTGCACTCTATATGCTCTGTGGGATTCTGGGTGAGTCTGCATAGGCTCTGTGTGATTCTGGGTGAGTCTGAATAGGCTCCGTGTGATTCTGGGTGAGTCTGTTTCTGCAGCGGTCAGCCAAGAGGGGCTGCTCTGCTGTTGCACTCTATAGGCTTCGTGTGATTCTGGGTAAGTCTGTATCTGCACTCTATAGGCTCTGTGTGATTCTGCGTGAGTCTGCATAGGCTCCGTGTGATTCTGGGTAAGTCTGTTTCTGCACTGTATAGGCTCTGTGTGATTCTGTGTGAGTCTGCATAGGCTCCGTCTGATTCTGGGTGAGTCTGTGTCTGCAGCGGTTAGCCAAGAGGGGCTGCTGTGCTGTTGCACTCTATAGGCTTACTGTGATTCTGGGTAAGTCTGTGTCTACACTCTATAGGGTCAGTGTGATTCTGGGTGAGTCTGCATAGGTTCCATGTGATTCTGGGTTAGTCTGTCTGCAGCGGTCAGCCAAGAGGGGCTGCTCTGCTGTTGCAATCTATAGGCTTCGTGTGATTCTGGGTAAGTCTGTGTTTGCACTCTATAGGCTCTTTGTGATTCTGGGTGAGTCTGCATAGGCTCCGTGTGACTCTGGGTGAATCTGTGTCTGCAGCGGTTAGCCAAGAGGCGGTGCTCTGCTGATGCACTCTATAGGCTTTGTGTGATTCTGGGTAAGTCTGTGTCCACTCTATAGGCTTTGTGTGATTCTGGGTGAGTCTGTGTCTGCAGCGGTCAGCCAAGAGGGTTCTGCTCTGCTGTTGCACTCTATAGGCTTCGTGTGATTCTGGGCAAGTCTGGGTCTACACTCTATAGGGTCAGTGTGATTCTGGGTAAGTCTGCATAGGCTCCGTGTGATTCTGGGTGAGTCTGTGTCTGCAGCGGTCAGCCAAGAGGGGCTGCTCTGCTGTTGCACTCTATAGGCTTCGTGTGATTCTGGGTAAGTCTGTGTCCGCTCTATAGGCTCTGTGTGATTCTGGGTGAGTCTGCATAGGCTCCGTGTGATTCTCGGTGAGTCTGTACAGCCTCCGTGTGATTCTGGGTGAGTCTGTGTCTGCAGCGGTCAGCCAAGAGGGGCTGCTCTGCTGTTGCACTCTATAGGCTTCGTGTGATTCTGGGTAAGTCTATGTCTGCACTCTATAGGCTCTGTGTGATTCTGGGTGAGTCTGCATAGGCTCTGTGTGATTCTGGGTGAGTCTGCATAGGCTCCGTGTGATTCTGGGTGAGTCTGTTTCTGCAGCGGTCAGCCAAGAGGGGCTGCTCTGCTTTTGCACTCTATAGGCTTCGTGTGATTCTGGGTAAGTCTGTATCTGCACTCTATAGGCTCCGTGTGATTCTGCGTGAGTCTGCATAGGCTCCGTGTGATTCTGGGTAAGTCTGTTTCTGCACTGTATAGGCTCTGTGTGATTCTGCATAGGCTCCGTCTGATTCTGGGTGAGTCTGTGTCTGCAGCGGTTAGCCAAGAGGGGCTGCTGTGCTGTTGCACTCTATAGGCTTACTGTGATTCTGGGTAAGTCTGTGTCTACACTCTATAGGGTCAGTGTGATTCTGGGTGAGTCTGCATAGGTTCCATGTGATTCTGGGTTAGTCTGTCTGCAGCGGTCAGCCAAGAGGGGCTGCTCTGCTGTTGCAATCTATAGGCTTCGTGTGATTCTGGGTAAGTCTGTGTTTGCACTCTATAGGCTCTTTGTGATTCTGGGTGAGTCTGCACAGGCTCCGTGTGACTCTGGGTGAATCTGTGTCTGCAGCGGTTAGCCAAGAGGCGGTGCTCTGCTGTTGCACTCTATAGGATTTGTGTGATTCTGGGTAAGTCTGAGTCCACTCTATAGGCTTTGTGTGATTCTGGGTGAGTCTGTGTCTGCAGCGGTCAGCCAAGAGGGTTCTGCTCTGCTGTTGCACTCTATAGGCTTCGTGTGATTCTGGGCAAGTCTGGGTCTACACTCTATAGGGTCAGTGTGATTCTGGGTAAGTCTGCATAGGCTCCGTGTGATTCTGGGTGAGTCTGTGTCTGCAGCGGTCAGCCAAGAGGGGCTGCTCTGCTGTTGCACTCTATAGGCTTCGTGTGATTCTGGGTAAGTCTGTGTCCGCTCTATAGGCTCTGTGTGATTCTGGGTGAGTCTGCATAGGCTCCGTGTGATTCTCGGTGAGTCTGTAAAGCCTCCGTGTGATTCTGGGTGAGTCTGTGTCTGCAGCGGTCAGCCAAGAGGGGCTGCTCTGCTGTTGCACTCTATAGGCTTCGTGTGATTATGGGTTAGTCTATGTCTGCACTCTATAGGCTCTGTGTGATTCTGGGTGAGTCTGCATAGGCTCTGTGTGATTCTGGGTGAGTCTGCATAGGCTCCGTGTGATTCTGGGTGAGTCTGTTTCTGCAGCGGTCAGCCAAGAGGGGCTGCTCTGCTTTTGCACTCTATAGTCTTCGTGTGATTCTGGGTAATCTGGGTCTGCACTCTATAGTCTCTGTGTGATTCTGGGTGAGTCTGTGTCTGCAGCGGTCAGCCAAGAGGGGCTGCTCTGCTGTTGCACACTATAGGCTTCGTGTGATTCTGAGTAATCTGTGTCTGCACTCTATAGGCTCTGTGTGATTCTGGGTGAGTCTGTGTCTCCAGCGGTCAGCCAAGAGGGGCTGCTCTGCTGTTGCACTCTATAGGCTTCGTGTGATTCTGGGTAAGTCTGTGTCTGCACTCTATAGGCTCTGTGTGATTCTTTGTGAGTCTGCATAGGCTCCGTGTGATTCTGGATAAGTCTATGTCTGCACTCTATAGGCTCTGTGTGATTCTGGGTGAGTCTGCATAGGCTCCGTGTGATTCTGGGTAAGTCTGTTTCTGCACTGTATAGGCTCTGTGTGATTCTGTGTGAGTCTGCATAGGCTCCGTCTGATTCTGGGTGAGTCTGTGTCTGCAGCGGTTAGCCAAGAGGGGCTGCTGTGCTGTTGCACTCTATAGGCTTAGTGTGATTCTGGGTAAGTCTGTGTCTACACTCTATAGGGTCAGTGTGATTCTGGGTGAGTCTGCATAGGTTCCATGTGATTCTGGGTTAGTCTGTCTGCAGCGGTCAGCCAAGAGGGGCTGCTCTGCTGTTGCACTCTATAGGCTTCGTGTGATTCTGGGTAAGTCTGTGTTTGCACTCTATAGGCTCTTTGTGATTCTGGGTGAGTCTGCATAGGCTCCGTGTGACTCTGGGTGAATCTGTGTCTGCAGCGGTCAGCCAAGAGGCGGTGCTCTGCTGTTGCACTCTATAGGCTTTGTGTGATTCTGGGTAAGTCTGTGTCCACTCTATAGGCTTTGTGTGATTCTGGGTGAGTCTGTGTCTGCAGCGGTCAGCCAAGAGGGTTCTGCTCTGCTGTTGCACTCTATAGGCTTCGTGTGATTCTGGGCAAGTCTGTGTCTACACTCTATAGGGTCAGTGTGATTCTGGGTAAGTCTGCATAGGCTCCGTGTGATTCTGGGTGAGTCTGTGTCTACACTCTATAGGGTCAGTGTGATTCTGGGTAAGTCTGCATAGGCTCCGTGTGATTCTGGGTGAGTCTGTGTCTGCAGCGGTCAGCCAAGAGGGGCTGCTCTGCTGTTGCACTCTACAGGCTCTGTGTGATTCTGGATGAGTCTGCATAGGCTCTGTGTGATTCTGGGTGAGTCTGCATAGGCTCTGTGTGATTCTGGGTGAGTCTGTTTCTGCAGCGGTCAGCCAAGAGGGGCTGCTCTGCTTTTGCACTCTATAGTCTTCGTGTGATTCTGGGTAATCTGGGTCTGCACTCTATAGGCTCTGTGTGATTCTGGGTGAGTCTGTGTCTGCAGCGGTCAGCCAAGAGGGACTACTCTGCTGTTGCACTCTATAGGCTTCGTGTGATTCTAGGTAATCTGGGTCTGCACTCTATAGGCTCTGTGTGATTCTGGGTGAGTCTGTGTCTGCAGCGGTCAGCCAAGAGGGGCTGCTCTGCTGTTGCACTCTATAGGCTTCGTGTGATTCTGGATAAGTCTATGTCTGCACTCTTTATGCTTTGTGGGATTCTGGGTGAGTCTGCATAGGCTCTGTGTGATTCTGGGTGAGTCTGCATAGGCTCCGTGTGATTCTGGGTGAGTCTGTTTCTGCAGCGGTCAGCCAAGAGGGGCTGCTCTGCTCTTGCACTCTATAGTCTTCGTGTGATTCTGGGTAATCTGGGTCTGCACTCTATAGTCTCTGTGTGATTCTGGGTGAGTCTGTTTCTGCAGCGGTCAGCCAAGAGGGGCTGCTCTGCTTTTGCACTCTATAGTCTTCGTGTGATTCTGGGTAATCTGGGTCTGCACTCTATAGGCTCTGTGTGATTCTGGATGAGTCTGTGTCGGCAGCGGTCAGCCAAGAGGGGCTGCTCTGCTGTTGCACTCTATAGTCTTCGTGTGATTCTGGGTAATCTGGGTCTGCACTCTATAGGCTCTGTGTGATTCTGGGTGAGTCTGTGTCTGCAGCGGTCAGCCAAGAGGGACTACTCTGCTGTTGCACTCTATAGGCTTCGTGTGATTCTAGGTAATCTGGGTCTGCACTCTATAGGCTCTGTGTGATTCTGGGTGAGTCTGTGTCTGCAGCGGTCAGCCAAGAGGGGCTGCTCTGCTGTTGCACTCTATAGGCTTCGTGTGATTCTGGATAAGTCTATGTCTGCACTCTTTATGCTTTGTGGGATTCTGGGTGAGTCTGCATAGGCTCTGTGTGATTCTGGGTGAGTCTGCATAGGCTCCGTGTGATTCTGGGTGAGTCTGTTTCTGCAGCGGTCAGCCAAGAGGGGCTGCTCTGCTCTTGCACTCTATAGTCTTCGTGTGATTCTGGGTAATCTGGGTCTGCACTCTATAGTCTCTGTGTGATTCTGGGTGAGTCTCTGTCTGCAGCGGTCAGCCAAGAGGGGCTGCTCTGCTGTTGCACACTATAGGCTTCGTGTGATTCTGGGTAATCTGTGTCTGCACTCTATAGGCTCTGTGTGATTCTGGGTGAGTCTGTGTCTCCAGCGGTCAGCCAAGAGGGGCTGCTCTGCTGTTGCACTCTATAGGCTTTGTGTGATTCTGGGTAAGTCTGTGTCTGCACTCTATAGGCTCTGTGTGATTCTTTGTGAGTCTGCATAGGCTCCGTGTGATTCTGGATAAGTCTATGTCTGCACTCTATAGGCTCTGTGTGATTCTGGGTGAGTCTGCATAGGCTCCGTGTGATTCTGGGTAAGTCTGTTTCTGCACTGTATAGGCTCTTTGTGATTCTGTGTGAGTCTGCATAGGCTCCGTCTGATTCTGGGTGAGTCTGTGTCTGCAGCGGTTAGCCAAGAGGGGCTGCTGTGCTGTTGCACTCTATAGGCTTAGTGTGATTCTGGGTAAGTCTGTGTCTACACTCTATAGGGTCAGTGTGATTCTGGGTGAGTCTGCATAGGTTCCATGTGATTCTGGGTTAGTCTGTCTGCAGCGGTCAGCCAAGAGGGGCTGCTCTGCTGTTGCACTCTATAGGCTTCGTGTGATTCTGGGTAAGTCTGTGTTTGCACTCTATAGGCTCTTTGTGATTCTGGGTGAGTCTGCATAGGCTCCGTGTGACTCTGGGTGAATCTGTGTCTGCAGCGGTCAGCCAAGAGGCGGTGCTCTGCTGTTGCACTCTATAGGCTTTGTGTGATTCTGGGTAAGTCTGTGTCCACTCTATAGCCTTTTGTGATTCTGGGTGAGTCTGTGTCTGCAGCGGTCAGCCAAGAGGGTTCTGCTCTGCTGTTGCACTCTATAGGCTTCGTGTGATTCTGGGCAAGTCTGTGTCTACACTCTATCGGGTCAGTGTGATTCTGGGTAAGTCTGCATAGGCTCCGTGTGATTCTGGGTGAGTCTGTGTCTGCAGCGGTCAGCCAAGAGGGGCTGCTCTGCTGTTGCACTCTATAGGCTCTGTGTGATTCTGGGTGAGTCTGCATAGGCTCTGTGTGATTCTGGGTGAGTCTGCATAGGCTCTGTGTGATTCTGGGTGAGTCTGTTTCTGCAGCGGTCAGCCAAGAGGGGCTGCTCTGCTTTTGCACTCTATAGGCTTCGTGTGATTATGGGTAATCTGGGTCTGCACTCTATAGGCTCTGTGTGATTCTGGGTGAGTCTGTGTCGGCAGCGGTCAGCCAAGAGGGGCTGCTCTGCTGTTGCACTCTATAGGCTTCGTGTGATTCTAGGTAATCTGGGTCTGCACTCTATATGCTTTGTGGGATTCTGGGTGAGTCTGCATAGGCTCTGTGTGATTCTGGGTGAGTCTGCATAGGCTCCGTGTGATTCTGGGTGAGTCTGTTTCTGCAGCGGTCAGCCAAGAGGGGCTGCTCTGCTCTTCCACTCTATAGTCTTCGTGTGATTCTGGGTAATCTGGGTCTGCACTCTATAGGCTTCGTGTGATTCTAGGTAATCTGGGTCTGCACTCTATAGGCTCTGTGTGATTCTGGGTGAGTCTGTGTCTGCAGCGGTAAGCCAAGAGGGGCTGCTCTGCTGTTGCAATCTATAGGCTTCGTGTGATTCTGGGTAAGTCTGTGTTTGCACTCTATAGGCTCTTTGTGATTCTGGGTGAGTCTGCATAGGCTCCGTGTGACTCTGGGTGAGTCTGTGTCTGCAGCGGTCAGCCAAGAGGGGCTGCTGTGCTGTTGCACTCTATAGGCTTCCTGTGATTCTGGGTAAGTCTGTGTCTACACTCTATAGGGTCAGTGTGATTCTGGGTGAGTCTGCATAGGTTCCATGTGATTCTGGGTTAGTCTGTCTGCAGCGGTCAGCCAAGAGGGGCTGCTCTGCTGTTGCAATCTATAGACTTCGTGTGATTCTGGGTAAGTCTGTGTTTGCACTCTATAGGCTCTTTGTGATTCTGGGTGAGTCTGCATAGGCTCCGTGTGACTCTGGGTGAGTCTGTGTCTGCAGCGGTCAGCCAAGAGGGGCTGCTGTGATGTTGCACTCTATAGGCTTCGTGTGATTCTGGGTAAGTCTGTGTCTACACTCTATAGGGTCAGTGTGATTCTGGGTGAGTCTGCATAGGTTCCATGTGATTCTGGGTTAGTCTGTCTTCAGCGATCAGCCAAGAGGGGCTGCTCTGCTGTTGCACTCTATAGGCTTCGTGTGATTCTGGGTAAGTCTGTGTTTGCACTCTATAGGCTCTTTGTGATACTGGGTGAGTCTGCATAGACTCCGTGTGACTCTGGGTGAATCTGTGTCTGCAGTGGTCAGCCAAGAGGGGGTGCTCTGCTGTTGCACTCTATAGGCTTTGTGTGATTCTGGGTAAGTCTGTGTCCACTCTATAGGCTTTGTGTGATTCTGGGTGAGTCTGTGTCTGCAGCGGTCAGCCAAGAGCGTTCTGCTCTGCTGTTGCACTCTATAGGCTTCGTGTGATTCTGGGCAAGTCTGTGTCTACACTCTATAGGGTCAGTGTGATTCTGGGTAAGTCTGCATAGGCTCCGTGTGATTCTGGGTGAGTCTGTGTCTGCAGCGGTCAGCCAAGAGGGGCTGCTCTGCTGTTGCACTCTATAGGCTTCGTGTGATTCTGGATAAGTCTATGTCTGCACTCTATATGCTTTGTGGGATTCTGGGTGAGTCTGCATAGGCTCTGTGTGATTCTGGGTGAGTCTGCATAGGCTCCGTGTGATTCTGGGTGAGTCTGTTTCTGCAGCGGTCAGCCAAGAGGGGCTGCTCTGCTCTTGCACTCTATAGTTTTCGTGTGATTCTGGGTAATCTGGGTCTGCACTCTATAGGCTTCGTGTGATTCTAGGTAATCTGGGTCTGCACTCTATAGGCTCTGTGTGATTCTGGGTGAGTCTGTGTCTGCAGCGGTCAGCCAAGAGGGGCTGCTCTGCTGTTGCAATCTATAGGCTTCGTGTGATTCTGGGTAAGTCTGTGTTTGCACTCTATAGGCTCTTTGTGATTCTGGGTGAGTCTGCATAGGCTCCGTGTGACTCTGGGTGAGTCTGTGTCTGCAGCGGTCAGCCAAGAGGGGCTGCTGTGCTGTTGCACTCTATAGGCTTCGTGTGATTCTGGGTAAGTCTGTGTCTACACTCTATAGGGTCAGTGTGATTCTGGGTGAGTCTGCATAGGTTCCATGTGATTCTGGGTTAGTCTGTCTGCAGCGGTCAGCCAAGAGGGGCTGCTCTGCTGTTGCAATCTATAGGCTTCGTGTGATTCTGGGTAAGTCTGTGTTTGCACTCTATAGGCTCTTTGTGATTCTGGGTGAGTCTGCATAGGCTCCGTGTGACTCTGGGTGAGTCTGTGTCTGCAGCGGTCAGCCAAGAGGGGCTGCTGTGATGTTGCACTCTATAGGCTTCGTGTGATACTGGGTAAGTCTGTGTCTACACTCTATAGGGTCAGTGTGATTCTGGGTGAGTCTGCATAGGTTCCATGTGATTCTGGGTTAGTCTGTCTTCAGCGATCAGCCAAGAGGGGCTGCTCTGCTGTTGCACTCTATAGGCTTCGTGTGATTCTGGGTAAGTCTGTGTTTGCACTCTATAGGCTCTTTGTGATTCTGGGTGAGTCTGCATAGGCTCCGTGTGACTCTGGGTGAATCTGTGTCTGCAGCGGTCAGCCAAGAGGCGGTGCTCTGCTGTTGCACTCTATAGGCTTTGTGTGATTCTGGGTAAGTCTGTGTCCACTCTATAGGCTTTGTGTGATTCTGGGTGAGTCTGTGTCTGCAGCGGTCAGCGAAGAGGGTTCTGCTCTGCTGTTGCACTCTATAGGCTTCGTGTGATTCTGGGCAAGTCTGTGTCTACACTCTATAGGGTCAGTGTGATTCTGGGTAAGTCTGCATAGGCTCCGTGTGATTCTGGGTGAGTCTGTGTCTGCAGCGGTCAGCCAAGAGGGGCTGCTCTGCTGTTGCACTCTATAGGCTTCGTGTGATTCTGGGTAAGTCGATGTCTGCACTCTATAGGCTCTGTGTGATTCTGGGTGAGTCTGCATAGGCTCTGTGTGATTCTGGGTGAGTCTGCATAGGCTCCGTGTGATTCTGGGTGAGTCTGTTTCTGCAGCGGTCAGCCAAGAGGGGCTGCTCTGCTGTTGCACTCTATAGGCTTCGTGTGATTCTGAGTAATATGTGTCTACACTCTATAGGCTCTGTGTGATTATGGGTGACTCTGCATAGGCTCAATGTGATTCTGGGTTAGTCTGTGTCTGCAGCGGTCAGCCAAGAGGTGCTGCTCTGCTGTTGCACTCTATAGGCGTCGTGTGATTCTGCAAAAGTCTGTGTTTGCACTCTATAGGCTCTGTGTGATTCTGGTTGAGCCTGCATAGGCTCTGTGTAATTCTGCGTGAGTCTGTGTCTGCAGTGGTCAGCCAAGAGGGGCTACTCTACTGTTGCATTCTATAGGCTTCGTATGATTCTGGGTAAGTCTGTGTCTGCACTCTATAGGCTCTGTGTGATTCTGCATAGGCTCCGTGTGATTCTGGGTGAGTCTGTGTCTGCAGAGGTCAGCCAAAAGGGGCTGCTCTGCTGTTGCACTCTATAGGCTTCGTGTGATTCTGGGTATGTCTGTGTCTGCACTCTATAGGGTCTGTGTGATTCTGGGTAAGTCTGCATAGGCTCCGTATGATTCTGGGTGAGTCTGTGTCTTCAGCGGTCAGCCAAGAGGGGCTGCTCTGCTGTTGCACTCTATAGGCTTCGTGTGATTCTGGGTAAGTCTGTGTCTGCACTCTATAGGCTCTGTGTTATTCTGGGTGAGTCTGTGTCTGCAGCGGTCAGCCAAGAGGGGCTGCTCTGCTGTTGCATTCTATAGGCGTCGTGTGATTCTGGGTGAGTCTGCATAGGCTCCGTGTGACTCTGGGTGAATCTGTGTCTGCAGCGGTCAGCCAAGAGGGGGTGCTCTGCTGTTGCACTCTATAGGCTTCATGTGATTCTGGGTAAGTCTGTGCCCACTCTATAGGCTTTGTGTGATTCTGGGTGAGTCTGTGTCTGCAGCGGTCAGCCAAGAGGGTTCTGCTCTGCTGTTGCACTCTATAGGCTTCGTGTGATTCTGGATAAGTCTGTGTCTATACTCTATAGGGTCAGTGTGATTCTGGGTAAGTCTGCATAGGCTCCGTGTGATTCTGGGTGAGTCTGTGTCTGCAGCGGTCAGCCAAGAGGGGCTGCTCTGCTGTTGCACTCTGTAGGCTTCGTGTGATTCTGGGTAAGTCTGTGTCCGCTCTATGGGCTCTGTGTGATAAAGTGAGTTCTCGCAGAGAGCTGCCATTGCGGGGTGGGCAAGAAGTCACTCTTCCTGGTTTGGGGGGTAGGGTTTGTGGCCACAGCTTCCAGGACCTGCTTGTTGTGAGGCAGAATTGCATGTTGCAATTTGGTAGGACGGCCCAGCGTCCTTATATAGATCCCCACGTGGATCTTGGGTCACTCTTTTCGGAGCTTCGGATCACCTGGACCGTGTGGAGCACAGTGGAGCGATCTTATCATTGTCTGGTTTAAATTTCTCTATTTCCCCCTTCTTTCTAGTCCCCTCCAATCCCTTAATTAATTTAATCCCCCTTTTCCCTGTTTGATTTCCCACCCCACCCCAAACCTGCCCTTGGGGAAGATTCTCCCTGTGCCTGTGAACGCTGCGTGTGCGTAATTCTCCTTGGCTTGCCTTCCCAGTAGTGAGAAGCCCCCATTAGGGGCTTTCCCTTGCACACAGGTTTCCCCCCATTTCTCCTGTTTTATAATGGGGGTTAGTCAGGGCTGTTCCAGACTGGCTGGAATCACTTTCATTAGTATTCCCGAAGGTTGGCTTTATTTTGGGTGTGTAGAATAGTAAATAAAAATAGAAATACTTTATTGTCACTGTTGTTGTTGTTGTTCAGTCGTTCAGTCGTGTCCGACTCTTCGTGACCCCATGGACCAGAGCACGCCAGGCACGCCTATCCTTCACTGCCTCTCGCAGTTTGGCCAAACTCATGTTAGTAGCTTCGAGAACACTGTCCAACCATCTCATCCTCTGTCGTCCCCTTCTCCTTGTGCCCTCAATCTTTCCCAACATCAGGGTCTTTTCTAGGGAGTCTTCTCTTCTCATGAGGTGGCCAAAATACTGGAGCCTCAACTTCAGGATCTGTCCTTCTAGTGAGCACTCAGGGTTGATTTCTTTAAGAATGGATAGGTTTGATCTTCTTGCAGTCCATGGGACTCTCAAGAGTCTCCTCCAGCACCATAATTCAAAAGCATCAATTCTTTGGCGATCAGCCTTCTTTATGGTCCAGCTCTCACTTCCGTACATTACTACTGGGAAAACCATAGCTTTAACTATACGGACCTTTGTTGGCAAAGTGATGTCTTTGCTTTTTAAGATGCTGTCTAGGTTTGTCATTGCTTTTCTCCCAAGAAGCAGGCGTCTTCTAATTTCGTGACTGCTGTCACCATCTCCAGTGATCATGGAACCCAAGAAAGTGAAATCTCTCACTGCCTCCATTTCTTCCCCTTCTATTTGCCAGGAGGTGATGGGACCAGTGGCCATGATCTTAGTTTTTTTGATGTTGAGCTTCAGACCATATTTTGTGCTCTCCTCTTTCACCCTCATTAAAAGGTTCTTTAATTCCTCCTCACTTTCTGCCACTTGTCACTGTACCTGTTGCTATTTCAAGCGAGCCTCCTAGCAATTCGACGTTATCACTGTTGTGGGCTGTTTCTTTTCATTTTGTGTGGGCCCCATCATGAGACAAAGATTCTTAAGAGCAGAATCAGGGAGGCCTGGGAGGCCTGCACATATTATTCAAGCCTAAGCCTCCTACTGTTTGCCTATGAAAATGTATCAGTTTGTTTGCAGGCTCAGTAGCTCTGTGTGTGCGTGATTGCCTGAACTCTGTGCTGCTGTTGTAAATGTATCTCTGGCAGACAGAGTGGAGCCACTGACTCTCTGTGCCTCATAGGACTATGAGCACTCTGTCTATGCTCTTTAGCTATCCTGTTTCTGAACAAATTTAATTTCTTCAAGTATGTTTTGCCATGATAGTGACAGTCGCAATCTCAGATGTCTATTTTACTTAGTATTCCTTATGGGGACTATTCTATTGCTGGGTAGGTAGAATAGAAATAGAAATAGAAATAGAAATAGAAATACTTTATTGTCACTGTACCACATGTTTACAGTGAGACTGATAAGAGCCCTGCTCCCTCCCAATCTCTCAGTCTTTGTCACACTCTGTGTGCTGTCGTTCTACCACCAATCCCTAACGTCAGCTGCAATGTTGCTGTCTTTCATTCAGCAGCCTCACAGCCCATGGGTAGAAAATGTTCTTTAACCTGTTGGTACGGCTTGTCATGTTTCTATATCTCCTGCTCGAGGGCAGCCCATTTGTGATTTAATTACCCTCCCCCCAAAGAACTTGGGGTTTCTTGAGGGGGTGCTTTCCTCTAAAAGGGCAAGCAGGGGCACCTGGATAGGTGGCGGGCCACCTCGAGTCTGTTATTTCACTGGTATAGGGCTTTGCCTTAACCATGAATTGGTTCATGGAATACTGCAAACGACTGGACTGTTTAGCCATTACAGCCTTACTGGTCGGAGGGGCTTATTGTTCTATAAATAAATTTGAATACACAAGGCTATTCAGACAGGATCTTATATGCCAAGGGTTTCATAGTTCAGCAGCTTGGTCTGTGATTGAATTGCTTGATTCCTTTTATGTGCACGCAGCTAGAATGGCTCCAAAAAGAGGGCTTCTGCGCAGACTTATTCCTCTATCCCAGCAAAGAGGGCTATTAGGGGCCATCCCAGTCACTTCATTCGCCCAATCCTAGTTGTACTGTGGGACGTATTAAATCCTTCATAGCAATTTCGGCTGGTGATTCAGAAGCGTTGTCCCGCTTTGCATCCGGAATGGATGGTCTCATTCAACGCTCTGTCGTCAAACCAGTGCTCAAGCAGGGCCACCGCCTCCGGGGGGCTTCATCTCCTGCAACGGCGGCATCCAGCGTGGAGGGAGAGGAGCTCCCAGTATCAGGGGTTTTAATTTCTGTTTCCCAATTTTCACGGAGTTCAGTTCCTTCCTCTCCGCAGGCCCTGGTGTGGGTGGCGGGAGCATTAGCTCAGCAGGCAGCTAGGAGGAAGGGGCAGCAAAAGGCCCCCTCCCGGTCCGGGAGGTCTTCTCAGTCCTTACCCGGGCCTTCTTCTGGGGTTGGTATCTCACCTGTTTCTTTTCCTCAGCCTCTCCCAGGTATTTTTGCTGCAGGATCCTGCGCCTGAGTCCTTTGCGGAGGTCAGCCTATCAGTGCCAGCGAGCACGTCTTCAGGCGGAAAGTGTTGCCACAAGAGACGTTCCTGAAAGCGGGCCAAAAGGAGCCTGGGAAACTCTTCTTCTTCAACAGCCTCTCCCAGGTACTTCGGTCCAAGGGGCGATTCGCCATGACGGGAGCACTTCTTGGTGGTGCAGCAGTAAAAATGCTGGCATGCTTGCAAAGCTAAGCAGGCTCTGGTGCGGTTCAAATTGGATGGGAACCACTTGTTGCAATGCATGGAAGTTGGTCAATATGACCCTCAGGATCCCTTCCAGCTTGTCTGTTCCTTGATTTCGTGACTCCTCTGGTAAATAGGTGCACATACCTTTTGCTGCTTGCTGTCTAGACAGGCACCCCCCTTTTGGGGGGGGGAAGGGGGCCCACAATAGCAACCCAAAACGCCCCCTGTCCAAGCAGGGCTGGGGCTGGCAAGCTACGATCCTATACCTCTCGCCCATTCTCCCATGAGATTATCTCAATCGATGCCTGGCTGGAAGGTTATACAGATTGGTCAGCTGTTTTGCACTTGTTTGAAGGGTCCCCCCCTAGATATTTGGATTCCCATGCCATTGGGGATTTATCCCTAAGTAAGCCCCATGAGATTGCTGTCTGATCCATGATTTATTGGTCCTCACAGAAAAGGGCTCCTAAGCAGCGGGCTATCCGGTTGCCGCTTCCTAAGGCGAATCAGCGGTTTGGCTGTTGGAGCTATATTAAAGGAAGGCCCTTTTGAGGGGGAAAGGGAGGAGGGCAGTAGCCTGCAAAAACGGCCCCCTCCCAGCCCACGCCAGGCACCTCGAATTAGTTATATCACTACTCTGGCCCCGACTCCCATAAAGTTACAGCCCCTGTTTCATTGGCTGTCCGATTAGCCTAATCAGGTGGCGGCTCTTTATCTGCGGGAAGGTTTTTCCCATTGTTTCAGGATTCCCATATCAGCGAACCCCGTGGCGGGTAAACCTGTTAACCAGAAGTCAATGCGAGAACTGCCGGATGTGGTTAGGAAAAAGATAGGGAAAGAGTTGGCATTGGGCCGCATGGCTGGCCCTTTTGACGCTCCTCCTTTTCCCGAAATGCATTTCCCCCCCCCCTCGGAGTGGTGCCTAAAAAGGCACCAGGGGAATTTCGCCTGATTCACAATTTATCACACCCCAGGGGCACGTCAGTGAATGACGTGATCCCCCCGAGCCTTGTTCAGTGCGCTATGCTTCATTGGACGATGCGGTCAAAATGATTAGGAAATTTGGCCCGGGTGCTTTATTAGCGAAGTGTGACATAAGAGTCGCCATTCCAGCTGCTGCCAATCAATCCGCAGGAATTTGGCTGCTTGCTTTTCAATTTGAGGGTGCTTATTACTTTGATAAGGCAATGCCCAGGGGCTGTTCGGTAGCCTGTGCAGCATTTGAGGCCTTCAGTACTTTCCTGGACACTGTCACGCAGACTTCAAGTCTGCCGTCTGAAAAAATCATCACATTGAGGAAGGTTATCGAGGAGGTGCTTCCCCTCTCTAAGGTAACCTTGTGTCAGCTTCAATCGCTGTTGGGACACTTGAATTTCGCTTGTAGGGTGGTGGCACCAGGGAGGCCCCTTTTGCTCCCGCCTGGCAAGACTCACTTCTGGCTTGCGGGCGCCTCACCACCACACACATTTGCCCCAAGATGTGAAGGTGGACCTTCGGAACTGGTTGATATTCCTTCAGGAATTCAATGGGGTCTCACTGTGGCAGGACACTTTGAACCTCCGCAATGCTTCCAGGTTCACTCTGCAGGTGAACCTGCAGGTTCCTTAGGTTTTGGGCTATATTGGCAGGGTCGCTGGTGTGCCATGCCTTGGCCGGCGGCCTGGCAGGAGGAGGCGATTACACGGGACTTGACTTTTCTCGAGTTTTTCCCCATTGCAGTGGCCGTGCATATAAGGGTCGAGGAATTCAGGGACCGTCCTTCTGGACTGACAACCAGGCGGTGATGACCCGGTTCAGAGCCTTGGCTCCGGAGGCGTGAGAGCATCCGGAGCGTTTTCCAGACCACCTGTGGAGCCTTGGAGGCACTTAGCCATGCAGGGAGTAGCCACTTCTGTTGCCCCATCCACTTTTCGTCTTATAGAAGGCCTGGGCTGATTTTGCCCAGTTTTGCGGTCAGTCCGGGGCGGGCCAGTTTGCCTCGCCCCCGACAGCTGACATGGTGCTGGAATATTTGACGCACCTCTTTGCGATGGGCCGTGCTCCCAGGACCATCAGGATCCAGGCAGCGGCTATTTCCTTTTTTGCCAAGCTTTTCTTTGAGAAAGGACCCTTGTTCGAAGTTTTTTATTCGACAGGCCTTGAAAGGTTGGGCTAGGATGGCTCCATTGCAAGCCCAGGCCAGGCACCCAATTACTTTTGCTCTTTTATTTAAAATGCGAGCCAAGCTTCGCGTGGTTTGCTGGTCGCGCTTTGAGGAGCGCCTTTTTCGGCTGCCTTTTCACTGGCCTTTTCTGGGGCACTGCGGGTTGGGGAGGTGGTCCTTGAAGCTTCCCAGCTCGCTGGTTCGCGGGGTCTGTTGTTAAATGATGTAGATCTGTCTGTTTCAGAGGTGGTCATCACCGTCCGCAATTCCAAGACTGCCCAGCTGGGCCAGAGGGTTGTGATCTGGCTGCCCGCCACGCGGAGGCGGGGCCCTTGCCCGGTCAAGGACACTGCTCGGTATCTTGCGGTGCGCCCCGCTGGGAATGGCCCTTTCCTGGTGCATGAGGATGGCTTGCCTTTGACCCGGCAGCAGTTTGCCAAAGTAATGCGCAAAGCCATCACAGCCTGTGGCCGCGTGGCGGCTGGTTATGCCCCTCATTCCTTCAGGATTGGCGCAGCTACGGCGGCTGCCCGTTGGGGGCTGTCAACAGACAGGATTAAGGAGCTGGGACGGTGGAAGTCGGATGCCTACAAGGGCTATGTGCGACGTTGATATGGTTTTAATTGTTGTTTTTCTGTTCCCTTCAGGTCCTGCACCCGTACGCATTTGGATTGTCGGGCACAGCATCGTTTACTGGGCCGGCGCCAGAGCTCGGGAGGCAGGGCTATGGCCCAACCTTGGACTTTCACCCCATGTTTTTGTTTCCTGGTTGGGCAAGAGGGGCATGTTGTGGGAGGAGTTGATTCCTTTGCTTTTCAATCGTGCCGCTGGGGAGGGTCCGCCTGATGCCTTGGTTTTGCAACTAGGTGAAAATGACTTGCCAGCTACGAAGTGCCATGTCTTTTGCCTCAAGATGCGGCACGATTTGCAAAAAATTGCTGTTTTATTCCCACAGGTTAAGTTGTTTTGGTCTCACCTGCTACAGCGGCGACCGTGGAGGGGAGCGCGCTCTGCTGTGGCTGTTGAGAGGGCCCGCAGTCGTACCAATTGTGCGGCTCTTGGGGTGGTTTATGATTTGGGAGGGTCTGAGATTCCTCATCCCGCAATTACTTTTAAGAATGTTCCCCTGTTCCGCCCAGATGGCGTGCATCTTTCACCAATGGGTAATTATCTTTGGTTGGGTGCTAATGGGGGGGCCCTGAGGGCTTGGCTGGGTATGTGAGTGGTTTGGCGGTGAGCCGGTGGCTCGTGGCGGTTAGGCATTGGTTCTGTGGTATGGGTGGGCGGTGCCCCCCAAGAAGTGATGTTGGTAATGGGAATTCCGCAAAGGAATCCAGGGACTCAACATTGCTGTCCAAACCCGGTGGGTGCAGGGCCATGCAGGAGTCCCTGGGACCCCTGGGGAGGGGGCGGCACGATGTGATCCGGCCCCGTTAACTCTCCCCAGCTAATGGTTTCCCTTCGCTGACAAGTGGTCAGCTCTGTCCCGCTGCGACAGCTAGTCTTGCTGCTGACTAGGGTCAGCTCTGTCCCGTTGGACAGCGTGAACCAATGCCTACGCAACCACTCACGTGATTTGTATTCAATAAAGTTGTGGCCAAAATATGCCCAAAAACCCAAACCAAAATTATGTCTCCAGTGTGAGTTTATTGGTGGGAGTGACTGGGTGCCCTACACACGCAAAGTGAGTTCTCGCAGAGAGCTGCCATTGCGGGGTGGGCAAGAAGTCACTCTTCCTGGTTTGGGGGGTAGGGTTTGTGGCCACAGCTTCCAGGACCTGCTTGTTGTGAGGCAGAATTGCATGTTGCAATTTGGTAGGACGGCCCAGCGTCCTTATATAGATCCCCACGTGGATCTTGGGTCACTCTTTTCGGAGCTTCGGATCTCCCACCCCCCCTTCCCTGGTATAGGTTGGCGTTGACCTTGCTGTGCCGGTTAGGGGTCGCCTCTGCTTAGGAGGGGCCTGGTAGGAATTTTGTCCATCTGGCAGATTGGCCGAGCCATTTGGTTTTTGCCTACTACATAGCAAATAGTCACAACTTGTAAGGTTGGCGGTTAGGCATTGGTTCTGTGGTATGGGTGGGCGGTGCCCCCCAAGAAGTGATGTTGGTAATGGGAATTCCGCAAAGGAATCCAGGGACTCAACATTGCTGTCCAAACCCGGTGGGTGCAGGGCCATGCAGGAGTCCCTGGGACCCCTGGGGAGGGGGAGGCACGATGTGATCCGGCCCCGTTAACTCTCCCCAGCTAATGGTTTCCCTTCGCTGACAAGTGGTCAGTTCTATCCCGCTGCGACAGCTAGTCTTGCTGCTGACTAGGGTCAGCTCTGTCCCGTTGGACAGCGTGAACCAATGCCTACGCAACCACTCACGTGATTTGTATTCAATAAAGTTGTGGCCAAAATATGCCCAAAAACCCAAACCAAAATTATGTCTCCAGTGTGAGTTTATTGGTGGGAGTGACTGGGTGCCCTACACACGCAATGGGTCAGTCTGCATAGGCTCCGTGTGATTCTCGGTGAGTCTGTATAGCCTCCGTGTGATTCTGGGTGAGTCTGTGTCTGCAGCGGTCAGCCAAGAGGGGCTGCTCTGCTGTTGCACTCTATAGGCTTCGTGTGATTCTGGGTAAGTCTATGTCTGCACTCTATAGGCCCTGTGTGATTCTGAGTGAGTCTGCATAGGCTCTGTGTGATTCTGGGTGAGTCTGCATAGGCTCCGTGTGATTCTGGGTGAGTCTGTTTCTGCAGCGGTCAGCCAAGAGGGGCTGCTCTGCTCTTGCACTCTATAGTCTTCGTGTGATTCTGGGTAATCTGGGTCTGCACTCTATAGGCTCTGTGTGATTCTGGGTGAGTCTGTGTCTGCAGCGGTCAGCCAAGAGGGGCTGCTCTGCAGTTGCACACTATAGGCTTCGTGTGATTCTAGGTAATCTGGGTCTGCACTCTATAGGCTCTGTGTGATTCTGGGTGAGTCTGTGTCTGCAGCGGTCAGCCAAGAGGGGCTGGTCTGCTGTTGCACTCTATAGGCTTCGTGTGATTCTGGGTAAGTCTGTATCTGCACTCTATAGGCTCTGCGTGATTCTGGGTGAGTCTGCATAGGCTCCGTGTTATTCTGGGTGAGTCTGTGTCTGCAGCGGTTAGCCAAGAGGGGCTGCTCTGCTGTTGCACTCTATAGGCTTCGTGTGATTCTGGGTAAGTCTGTGTCTGCACTCTATAGGCTCTGTGTGATTCTGGGTGAGTCTGCATAGGCTCTGTGTGATTCTGGGTAAGTCTATGTCTGCACTCTATAGGCTCTGTGTGATTCTGGGTGAGTCTGCATAGGCTCTGTGTGATTCTGGGTGAGTCTGCATAGGCTCCGTGTGATTCTGGGGGAGTCTGTTTCTGCAGCGGTCAGCCAAGAGGGGCTGCTCTGCTTTTGCACTCTATAGTCTTCGTGTGATTCTGGGTAATCTGGGTCTGCACTCTATAGGCTCTGTGTGATTCTGGGTGAGTCTGTGTCTGCAGCGGTCAGCCAAGAGGGGCTGCGCTGCTCTTGCACTCTACTGTCTTCGTGTGATTCTGGGTAATGTGGGTCTGCACTCTATAGGCTCTGTGTGATTGTGGGTGAGTCTGTGTCTGCAGCGGTCAGCCAAGAGGGGCTGCTCTGCTGTTGCACTTTATAGGCTTCGTGTGATTCTAGGTAATCTGGGTCTGCACTCTATAGGCTCTGTGTGATTCTGGGTGAGTCTGTGTCTGCAGCGGTCAGCCAAGAGGGGCTGCTCTGCTGTTGCACTCTATAGGCTTCGTGTGATTCTGAGTAATCTGTGTCTACACTCTATAGGCTCTGTGTGATTATGGGTGACTCTGCATAGGCTCAATGTGATTCTGGGTTAGTCTGTGTCTGCAGCGGTCAGCCAAGAGGTGCTGCTCTGCTGTTGCACTCTATAGGCTTCGTGTGATTTTGCGAAAGTCTGTGTCTGTACTCTATAGGCTCTGTGTGATTCTGGTTGAGCCTGCATAGGCTCTGTGTAATTCTGCGTGAGTCTGTGTCTGCAGCGGTCAGCCAAGAGGGGCTACTCTACTGTTGCATTCTATAGGCTTCGTATGATTCTGGGTAAGTCTGTGTCTGCACTCTATAGGCTCCGTGTGATTCTGGGTGAGTCTGTGTCTGCAGAGGTCAGCCAAAAGGGGCTGCTCTGCTGTTGCACTCTATAGGCTTCGTGTGATTCTGGGTAAGTCTGTGTCTGCACTCTATAGGCTCTGTGTTATTCTGGGTGAGTCTGTGTCTGCAGCGGTCAGCCAACAGGGGCTTCTCTGCTGTTGCAATCTATAGGCGTCGTGTGATTCTGCGTAAGTCTGTGTCTGCACTCTATAGGCTCTGTGTGATTCTGGGTGAGCCTGCATAGGTTCAATGTGATTCTGGGTGAGTCTGTGTCTGCAGCGGTCAGCCAAGAGGGGCTGCTCTGCTGTTGCACTCTATAGGCTTCGTGTGATTCTGGGTAAGTCTGTGTCTGCACTCTGTAGGCTCTGTGTGATTCTGGGTGAGTCTGCATAGGCTCCGTGTGATTCTGGGTGAGTCTGTGTCTGCAGCGGTCAGCCAAGAGGGGCTGCTCTGCTGTTGCACTCTATAGGCTTCGTGTGATTCTGGATAAGTCTATATCTGCACTCTATATGCTCTGTGTGATTCTGGGTGAGTCTGCATAGGCTCTGTGTGATTCTGGGTGAGTCAGCATAGGCTCCGTGTGATTCTGGGTGAGTCTGTTTCTGCAGCGGTCAGCCAAGAGGGGCTGCTCTGCTGTTGCACTCTATAGGCTTCGTGTGATTCTGGGTAAGTCTGTGTCTGCACTCTATAGGCTCAGTGTGATTCTGCGTGAGTCTGTGTCTGCACTCTATAGGCTCTGTGTGATTCTGTGTGAGTCTGCATAGGCTCCCTGTGATTCTGGGTAAGTCTGTTTCTGCACTCTATAGGCTCTGTGTGATTCTGTGTGAGTCTGCATAGGCTCCGTCTGATTCTGGGTGAGTCTGTGTCTGCAGCGGTCAGCCAAGAGGGGCTGCTCTGCTGTTGCACTCTATAGGCTTCGTGTGATTCTGGGTAAGTCTGTGTCTACACTCTATAGGGTCAGTGTGATTCTGGGTGAGTCTGCATAGGTTCCATGTGATTCTGGGTGAGTCTGTCTGCAGCGGTCAGCCAAGAGGGGCTGCTCTGCTGTTGCATTCTATAGGCTTCGTGTGATTCTGGGTAAGTCTGTGTTTGCACTCTATAGGCTCTGTGTGATTCTGGGTGAGTCTGCATAGGCTCCGTGTGATTCTGGGTGAGTCTGTATAGCCTCCGTGTGATTCTGGGTGAGTCTGTGTCTGCAGCGGTCAGCCAAGAGGGGCTGCTCTGCTGTTGCACTCTATAGGCTTCGTGTGATTCTGGGTAAGTCTGTGTCCACTCTATAGGCTTTGTGTGATTCTGGGTGAGTCTGTGTCTGCAGCGGTCAGCCAAGAGGGTCTGCTCTGCTGTTGCACTCTATAGGCTTCGTGTGATTCTAGGTAATCTGGATCTGCACTCTATAGGCTCTGTGTGATTGTGGGTGAGTCTGTTTCTGCAGCGGTCAGCCAAGAGGGGCAGCTCTGCTGTTGCACTCTATAGGCTTCGTGTGATTCTAGGTAATCTGGGTCTGCACTCTATAGGCTCTGTGTGATTCTGGGTGAGTCTGTGTCTGCAGCGGTCAGCCAAGAGGGGCTGCTCTGCTGTTGCACTCTATAGGCTTCGTGTGATTCTGGGTAATCTGTGTCTGCACTCTATAGGCTCCGTGTGATTCTGGGTGAGTCTGTGTCTGCAGCGGTCAGCCAAGAGGGGCTGCTCTGTTGTTGCAATCTATAGGCGTCGTGTGATTCTGGGTAAGTCTGTGTCTGCACTCTATAGGCTCTGTGTGATTCTGGGTGAGTCTGCATAGGCTCCGTGTGATTCTGGGTGAGTCTGTGTCTGCAGCGGTCAGCCAAGAGGGGCTGCTCTGCTGTTGCACTCTATAGGCTTCGTGTGATTCTGGATAAGTCTATATCTGCACTCTATATGCTCTGTGTGATTCTGGGTGAGTCTGCATAGGCTCTGTGTGATTCTGGGTGAGTCAGCATAGGCTCCGTGTGATTCTGGGTGAGTCTGTTTCTGCAGCGGTCAGCCAAGAGGGGCTGCTCTGCTGTTGCACTCTATAGGCTTCGTGTGATTCTGGGTAAGTCTGTGTCTGCACTCTATAGGCTCAGTGTGATTCTGCGTGAGTCTGTGTCTGCACTCTATAGGCTCTGTGTGATTCTGTGTGAGTCTGCATAGGCTCCCTGTGATTCTGGGTAAGTCTGTTTCTGCACTCTATAGGCTCTGTGTGATTCTGTGTGAGTCTGCATAGGCTCCGTCTGATTCTGGGTGAGTCTGTGTCTGCAGCGGTCAGCCAAGAGGGGCTGCTCTGCTGTTGCACTCTATAGGCTTCGTGTGATTCTGGGTAAGTCTGTGTCTACACTCTATAGGGTCAGTGTGATTCTGGGTGAGTCTGCATAGGTTCCATGTGATTCTGGGTGAGTCTGTCTGCAGCGGTCAGCCAAGAGGGGCTGCTCTGCTGTTGCATTCTATAGGCTTCGTGTGATTCTGGGTAAGTCTGTGTTTGCACTCTATAGGCTCTGTGTGATTCTGGGTGAGTCTGCATAGGCTCCGTGTGATTCTGGGTGAGTCTGTATAGCCTCCGTGTGATTCTGGGTGAGTCTGTGTCTGCAGCGGTCAGCCAAGAGGGGCTGCTCTGCTGTTGCACTCTATAGGCTTCGTGTGATTCTGGGTAAGTCTGTGTCCACTCTATAGGCTTTGTGTGATTCTGGGTGAGTCTGTGTCTGCAGCGGTCAGCCAAGAGGGTCTGCTCTGCTGTTGCACTCTATAGGCTTCGTGTGATTCTAGGTAATCTGGGTCTGCACTCTATAGGCTCTGTGTGATTGTGGGTGAGTCTGTTTCTGCAGCGGTCAGCCAAGAGGGGCAGCTCTGCTGTTGCACTCTATAGGCTTCGTGTGATTCTAGGTAATCTGGGTCTGCACTCTATAGGCTCTGTGTGATTCTGGGTGAGTCTGTGTCTGCAGCGGTCAGCCAAGAGGGGCTGCTCTGCTGTTGCACTCTATAGGCTTCGTGTGATTCTGGGTAATCTGTGTCTGCACTCTATAGGCTCCGTGTGATTCTGGGTGAGTCTGTGTCTGCAGCGGTCAGCCAAGAGGGGCTGCTCTGTTGTTGCAATCTATAGGCGTCGTGTGATTCTGGGTAAGTCTGTGTCTGCACTCTATAGGCTCTGTGTGATTCTGGGTGAGCCTGCATAGGTTCCATGTGATTCTGGGTGAGTCTGTCTGCAGCGGTCAGCCAAGAGGGGCTGCTCTGCTGTTGCTCTCTATAGGCTTCGTGTGATTCTGGGTAAGTCTGTGTCTGCACTCTATAGGCTCTGTGTGATTCTGGGTGAGCCTGCATAGGCTCTGTGTGATTCTGGGTGAGTCTGTGTCTGCAGCGGTCAGCCAAGAGGGGCTGCTCTGCTGTTGCACTCTATAGGCTTCGTGTGATTCTGGGTAAGTCTATGTCTGCACTCTATATGCTCTGTGTGATTCTGGGTGAGTCTGCATAGGCTCCGTGTGATTCTGGGTGAGTCTGTTTCTGCAGCGGTCTGCCAAGAGGGGCTGCTCTGCTGTTGCACTCTATAGGCTTCGTGTGATTCTGGGTAAGTCTGTGTCTGCACTCTATAGGCTCCGTGTGATTCTGCGTGAGTCTGTGTCTGCACTCTATAGGCTCTGTGTGATTCTGTGTGAGTCTGCATAGGCTCCGTCTGATTCTGGGTAAGTCTGTTTCTGCACTCTATAGGCTCTGTGTGATTCTGGGTGAGTCTGCATAGGCTCCGTGTGATTCTGGGTGAGTCTGTATAGCCTCCGTGTGATTCTGGGTGAGTCTGTGTCTGCAGCGGTCAGCCAAGAGGGGCTGCTCTGCTGTTGCACTCTATAGGCTTCGTGTGATTCTGGGTAAGTCTGTGTCCACTCTATAGGCTTTGTGTGATTCTGGGTGAGTCTGTGTCTGCAGCGGTCAGCCAAGAGGGTCTGCTCTGCTGTTGCACTCTATAGGCTTCGTGTGATTCTAGGTAATCTGGGTCTGCACTCTATAGGCTCTGTGTGATTGTGGGTGAGTCTGTTTCTGCAGCGGTCAGCCAAGAGGGGCAGCTCTGCTGTTGCACTCTATAGGCTTCGTGTGATTCTAGGTAATCTGGGTCTGCACTCTATAGGCTCTGTGTGATTCTGGGTGAGTCTGTGTCTGCAGCGGTCAGCCAAGAGGGGCTGCTCTGCTGTTGCACTCTATAGGCTTCGTGTGATTCTGGGTAATCTGTGTCTGCACTCTATAGGCTCCGTGTGATTCTGGGTGAGTCTGTGTCTTCAGCGGTCAGCCAAGAGAGGCTGCTCTGTTGTTGCAATCTATAGGCGTCGTGTGATTCTGGGTAAGTCTGTGTCTGCACTCTATAGGCTCTGTGTGATTCTGGGTGAGCCTGCATAGGTTCCATGTGATTCTGGGTGAGTCTGTCTGCAGCGGTCAGCCAAGAGGGGCTGCTCTGCTGTTGCTCTCTATAGGCTTCGTGTGATTCTGGGTAAGTCTGTGTCTGCACTCTATAGGCTCTGTGTGATTCTGGGTGAGCCTGCATAGGCTCTGTGTGATTCTGGGTGAGTCTGTGTCTGCAGCGGTCAGCCAAGAGGGGCTGCTCTGCTGTTGCACTCTATAGGCTTCGTGTGATTCTGGGTAAGTCTATGTCTGCACTCTATATGCTCTGTGTGATTCTGGGTGAGTCTGCATAGGCTCCGTGTGATTCTGGGTGAGTCTGTTTCTGCAGCGGTCTGCCAAGAGGGGCTGCTCTGCTGTTGCACTCTATAGGCTTCGTGTGATTCTGGGTAAGTCTGTGTCTGCACTCTATAGGCTCCGTGTGATTCTGCGTGAGTCTGTGTCTGCACTCTATAGGCTCTGTGTGATTCTGTGTGAGTCTGCATAGGCTCCGTCTGATTCTGGGTAAGTCTGTTTCTGCACTCTATAGGCTCTGTGTGATTCTGGGTGAGTCTGCATAGGCTCCGTGTGATTCTGGGTGAGTCTGTATAGCCTCCGTGTGATTCTGGGTGAGTCTGTGTCTGCAGCGGTCAGCCAAGAGGGGCTGCTCTGCTGTTGCACTCTATAGGCTTCGTGTGATTCTGGGTAAGTCTGTGTCCACTCTATAGGCTTTGTGTGATTCTGGGTGAGTCTGTGTCTGCAGCGGTCAGCCAAGAGGGTCTGCTCTGCTGTTGCACTCTATAGGCTTCGTGTGATTCTAGGTAATCTGGGTCTGCACTCTATAGGCTCTGTGTGATTGTGGGTGAGTCTGTTTCTGCAGCGGTCAGCCAAGAGGGGCAGCTCTGCTGTTGCACTCTATAGGCTTCGTGTGATTCTAGGTAATCTGGGTCTGCACTCTATAGGCTCTGTGTGATTCTGGGTGAGTCTGTGTCTGCAGCGGTCAGCCAAGAGGGGCTGCTCTGCTGTTGCACTCTATAGGCTTCGTGTGATTCTGGGTAATCTGTGTCTGCACTCTATAGGCTCCGTGTGATTCTGGGTGAGTCTGTGTCTGCAGCGGTCAGCCAAGAGGGGCTGCTCTGTTGTTGCAATCTATAGGCGTCGTGTGATTCTGGGTAAGTCTGTGTCTGCACTCTATAGGCTCTGTGTGATTCTGGGTGAGCCTGCATAGGTTCCATGTGATTCTGGGTGAGTCTGTCTGCAGCGGTCAGCCAAGAGGGGCTGCTCTGCTGTTGCTCTCTATAGGCTTCGTGTGATTCTGGGTAAGTCTGTGTCTGCACTCTATAGGCTCTGTGTGATTCTGGGTGAGCCTGCATAGGCTCTGTGTGATTCTGGGTGAGTCTGTTTCTGCAGCGGTCTGCCAAGAGGGGCTGCTCTGCTGTTGCACTCTATAGGCTTCGTGTGATTCTGTGTAAGTCTGTGTCTGCACTCTATAGGCTCCGTGTGATTCTGCGTGAGTCTGTGTCTGCACTCTATAGGCTCTGTGTGATTCTGTGTGAGTCTGCATAGGCTCCGTCTGATTCTGGGTAAGTCTGTTTCTGCACTCTATAGGCTCTGTGTGATTCTGTGTGAGTCTGCATAGGCTCCGTCTGATTCTGGGTAAGTCTGTGTCTGCACTCTATAGGCTCTGTGTGATTCTGGGTGAGTCTGTGTCTGCAGCGGTCAGCCAAGAGGGGCTGCTCTGCTGTTGCACTCTATAGGCTTCGTGTTATCTGGGTAAGTCTGTGTCTGCACTCTATAGGTTCTGTGTGATTCTGGGTAAGTGTGATGACCTGGGAGTCAGACTCAGACGCTGAACCTGGGGGATTCCAGCCTGCACAGGATTCACTGCCTTCAGAACCAGCAGAGCCAGGGCTGGGGCCTGAGTCTCAAGGGGACTCATCTGTGCTGGATCCTCAGGTGCAGGCATCAGCTGAGGTTGATCTGGCTCCTAATGGGATGGAGGACTTACTGCCTACAGGTGTTCTACTCCCCACCCAGTCAGGGGAAGCTGAGGTTGCCTCTGGGTCCGGTAACCCTCCAGCTTCTCCTGAGCTGTAAAGGCTCAGGGCAGAGAGGCGAAGGGAGCTAAGTTCCCGCAGGAGGAGTGCTCGCCTCCAAGCCAGGAGAGGCGAGTCACCTGGGGATCGGAGCCGCCCTTCGCCTCGGGACAGATAAAAGCCGTCCAGTCCCAGTCCCAAGTCGCAGGAGCAACATTGTTGCTGTAGAGCTTTGCTTGTTCCCTGCCCGGTTGTTCTGCCAGAACTCTTGACCTGCCTTGGTTCCCGGTTTATTCTTCCGTTCCTGACCTCGCCGGACTCCTTGCCCTGTACCCTGCTCCTGTTTCCTCGGACTGCTTTCACGTACCTCTGACCTCGGACCGGACTTAGACCTCGCTTTCTGGATACCCCACGGGACCAGCACAGTTTGCTCCTGCCACACTCGCACTCCCCCTTCGTTGGGGTGCGTTCGGGAGGAACCTGTCTTCATGACTGACCAAGCGGCTGCGCTGGTGGCATTGGCCCAGGAGAACCAGGTCTTGACCCACACAGTGCAGCAGCTACGCAATGCGGTTACAGCGCTTCAGCAGCGTTTGGACACCTTGCCGGCTCCTGGTGCCGGCGCCCCAGCTCCAGGGAAGTACCCAGTGGCCTTGCCAGAGAAATTCGATGGGTCCCTGGCCAGCTTCCCCATGTTTCTCGCCCAGGCCAAACTGTATATTCAGGGGCGAGCCCGGGATTTCCCCGACGACCGCACCAAGGTGCACTTCCTGATCAGCTTGCTGAAGGACCAGGCGGCCAAGTGGGCATTGCCGCTGCTACGGCAAGACTCCCCCTTGCTGACAGACTATACGGGGTTTTGCAACCATTTTGAAACCGCGTTCGCCAACCCACAGAAGGCGAGTCAAGCCAATCGGGCAATTCGGCGGTTGAAACAGGGCAAGACCACAGTGGCCACCTATGCCACGGAATTTCGGCTGTTGGCGCAGGACTTGACCTGGAACGATTCTGCACTTCGGGACCAGTATCTCGAGGGGCTTTCGGACGAGATACTGGACCAGCTGGCCACCTTGGATCGCCCCACCACGCTGGAGGCCCTCATCCAACGGAGTCTACAGATAGACGATCGGTTGGAGGACCGTCGCCAGGCCCGGGGCCGCCGGCACTCCGGGCTCCCGACTCCAGCGCTTCCCAGCAGTTCCACGGCCAGAGCCGAGACACTGGAGGAACCGATGCAGCTCGGGGCAGCACGGCCTCGCCTCTCTCCTTCGGAGAAGACACGGCGTCGGGAGGGGAACCTGTGTCTCTACTGCGGGGGGAGTGGACACTACGCCCGAACCTGCCCCGAGAAACGCCAGCCGCAGGGAAACCGCCAACCCCAGTAGCCAATGGCCCAGGCTATCTGGGGTCCCAAGCGTCGCATGAGGGGCCCTCACCAGTGGAATTGCAACACCTCATGATCCCGGTGCGTCTGTACCCCCCGGGCGGGCCCTGGATTCTCACCCACGCTCTAGTGGATTCGGGGGCAACCCGCTCCTATATGGACTCCGCCTTCGCGGCTCAGCACCGGGTGCTGCTCCAGAACAAGCTAGAACCGGTACGGGTGGAGGCAATTGACGGACGGCTCCTGCGGTCGGGCGCCGTTACTCGGGAGACCCAGCCCTTGGTCCTTTGCCACCAGCAGCACCGGGAGGTGCGTACCCTGGACATTGCCACCATGCCCCGGTTTCCGCTGGTGCTTGGGATGGACTGGCTGGAGTCTCACAATGTTCAGATCGATTGGGTCAATCGAACGGTACGCTTCCCAGACTCGGGTTCGAATGCTCAGTCCGAGATGCTATCGGCCGCTTCCATGGGGGAGGCTGCGTCAACGCTCCCCGCCGTGTACCGGGACTACGTAGACGTGTTCGAGGAACAGGGAGCAGACCGGCTGCCTCCTCATCGGTCCTTCGACTGCGGCATAGACCTCCAGCCCGGGGCGCCCCTGCCTGTGAGTCGCCTATACTCTCTTTCAGAGCCAGAGCGTGAAGCCCTGCAGGACTTTCTTCACAAGAACCTGGAACGCGGGTTCATTAGGCCCTCTACCTCTCCCACGGCCGCTCCAGTACTCTTCGTTAAGAAGAAGTGTGGGGAGCTTCGCCTCTGCCATGATTACCGAGCCCTGAATAAGATCACCATCCCAGACCGGTATCCCTTGCCCCTTATTGCGGAGCTGCTGGAGCGGGTGCAGGGGGCGCAGATGTTCACCAAACTAGACCTCCAGGGGGCCTACAACTTGATTCGAATCCGTGCCGGGGACGAGTGGAAGACAGCATTCGGGACTCGTTATGGGCAGTTCGAGTACCTGGTCATGCCATTCGGATTATGCAATGCGCCCGCCGTGTTCCAACGGTACATCAACCACGTGTTCCAGGACTTGTTAGACAAGTACGTGGTGGTGTACCTAGATGACATTTTGATTTATTCCCGTGACCCGGCCCGCCACGAGAGTCATGTCAGGTCCGTTTTGCAGCGCTTGCGGGAGCACCGCCTGTATGCTAAGCTCAGCAAGTGTGAGTTCCACCAGTGGACAGTGGACTTCCTTGGACACCGACTCTCCCCGGACGGCGTGCAGATGGACCCCGGGAAGGTGTCTGCGGTGCAAGAGTGGGCGGCGCCACGGAACCGCAAGGACCTACAGCGGTTTTTGTTGTTCGCCAACTATTACCGGACATTCATTGCGGACTATGCCCATCGCACCACCCCGTTGACCCGACTGCTGCGCCCCAAGATGCCCTTCGCCTGGGATGAGGAAGCTGAGGTGGCATTCCAGGGATTGAAAGCCTGTTTCCAGAGGGCGCCAATTTTGCAGCATCCTGATCCCTCTCGTCCCTTCGTGGTGGAGACTGATGCCTCCAGTACGGCTCTCGGTGCCGTCTTGTCCCAGCAACACGGACCTGATGCGCCACTGTTACCCTGCGTCTACTACTCTCGGCAGCTCCTTCCGGCAGAGCGTAACTATACCGTGTGGGAGCGGGAACTACTGGCCATCAAGGTGGCCTTTGAGGTCTGGCGCCATCATCTTGAGGGGGCACGGCACCCAGTGGAAGTGAGAACCGACCACCGGAATCTGGAGTACCTCCAGACCACCCGCAGGCTGAACCAGCGGCAGATCTGGTGGGCACTGTTCTTCTCCCGGTTCCAGTTCCGGATCCGCTACATCCCCAGCTCCCAAAACCAGAGGGCGGATGCGCTGTCCCGGAAACCGGAGGACATTGCAGAGACGGTGCAGCAGGCGGCCCCAACAACGATCATCCCACCAGCAGCTTTCCTGGCTGTTCATGAGACTGAGTCGCTGCTGGACCGAGTGCGAAGGCAGCAACGGGTCGACGCGTGGGCTCAGGAACGGTTCCAGGAATTGGCCAATGGATCATGTCCTCGATACCCAGAACTGGTTGTGCACCAGGGTTTGCTGATGCACCGTGGTCGGTTGTACATCCCACCAGGGCCTTTGCGGGCCGAGGTACTCCAAATGTCACACGACGCCCCGGCAGCTGGCCACTTTGGGAGGTATCGGACCACCCACCTGGTCAGCCGGGAGTTCTGGTGGCCCCACTTGAAGGCCGACGTGGCACGGTACATTGGGGGGTGCGAGGTCTGCCGGCGAGCCAATGGATCAACCGGGAGACCTGCGGGACTGCTACAGCCACTGCCAGTTCCCCCTCGTCCATGGCACACGGTTTCTTTGGATTTCGTGGTAGACTTGCCCCCATCCCGTCAGTGTGCCTGCCTCCTGGTATTCACAGACCACTTCACTAAAATGGTGCACTGCGCCCCGTGCCCATCTGTACCCTCAGCCAAGGAGACGGCGCAACTGTACCTACAAAACGTCTTCCGCTTACATGGCCTATCGGAACGTTTGATCTCCAATCGTGGTGCCCAGTTCACCTCCCGCTTCTGGCGCGCTCTTCATCAGGCTCTCGGGACGGAGGTCTGCCTGTCTTCAGCCTACCATCCACAGACGGATGGACAGACCGAACGGGCAAACGCGGTGTTGGAGCAGTACCTCCGGTGCTACTGCAGCTTCCACCAGGACGACTGGGTCGACCACTTGGCGTTGGCCGAGTTCGCGTATAACAACGCAGTGCACGCTTCCACCCAACAGACCCCGTTCCAGGCAAACTATGGGTACCAACCGCGGTTGTTTCCAAGCGTGCTGCCGGCGTCCACAGTTCCCACAGTGACAGACTGGCTACAAGAGCTCCAGTCACAACAGCAGCTTCTGACGGAGCAACTGAGCCAGGCCAAGGACGCGTATAAGGCCCAGGCTGACCGTCACCGTCAGGAGGGGCCGGAACTCCATGTCGGAGACCTGGTATGGCTCTCCACCCGCCACCTGCACCCCTCTCGGCCTTCGCGGAAGCTGGATGCCCGCTTCACCGGCCCATTTCCGATCGTGGACCGGGTCTCACCTGTGGCATTCCGTCTCCGGTTACCCGCGACCCTGAAGGTCCACCCGGTATTCCACCGGTCCCTACTCAGTCCAGTCGCCCCGCCCGACGAGTTAAACCCAGACCATCCACGACCGCAGCCAGTTTTGGTTCAGGGGGAGCCCGAGTATGAGGTGGAGCACATTCTTGACTCCCGATACTGCAGGGGGAAGCTCCAATACCTCATCGACTGGAAGGGGTATGGGCCCGAGGACCGGTCGTGGGAACCAGCGGAGAACGTCCACGCACCTGTCTGCCTCCGTGATTTCCATGCGACTTACCCCAGCAAGCCTGGTCCGGCCCCTCGGTTGAGGGGGGGCCTGGGAGGGGGGATGGTGTGATGACCTGGGAGTCAGACTCAGACACTGAACCTGGGGGATCCCAGCCTGCACAGGATTCACTGCCTTCAGAACCAGCAGAGCCAGGGCTGGGGCCTGAGTCTCAAGGGGACTCGCCTGTGCTGGATCCTCAGGTGCAGGCATCGGCTGAGGTTGATCTGGCTCCTAATGGGATGGAGGACTTACTGCCTACAGGTGCTCCACTCCCCACCCAGTCAGGGGAAGCTGAGGTTGCCTCTGGGTCCGGTAACCCTCCAGCTTCTCCTGAGCTGTAAAGGCTCAGGGCAGAGAGGCGAAGGGAGCTAAGTTCCCACAGGAGGAGTGCTCGCCTCCAAGCCAGGAGAGGCGAGTCACCTGGGGATCGGAGCCGCCCTTCGCCTCGGGACAGATAAAAGCCGTCCAGTCCCAGCCCCAAGTCGCAGGAGCAACATCGTTGCTGTAGAGCTCTGCTTGTTCCCTGCCCGGTTGTTCTGCCAGAACTCTTGACGTGCCTTGGTTCCCGGTTTATTCTTCCGTTCCTGACCTCGCCGGACTCCTTGCCCTTTACCCTGCTCCTCTTTTCTCGGACTGCTTTCACGTACCTCTGACCTCGGACCGGACTTAGACCTCGCTTTCTGGATACCCCACGGGACCAGCACAGTAAGTCTGCTTAGGCTCCGTGTGATTCTGGGTGAGTCTGTGTCTGCAGCGGTCAGCCAAGAGGGGCTGCTTTGCTGTTGCACTCTATAGGCTTCGTGTGATTTTGGGTGAGTCTATGTCTGCACTCTATAGGCTCTGTGTGATTCTGGGTGAGTCTGCATAGGCTCTGTGTGATTCTGGGTGAGTCTGCATAGGCTCCGTGTGATTCTGGGTGAGTCTGTTTCTGCAGCGGTCAGCCAAGAGGGTTCTGCTCTGCTGTTGCACTCTATAGTCTTCGTGTGATTCTAGGTAAGTCTGTGTGCGCTCTATAGGCTCTGTGTGATTCTGGTTTAGTCTGTGTCTGCAGCGGTCAGCCAAGAGGGGCTGCTCTGCTGTTGCACTCTATAGGCTTCGTGTGATTCTAGGTAATCTGTGTCTACACTCTATATGCTCTGTGTGATTCTGGGTGAGTCTGCATAGGCTCTGTGTGATTCTGGGTGAGTCTGCATAGGCTCCGTGTGATTCTGGGTGAGTCTGTTTCTGCAGCGGTCAGCCAAGAGGGGCTGCTCTGCTCTTGCACTCTATAGGCTTCGTGTGATTCTGGGTAATCTGTGTCTGCACTCTATAGGCTCTGTGTGATTCTGGGTGAGTCTGTGTCTGCAGCGGTCAGCCAAGAGGGGCTGCTCTGCTGTTGCACTCTATAGGCTTCGTGTGATTCTGGGTAATCTGTGTCTGCACTCTATAGGCTCCGTGTGATTCTGGGTGAGTCTGTGTCTGCAGCGGTCAGCCAAGAGGGGCTGCTCTGCTGTTGCACTCTATAGGCTTCGTGTGATTCTGGGTAATCTGTGTCTGCACTCTATAGGCTCCGTGTGATTCTGGGTGAGTCTGTGTCTGCAGCGGTCAGCCAAGAGGGGCTGCTCTGCTGTTGCACTCTATAGGCTTCGTGTGATTCTGGGTAAGTTTGTGTCTGCACTCTATAGGCTCTGTGTGATTCTGGGTGAGTCTACATAGGCTCCGTGTGATTCTGGGTGAGTCTGTTTCTGCAGCGGTCAGCCAAGAGGGGCTGCTCTGCTGTTGCACTCTATAGGCTTCGTGTGATTCTAGGTAATCTGTGTCTGCACTCTATAGGCTCTGTGTGATTCTGGGTAAGTCTGTGTCTGCAGCGGTCAGCCAAGAGGGGCTGCTCTGCTGTTGCACTCTATAGGCTTCGTGTGATTCTAGGTAATCTGTGTCTGCACTCTATAGGCTCTGTGTGATTCTGGGTAAGTCTGTGTCTGCAGCGGTCAGCCAAGAGGGGCTGCTCTGCTGTTGCACTCTATAGGCTTCGTGTGATTCTGGGTAAGTCTATGTCTACACTCTATAGGCTCTGTGTGATTCTGGGTGAGTCTGCATAGGCTCTGTGTGATTCTGGGTGAGTCTGCATAGGCTCCGTGTGATTCTGGGTGAGTCTGTGTCTGCACTCTATAGGCTCTGTTTGATTCTGGGTGAGTCTGCATAGGTTCCATGTGATTCTGGGTGAGTCTGTCTGCAGCGGTCAGCCAAGAGGGGCTGCTCTGCTGTTGCACTCTATAGGCTTCGTGTGATTCTGGGTAAGTCTGTGTCTGCACTCTATAGGCTCTGTGTGATTCTGGGTGAGTCTGCATAGGCTCTGTGTGATTCTGGGTGAGTCTGCATAGGCTCCGTGTGATTCTGGGTGAGTCTGTTTCTTCAGCGGTCAGCCAAGAGGGGCTGCTCTGCTCTTGCACTCTATAGTCTTCGTGTGATTCTGGGTAAGTCTGTGTCCACTCTATAGGTTCCATGTGATTCTGGGTGAGTCTTTCTACAGCGGTCAGCCAAGAGGGGCTGCTCTGCTGTTGCACTCTATAGGCTTCGCGTGATTCTGGGTAAGTCTGTGTCTGCACTCTATAGGCTCTGTGTGATTCTGGTTGAGTCTGCATAGGCTCCGTGTGATTCTGGGTAAGTCTGTGTCTGCACTCTATAGGCTCTGTGTGATTCTGGGTGAGTCTGCATAGGCTCTGTGTGACTCTGGGTGAATCTGTGTCTGCAGCGGTCAGCCAAGAGAGGCTGCACTGCTGTTGCACTCTATAGGCTTCGTGTGATTCTGGATAAGTCTGTGTTTGCACTCTATAGGCTCTGTGTGATTCAGGGTGAGTCTGCATAGACTCCGTGTGACTCGGGGTGAATCTGTGTCTGCAGCGGTCAGCCAAGAGAGGCTGCACTGCTGTTGCACTCTATAGGCTTCGTGTGATTCTGGGTGAGTCTGCATAGGCTCCGTGTGATTCTGGGTGAGTCTGTGTCTGCAGCGGTCAGCCAAGAGGGGCTGCTCTGCTGTTGCACTCTATAGGCTTTGTGTGATTCTGGGTAAGTTTGTGTCCTCTCTATAGGCTCTGTGTGATTCTGGGTGAGTCTGCATAGGCTCCGTGTGATTATCGGTGAGTCTGTATAGCCTCCGTGTGATTCTGGGTGAGTCTGTGTCTGCAGCGGTCAGCCAAGAGGGGCTGCTCTGCTGTTGCACTCTATAGGCTTCGTGTGATACTGGGTAATCTGTGTCTGCACTCTATAGGCTCCGTGTGATTCTGGGTGAGTCTGTGTCTGCAGCTGTCAGCCAAGAGGGGCTGCTTTGCTGTTTCACTCTATAGGCTTCGTGTGATTCTGGGTAAGTCTGTGTCCACTCTATAGGCTCTGTGTGATTCTGGGTTAGTCGGTGTCTGCAGCGGTCAGCCACGAGGGACTGCTCTGCTGTTGCACTCTATAGGCTTCGTGTGATTCTGGGTAATCTGTGTCTGCCCTCTGTAGGCTCTGTGTGATTCTGGGTGAGTCTGTGTCTGCAGCGGTCAGCCAAGAGGGGATGCTCTGCTGTAGCACTCTATAGGCTGTATGTGATTCTGGGTAAGTCTGTGTCTGCACTCTATAGGCTCTGAGTGATTCTGGGTGAGTCTGCATAGGCTCCGTGTGATTCTGGGTGAGTCTGTGTCTGCAGCGGTCAGCCAAGAGGGGCTGCTCTGCTGTTGCACTCTATAGGCTTCGTGTGATTCTGGGTAAGTTTGTGTCCTCTCTATAGGCTCTGTGTGATTCTGGGTGAGTCTGCATAGGCTCCGTGTGATTATCGGTGAGTCTGTATAGCCTCCGTGTGATTCTGGGTGAGTCTGTGTCTGCAGCGGTCAGCCAAGAGGGGCTGCTCTGCTGTTGCACTCTATAGGCTTCGTGTGATACTGGGTAATCTGTGTCTGCACTCTATAGGCTCCGTGTGATTCTGAGTGATTCTGTGTCTGCAGCGGTCAGCCAAGACGGGCTGCTCTGCTGTTGCACTCTTTAGGCTTCGTGTGATTCTGGGTAATCTGTGTCTGCCCTCTGTAGGCTCTGTGTGATTCTGGGTGAGTCTGTGTCTGCAGCGGTCAGCCAAGAGGGGCTGCTCTGCTGTAGCACTCTATAGGCTGTATGTGATTCTGGGTAAGTCTGTGTCTGCACTCTATAGGCTCTGGGTGATTCTGGGTGAGTCTGCATAGGCTCCGTGTGATTCTGGGTGAGTCTGTGTCTGCAGCGGTCAGCCAAGAGGGTCTGCTCTGCTGTTGCACTCTATAGGCTTCGTGTGATTCTAGGTAATCTGGGTCTGCACTCTATAGGCTCTGTGTGATTGTGGGTGAGTCTGTTTCTGCAGCGGTCAGCCAAGAGGGGCAGCTCTGCTGTTGCACTCTATAGGCTTCGTGTGATTCTAGGTAATCTGGGTCTGCACTCTATAGGCTCTGTGTGATTCTGGGTGAGTCTGTGTCTGCAGCGGTCAGCCAAGAGGGGCTGCTCTGCTGTTGCACTCTATAGGCTTCGTGTGATTCTGGGTAATCTGTGTCTGCACTCTATAGGCTCCGTGTGATTCTGGGTGAGTCTGTGTCTGCAGCGGTCAGCCAAGAGAGGCTGCTCTGTTGTTGCAATCTATAGGCGTCGTGTGATTCTGGGTAAGTCTGTGTCTGCACTCTATAGGCTCTGTGTGATTCTGGGTGAGCCTGCATAGGTTCCATGTGATTCTGGGTGAGTCTGTCTGCAGCGGTCAGCCAAGAGGGGCTGCTCTGCTGTTGCTCTCTATAGGCTTCGTGTGATTCTGGGTAAGTCTGTGTCTGCACTCTATAGGCTCTGTGTGATTCTGGGTGAGCCTGCATAGGCTCTGTGTGATTCTGGGTGAGTCTGTGTCTGCAGCGGTCAGCCAAGAGGGGCTGCTCTGCTGTTGCACTCTATAGGCTTCGTGTGATTCTGGGTAAGTCTATGTCTGCACTCTATATGCTCTGTGTGATTCTGGGTGAGTCTGCATAGGCTCCGTGTGATTCTGGGTGAGTCTGTTTCTGCAGCGGTCTGCCAAGAGGGGCTGCTCTGCTGTTGCACTCTATAGGCTTCGTGTGATTCTGGGTAAGTCTGTGTCTGCACTCTATAGGCTCCGTGTGATTCTGCGTGAGTCTGTGTCTGCACTCTATAGGCTCTGTGTGATTCTGTGTGAGTCTGCATAGGCTCCGTCTGATTCTGGGTAAGTCTGTTTCTGCACTCTATAGGCTCTGTGTGATTCTGGGTGAGTCTGCATAGGCTCCGTGTGATTCTGGGTGAGTCTGTATAGCCTCCGTGTGATTCTGGGTGAGTCTGTGTCTGCAGCGGTCAGCCAAGAGGGGCTGCTCTGCTGTTGCACTCTATAGGCTTCGTGTGATTCTGGGTAAGTCTGTGTCCACTCTATAGGCTTTGTGTGATTCTGGGTGAGTCTGTGTCTGCAGCGGTCAGCCAAGAGGGTCTGCTCTGCTGTTGCACTCTATAGGCTTCGTGTGATTCTAGGTAATCTGGGTCTGCACTCTATAGGCTCTGTGTGATTGTGGGTGAGTCTGTTTCTGCAGCGGTCAGCCAAGAGGGGCAGCTCTGCTGTTGCACTCTATAGGCTTCGTGTGATTCTAGGTAATCTGGGTCTGCACTCTATAGGCTCTGTGTGATTCTGGGTGAGTCTGTGTCTGCAGCGGTCAGCCAAGAGGGGCTGCTCTGCTGTTGCACTCTATAGGCTTCGTGTGATTCTGGGTAATCTGTGTCTGCACTCTATAGGCTCCGTGTGATTCTGGGTGAGTCTGTGTCTGCAGCGGTCAGCCAAGAGGGGCTGCTCTGTTGTTGCAATCTATAGGCGTCGTGTGATTCTGGGTAAGTCTGTGTCTGCACTCTATAGGCTCTGTGTGATTCTGGGTGAGCCTGCATAGGTTCCATGTGATTCTGGGTGAGTCTGTCTGCAGCGGTCAGCCAAGAGGGGCTGCTCTGCTGTTGCTCTCTATAGGCTTCGTGTGATTCTGGGTAAGTCTGTGTCTGCACTCTATAGGCTCTGTGTGATTCTGGGTGAGCCTGCATAGGCTCTGTGTGATTCTGGGTGAGTCTGTGTCTGCAGCGGTCAGCCAAGAGGGGCTGCTCTGCTGTTGCACTCTATAGGCTTCGTGTGATTCTGGGTAAGTCTATGTCTGCACTCTATATGCTCTGTGTGATTCTGGGTGAGTCTGCATAGGCTCCGTGTGATTCTGGGTGAGTCTGTTTCTGCAGCGGTCTGCCAAGAGGGGCTGCTCTGCTGTTGCACTCTATAGGCTTCGTGTGATTCTGTGTAAGTCTGTGTCTGCACTCTATAGGCTCCGTGTGATTCTGCGTGAGTCTGTGTCTGCACTCTATAGGCTCTGTGTGATTCTGTGTGAGTCTGCATAGGCTCCGTCTGATTCTGGGTAAGTCTGTTTCTGCACTCTATAGGCTCTGTGTGATTCTGTGTGAGTCTGCATAGGCTCCGTCTGATTCTGGGTAAGTCTGTGTCTGCACTCTATAGGCTCTGTGTGATTCTGGGTGAGTCTGTGTCTGCAGCGGTCAGCCAAGAGGGGCTGCTCTGCTGTTGCACTCTATAGGCTTCGTGTTATCTGGGTAAGTCTGTGTCTGCACTCTATAGGTTCTGTGTGATTCTGGGTAAGTGTGATGACCTGGGAGTCAGACTCAGACGCTGAACCTGGGGGATTCCAGCCTGCACAGGATTCACTGCCTTCAGAACCAGCAGAGCCAGGGCTGGGGCCTGAGTCTCAAGGGGACTCATCTGTGCTGGATCCTCAGGTGCAGGCATCAGCTGAGGTTGATCTGGCTCCTAATGGGATGGAGGACTTACTGCCTACAGGTGTTCTACTCCCCACCCAGTCAGGGGAAGCTGAGGTTGCCTCTGGGTCCGGTAACCCTCCAGCTTCTCCTGAGCTGTAAAGGCTCAGGGCAGAGAGGCGAAGGGAGCTAAGTTCCCGCAGGAGGAGTGCTCGCCTCCAAGCCAGGAGAGGCGAGTCACCTGGGGATCGGAGCCGCCCTTCGCCTCGGGACAGATAAAAGCCGTCCAGTCCCAGTCCCAAGTCGCAGGAGCAACATTGTTGCTGTAGAGCTTTGCTTGTTCCCTGCCCGGTTGTTCTGCCAGAACTCTTGACCTGCCTTGGTTCCCGGTTTATTCTTCCGTTCCTGACCTCGCCGGACTCCTTGCCCTGTACCCTGCTCCTGTTTCCTCGGACTGCTTTCACGTACCTCTGACCTCGGACCGGACTTAGACCTCGCTTTCTGGATACCCCACGGGACCAGCACAGTTTGCTCCTGCCACACTCGCACTCCCCCTTCGTTGGGGTGCGTTCGGGAGGAACCTGTCTTCATGACTGACCAAGCGGCTGCGCTGGTGGCATTGGCCCAGGAGAACCAGGTCTTGACCCACACAGTGCAGCAGCTACGCAATGCGGTTACAGCGCTTCAGCAGCGTTTGGACACCTTGCCGGCTCCTGGTGCCGGCGCCCCAGCTCCAGGGAAGTACCCAGTGGCCTTGCCAGAGAAATTCGATGGGTCCCTGGCCAGCTTCCCCATGTTTCTCGCCCAGGCCAAACTGTATATTCAGGGGCGAGCCCGGGATTTCCCCGACGACCGCACCAAGGTGCACTTCCTGATCAGCTTGCTGAAGGACCAGGCGGCCAAGTGGGCATTGCCGCTGCTACGGCAAGACTCCCCCTTGCTGACAGACTATACGGGGTTTTGCAACCATTTTGAAACCGCGTTCGCCAACCCACAGAAGGCGAGTCAAGCCAATCGGGCAATTCGGCGGTTGAAACAGGGCAAGACCACAGTGGCCACCTATGCCACGGAATTTCGGCTGTTGGCGCAGGACTTGACCTGGAACGATTCTGCACTTCGGGACCAGTATCTCGAGGGGCTTTCGGACGAGATACTGGACCAGCTGGCCACCTTGGATCGCCCCACCACGCTGGAGGCCCTCATCCAACGGAGTCTACAGATAGACGATCGGTTGGAGGACCGTCGCCAGGCCCGGGGCCGCCGGCACTCCGGGCTCCCGACTCCAGCGCTTCCCAGCAGTTCCACGGCCAGAGCCGAGACACTGGAGGAACCGATGCAGCTCGGGGCAGCACGGCCTCGCCTCTCTCCTTCGGAGAAGACACGGCGTCGGGAGGGGAACCTGTGTCTCTACTGCGGGGGGAGTGGACACTACGCCCGAACCTGCCCCGAGAAACGCCAGCCGCAGGGAAACCGCCAACCCCAGTAGCCAATGGCCCAGGCTATCTGGGGTCCCAAGCGTCGCATGAGGGGCCCTCACCAGTGGAATTGCAACACCTCATGATCCCGGTGCGTCTGTACCCCCCGGGCGGGCCCTGGATTCTCACCCACGCTCTAGTGGATTCGGGGGCAACCCGCTCCTATATGGACTCCGCCTTCGCGGCTCAGCACCGGGTGCTGCTCCAGAACAAGCTAGAACCGGTACGGGTGGAGGCAATTGACGGACGGCTCCTGCGGTCGGGCGCCGTTACTCGGGAGACCCAGCCCTTGGTCCTTTGCCACCAGCAGCACCGGGAGGTGCGTACCCTGGACATTGCCACCATGCCCCGGTTTCCGCTGGTGCTTGGGATGGACTGGCTGGAGTCTCACAATGTTCAGATCGATTGGGTCAATCGAACGGTACGCTTCCCAGACTCGGGTTCGAATGCTCAGTCCGAGATGCTATCGGCCGCTTCCATGGGGGAGGCTGCGTCAACGCTCCCCGCCGTGTACCGGGACTACGTAGACGTGTTCGAGGAACAGGGAGCAGACCGGCTGCCTCCTCATCGGTCCTTCGACTGCGGCATAGACCTCCAGCCCGGGGCGCCCCTGCCTGTGAGTCGCCTATACTCTCTTTCAGAGCCAGAGCGTGAAGCCCTGCAGGACTTTCTTCACAAGAACCTGGAACGCGGGTTCATTAGGCCCTCTACCTCTCCCACGGCCGCTCCAGTACTCTTCGTTAAGAAGAAGTGTGGGGAGCTTCGCCTCTGCCATGATTACCGAGCCCTGAATAAGATCACCATCCCAGACCGGTATCCCTTGCCCCTTATTGCGGAGCTGCTGGAGCGGGTGCAGGGGGCGCAGATGTTCACCAAACTAGACCTCCAGGGGGCCTACAACTTGATTCGAATCCGTGCCGGGGACGAGTGGAAGACAGCATTCGGGACTCGTTATGGGCAGTTCGAGTACCTGGTCATGCCATTCGGATTATGCAATGCGCCCGCCGTGTTCCAACGGTACATCAACCACGTGTTCCAGGACTTGTTAGACAAGTACGTGGTGGTGTACCTAGATGACATTTTGATTTATTCCCGTGACCCGGCCCGCCACGAGAGTCATGTCAGGTCCGTTTTGCAGCGCTTGCGGGAGCACCGCCTGTATGCTAAGCTCAGCAAGTGTGAGTTCCACCAGCGGACAGTGGACTTCCTTGGACACCGACTCTCCCCGGACGGCGTGCAGATGGACCCCGGGAAGGTGTCTGCGGTGCAAGAGTGGGCGGCGCCACGGAACCGCAAGGACCTACAGCGGTTTTTGTTGTTCGCCAACTATTACCGGACATTCATTGCGGACTATGCCCATCGCACCACCCCGTTGACCCGACTGCTGCGCCCCAAGATGCCCTTCGCCTGGGATGAGGAAGCTGAGGTGGCATTCCAGGGATTGAAAGCCTGTTTCCAGAGGGCGCCAATTTTGCAGCATCCTGATCCCTCTCGTCCCTTCGTGGTGGAGACTGATGCCTCCAGTACGGCTCTCGGTGCCGTCTTGTCCCAGCAACACGGACCTGATGCGCCACTGTTACCCTGCGTCTACTACTCTCGGCAGCTCCTTCCGGCAGAGCGTAACTATACCGTGTGGGAGCGGGAACTACTGGCCATCAAGGTGGCCTTTGAGGTCTGGCGCCATCATCTTGAGGGGGCACGGCACCCAGTGGAAGTGAGAACCGACCACCGGAATCTGGAGTACCTCCAGACCACCCGCAGGCTGAACCAGCGGCAGATCTGGTGGGCACTGTTCTTCTCCCGGTTCCAGTTCCGGATCCGCTACATCCCCAGCTCCCAAAACCAGAGGGCGGATGCGCTGTCCCGGAAACCGGAGGACATTGCAGAGACGGTGCAGCAGGCGGCCCCAACAACGATCATCCCACCAGCAGCTTTCCTGGCTGTTCATGAGACTGAGTCGCTGCTGGACCGAGTGCGAAGGCAGCAACGGGTCGACGCGTGGGCTCAGGAACGGTTCCAGGAATTGGCCAATGGATCATGTCCTCGATACCCAGAACTGGTTGTGCACCAGGGTTTGCTGATGCACCGTGGTCGGTTGTACATCCCACCAGGGCCTTTGCGGGCCGAGGTACTCCAAATGTCACACGACGCCCCGGCAGCTGGCCACTTTGGGAGGTATCGGACCACCCACCTGGTCAGCCGGGAGTTCTGGTGGCCCCGCTTGAAGGCCGACGTGGCACGGTACATTGGGGGGTGCGAGGTCTGCCGGCGAGCCAATGGATCAACCGGGAGACCTGCGGGACTGCTACAGCCACTGCCAGTTCCCCCTCGTCCATGGCACACGGTTTCTTTGGATTTCGTGGTAGACTTGCCCCCATCCCGTCAGTGTGCCTGCCTCCTGGTATTCACAGACCACTTCACTAAAATGGTGCACTGCGCCCCGTGCCCATCTGTACCCTCAGCCAAGGAGACGGCGCAACTGTACCTACAAAACGTCTTCCGCTTACATGGCCTATCGGAACGTTTGATCTCCAATCGTGGTGCCCAGTTCACCTCCCGCTTCTGGCGCGCTCTTCATCAGGCTCTCGGGACGGAGGTCTGCCTGTCTTCAGCCTACCATCCACAGACGGATGGACAGACCGAACGGGCAAACGCGGTGTTGGAGCAGTACCTCCGGTGCTACTGCAGCTTCCACCAGGACGACTGGGTCGACCACTTGGCGTTGGCCGAGTTCGCGTATAACAACGCAGTGCACGCTTCCACCCAACAGACCCCGTTCCAGGCAAACTATGGGTACCAACCGCGGTTGTTTCCAAGCGTGCTGCCGGCGTCCACAGTTCCCACAGTGACAGACTGGCTACAAGAGCTCCAGTCACAACAGCAGCTTCTGACGGAGCAACTGAGCCAGGCCAAGGACGCGTATAAGGCCCAGGCTGACCGTCACCGTCAGGAGGGGCCGGAACTCCATGTCGGAGACCTGGTATGGCTCTCCACCCGCCACCTGCACCCCTCTCGGCCTTCGCGGAAGCTGGATGCCCGCTTCACCGGCCCATTTCCGATCGTGGACCGGGTCTCACCTGTGGCATTCCGTCTCCGGTTACCCGCGACCCTGAAGGTCCACCCGGTATTCCACCGGTCCCTACTCAGTCCAGTCGCCCCGCCCGACGAGTTAAACCCAGACCATCCACGACCGCAGCCAGTTTTGGTTCAGGGGGAGCCCGAGTATGAGGTGGAGCACATTCTTGACTCCCGATACCGCAGGGGGAAGCTCCAATACCTCATCGACTGGAAGGGGTATGGGCCCGAGGACCGGTCGTGGGAACCAGCGGAGAACGTCCACGCACCTGTCTGCCTCCGTGATTTCCATGCGACTTACCCCAGCAAGCCTGGTCCGGCCCCTCGGTTGAGGGGGGGCCTGGGAGGGGGGATGGTGTGATGACCTGGGAGTCAGACTCAGACACTGAACCTGGGGGATCCCAGCCTGCACAGGATTCACTGCCTTCAGAACCAGCAGAGCCAGGGCTGGGGCCTGAGTCTCAAGGGGACTCGCCTGTGCTGGATCCTCAGGTGCAGGCATCGGCTGAGGTTGATCTGGCTCCTAATGGGATGGAGGACTTACTGCCTACAGGTGCTCCACTCCCCACCCAGTCAGGGGAAGCTGAGGTTGCCTCTGGGTCCGGTAACCCTCCAGCTTCTCCTGAGCTGTAAAGGCTCAGGGCAGAGAGGCGAAGGGAGCTAAGTTCCCACAGGAGGAGTGCTCGCCTCCAAGCCAGGAGAGGCGAGTCACCTGGGGATCGGAGCCGCCCTTCGCCTCGGGACAGATAAAAGCCGTCCAGTCCCAGCCCCAAGTCGCAGGAGCAACATCGTTGCTGTAGAGATCTGCTTGTTCCCTGCCCGGTTGTTCTGCCAGAACTCTTGACGTGCCTTGGTTCCCGGTTTATTCTTCCGTTCCTGACCTCGCCGGACTCCTTGCCCTTTACCCTGCTCCTCTTTTCTCGGACTGCTTTCACGTACCTCTGACCTCGGACCGGACTTAGACCTCGCTTTCTGGATACCCCACGGGACCAGCACAGTAAGTCTGCTTAGGCTCCGTGTGATTCTGGGTGAGTCTGTGTCTGCAGCGGTCAGCCAAGAGGGGCTGCTTTGCTGTTGCACTCTATAGGCTTCGTGTGATTTTGGGTGAGTCTATGTCTGCACTCTATAGGCTCTGTGTGATTCTGGGTGAGTCTGCATAGGCTCTGTGTGATTCTGGGTGAGTCTGCATAGGCTCCGTGTGATTCTGGGTGAGTCTGTTTCTGCAGCGGTCAGCCAAGAGGGTTCTGCTCTGCTGTTGCACTCTATAGTCTTCGTGTGATTCTGGGTAAGTCTGTGTGCGCTCTATAGGCTCTGTGTGATTCTGGTTTAGTCTGTGTCTGCAGCGGTCAGCCAAGAGGGGCTGCTCTGCTGTTGCACTCTATAGGCTTCGTGTGATTCTAGGTAATCTGTGTCTACACTCTATATGCTCTGTGTGATTCTGGGTGAGTCTGCATAGGCTCCGTGTGATTCTGGGTGAGTCTGTTTCTGCAGCGGTCAGCCAAGAGGGGCTGCTCTGCTCTTGCACTCTATAGGCTTCGTGTGATTCTGGGTAATCTGTGTCTGCACTCTATAGGCTCTGTGTGATTCTGGGTGAGTCTGTGTCTGCAGCGGTCAGCCAAGAGGGGCTGCTCTGCTGTTGCACTCTATAGGCTTCGTGTGATTCTGGGTAATCTGTGTCTGCACTCTATAGGCTCCGTGTGATTCTGGGTGAGTCTGTGTCTGCAGCGGTCAGCCAAGAGGGGCTGCTCTGCTGTTGCACTCTATAGGCTTCGTGTGATTCTGGGTAATCTGTGTCTGCACTCTATAGGCTCCGTGTGATTCTGGGTGAGTCTGTGTCTGCAGCGGTCAGCCAAGAGGGGCTGCTCTGCTGTTGCACTCTATAGGCTTCGTGTGATTCTGGGTAAGTTTGTGTCTGCACTCTATAGGCTCTGTGTGATTCTGCATAGGCTCTGTGTGATTCTGGGTGAGTCTACATAGGCTCCGTGTGATTCTGGGTGAGTCTGTTTCTGCAGCGGTCAGCCAAGAGGGGCTGCTCTGCTCTTGCACTCTATAGTCTTCGTGTGATTCTGGGTAAGTCTGTGTGCGCTCTATAGGCTCTGTGTGATTCTGGATTAGTCTGTGTCTGCAGCGGTCAGCCAAGAGGGGCTGCTCTGCTGTTGCACTCTATAGGCTTCGTGTGATTCTAGGTAATCTGTGTCTGCACTCTATAGGCTCTGTGTGATTCTGGGTAAGTCTGTGTCTGCAGCGGTCAGCCAAGAGGGGCTGCTCTGCTGTTGCACTCTATAGGCTTCGTGTGATTCTGGGTAAGTCTGCATAGGCTCCGTGTGATTCTGGGTACGTCTGTGTCTGCACTCTATAGGCTCTGTGTGATTCTGGGTGAGTCTGTGTCTGCAGCGGTCAACCAAGAGGGGCTGCTCTGCTGTTGCACTCTATAGGCTTCGTGTGATCTGGGTAAGTCTATGTCTGCACTCTATAGGTTCTGTGTGATTCTGGGTAAGTCTGCATAGACTCCGTGTGATTCTGGGGGAGTCTGTGTCTGCAGCGGTCAGCCAAGAGAGGCTGCTTTGCTGTTTCACTCTATAGGCTCCGTGTGATTCTGGGTGAGTCTGTGTCTGCAGCGGTCAGCCAAGAGGGGCTGCTCTGCTGTTGCACTCTATAGGCTTCGTGTGATTCTGGGTAAGTCTATGTCTGCACTCTATAGGCTCTGTGTGATTCTGGGTGAGTCTGCATAGGCTCTGTGTGATTCTGGGTGAGTCTGCATAGGCTTCGTGTGATTCTGGATGAGTCTGTTTCTGCAGCGGTCAGCCAAGAGGGGCTGCTCTGCTCTTGCACTCTATAGGCTTCGTGTGATTCTGGGTAAGTCTGTGTCTGCACTCTATAGGCTCTGTGTTATTCTGGGTGATTCTGTGTCTGCAGCGGTCAGCCAAGAGGGTCTGCTCTGCTGTTGCACTCTATAGGCTTCGTGTGATTCTGGGTAAGTCTGTGTCTGCAGCGGTCAGCCAAGAGGGGCTGCTCTTCTGTTGCACTCTATAGGCTTCGTGTGATTCTAGATAAGTCTGTGTCTGCACTCTATATGCTCTGTGTGATTCTGGGTGAGTCTGCATAGGCTCTGTGTGATTCTGGGTGAGTCTGCATAGGCTCCGTGTGATTCTGGGTGAGTCTGTTTCTGCAGCGGTCAGCCAAGAGGGGCTGCTCTGCTCTTGCACTCTATAGTCTTCGTGTGATTCTGGGTAAGTCTGTGCCAACTCTATAGGTTCTGTGTGATTCTGGGTTAGTCGGTGTCTGCAGCGGTCAGCCACGAGGGACTGCTCTGCTGTTGCACTCTATAGGGTTCGTGTGATTCTGGGTAATCTGTGTCTGCACTCTATAGGCTCTGTGTGATTCTGGGTGAGTCTGTGTCTGCAGCGTTCAGCCAAGAGCCGCTGCTCTGCTGTTGCACTCTATAGGCTTCGTGTGATTCTGGGTAAGTCTATGTCTGCACTCTATAGGCTCTGTGTGATTCTGGTTGAGTCTGCATAGGCTCCGTGTGATTCTGGGTGAGTCTGTGTCTGCAGCGGTCAGCCAAGAGGGGCTGCTCTGCTGTTGCACTCTATAGGCTTCGTGTGATTCTGGGTAAGTCTATGTCTACACTCTATAGGCTCTGTGTGATTCTGGTTGAGTCTGCATAGGCTCCGTGTGATTCTGGGTGAGTCTGCATAGGCTCTGTGTGATTCTGGGTGAGTCTGCATAGGCTCTGTGTGATTCTGGGTGAGTCTGCATAGGCTCCGTGTGATTCTGGGTGAGTCTGTTTCTGCAGCGGTCAGCCAAGAGGGTTCTGCTCTGCTGTTGCACTCTATAGTCTTCGTGTGATTCTGGGTAAGTCTGTGTGCGCTCTATAGGCTCTGTGTGATTCTGGTTTAGTCTGTGTCTGCAGCGGTCAGCCAAGAGGGGCTGCTCTGCTGTTGCACTCTATAGGCTTCGTGTGATTCTAGGTAATCTGTGTCTACACTCTATATGCTCTGTGTGATTCTGGGTGAGTCTGCATAGGCTCCGTGTGATTCTGGGTGAGTCTGTTTCTGCAGCGGTCAGCCAAGAGGGGCTGCTCTGCTCTTGCACTCTATAGGCTTCGTGTGATTCTGGGTAATCTGTGTCTGCACTCTATAGGCTCTGTGTGATTCTGGGTGAGTCTGTGTCTGCAGCGGTCAGCCAAGAGGGGCTGCTCTGCTGTTGCACTCTATAGGCTTCGTGTGATTCTGGGTAATCTGTGTCTGCACTCTATAGGCTCCGTGTGATTCTGGGTGAGTCTGTGTCTGCAGCGGTCAGCCAAGAGGGGCTGCTCTGCTGTTGCACTCTATAGGCTTCGTGTGATTCTGGGTAATCTGTGTCTGCACTCTATAGGCTCCGTGTGATTCTGGGTGAGTCTGTGTCTGCAGCGGTCAGCCAAGAGGGGCTGCTCTGCTGTTGCACTCTATAGGCTTCGTGTGATTCTGGGTAAGTTTGTGTCTGCACTCTATAGGCTCTGTGTGATTCTGCATAGGCTCTGTGTGATTCTGGGTGAGTCTACATAGGCTCCGTGTGATTCTGGGTGAGTCTGTTTCTGCAGCGGTCAGCCAAGAGGGGCTGCTCTGCTCTTGCACTCTATAGTCTTCGTGTGATTCTGGGTAAGTCTGTGTGCGCTCTATAGGCTCTGTGTGATTCTGGATTAGTCTGTGTCTGCAGCGGTCAGCCAAGAGGGGCTGCTCTGCTGTTGCACTCTATAGGCTTCGTGTGATTCTAGGTAATCTGTGTCTGCACTCTATAGGCTCTGTGTGATTCTGGGTAAGTCTGTGTCTGCAGCGGTCAGCCAAGAGGGGCTGCTCTGCTGTTGCACTCTATAGGCTTCGTGTGATTCTGGGTAAGTCTGCATAGGCTCCGTGTGATTCTGGGTACGTCTGTGTCTGCACTCTATAGGCTCTGTGTGATTCTGGGTGAGTCTGTGTCTGCAGCGGTCAACCAAGAGGGGCTGCTCTGCTGTTGCACTCTATAGGCTTCGTGTGATCTGGGTAAGTCTATGTCTGCACTCTATAGGTTCTGTGTGATTCTGGGTAAGTCTGCATAGACTCCGTGTGATTCTGGGGGAGTCTGTGTCTGCAGCGGTCAGCCAAGAGAGGCTGCTTTGCTGTTTCACTCTATAGGCTCCGTGTGATTCTGGGTGAGTCTGTGTCTGCAGCGGTCAGCCAAGAGGGGCTGCTCTGCTGTTGCACTCTATAGGCTTCGTGTGATTCTGGGTAAGTCTATGTCTGCACTCTATAGGCTCTGTGTGATTCTGGGTGAGTCTGCATAGGCTCTGTGTGATTCTGGGTGAGTCTGCATAGGCTTCGTGTGATTCTGGATGAGTCTGTTTCTGCAGCGGTCAGCCAAGAGGGGCTGCTCTGCTCTTGCACTCTATAGGCTTCGTGTGATTCTGGGTAAGTCTGTGTCTGCACTCTATAGGCTCTGTGTTATTCTGGGTGATTCTGTGTCTGCAGCGGTCAGCCAAGAGGGTCTGCTCTGCTGTTGCACTCTATAGGCTTCGTGTGATTCTGGGTAAGTCTGTGTCTGCAGCGGTCAGCCAAGAGGGGCTGCTCTTCTGTTGCACTCTATAGGCTTCGTGTGATTCTAGATAAGTCTGTGTCTGCACTCTATATGCTCTGTGTGATTCTGGGTGAGTCTGCATAGGCTCTGTGTGATTCTGGGTGAGTCTGCATAGGCTCCGTGTGATTCTGGGTGAGTCTGTTTCTGCAGCGGTCAGCCAAGAGGGGCTGCTCTGCTCTTGCACTCTATAGTCTTCGTGTGATTCTGGGTAAGTCTGTGCCAACTCTATAGGTTCTGTGTGATTCTGGGTTAGTCGGTGTCTGCAGCGGTCAGCCACGAGGGACTGCTCTGCTGTTGCACTCTATAGGGTTCGTGTGATTCTGGGTAATCTGTGTCTGCACTCTATAGGCTCTGTGTGATTCTGGGTGAGTCTGTGTCTGCAGCGTTCAGCCAAGAGCCGCTGCTCTGCTGTTGCACTCTATAGGCTTCGTGTGATTCTGGGTAAGTCTATGTCTGCACTCTATAGGCTCTGTGTGATTCTGGTTGAGTCTGCATAGGCTCCGTGTGATTCTGGGTGAGTCTGTGTCTGCAGCGGTCAGCCAAGAGGGGCTGCTCTGCTGTTGCACTCTATAGGCTTCGTGTGATTCTGGGTAAGTCTATGTCTACACTCTATAGGCTCTGTGTGATTCTGGTTGAGTCTGCATAGGCTCCGTGTGATTCTGGGTGAGTCTGCATAGGCTCTGTGTGATTCTGGGTGAGTCTGCATAGGCTCCGTGTGATTCTGGGTGAGTCTGTGTCTGCACTCTATAGGCTCTGTTTGATTCTGGGTGAGTCTGCATAGGTTCCATGTGATTCTGGGTGAGTCTGTCTGCAGCGGTCAGCCAAGAGGGGCTGCTCTGCTGTTGCACTCTATAGGCTTCGTGTGATTCTGGGTAAGTCTGTGTCTGCACTCTATAGGCTCTGTGTGATTCTGGGTGAGTCTGCATAGGCTCTGTGTGATTCTGGGTGAGTCTGCATAGGCTCCGTGTGATTCTGGGTGAGTCTGTTTCTTCAGCGGTCAGCCAAGAGGGGCTGCTCTGCTCTTGCACTCTATAGTCTTCGTGTGATTCTGGGTAAGTCTGTGTCCACTCTATAGGTTCCATGTGATTCTGGGTGAGTCTTTCTACAGCGGTCAGCCAAGAGGGGCTGCTCTGCTGTTGCACTCTATAGGCTTCGCGTGATTCTGGGTAAGTCTGTGTCTGCACTCTATAGGCTCTGTGTGATTCTGGTTGAGTCTGCATAGGCTCCGTGTGATTCTGGGTAAGTCTGTGTCTGCACTCTATAGGCTCTGTGTGATTCTGGGTGAGTCTGCATAGGCTCTGTGTGACTCTGGGTGAATCTGTGTCTGCAGCGGTCAGCCAAGAGAGGCTGCACTGCTGTTGCACTCTATAGGCTTCGTGTGATTCTGGATAAGTCTGTGTTTGCACTCTATAGGCTCTGTGTGATTCAGGGTGAGTCTGCATAGACTCCGTGTGACTCGGGGTGAATCTGTGTCTGCAGCGGTCAGCCAAGAGAGGCTGCACTGCTGTTGCACTCTATAGGCTTCGTGTGATTCTGGGTAAGTCTGTATAGGCTCCGTGTGATTCTGGGTGAGTCTGTGTCTGCAGCTGTCAGCCAAGAGGGGCTGCTTTGCTGTTTCACTCTATAGGCTTCGTGTGATTCTGGGTAAGTCTGTGTCTGCACTCTATATGCTCCGTGTGATTCTGGGTGAGTCTGTTTCTGCAGCGGTCAGCCAAGAGGGTTCTGCTCTGCTGTTTCACTCTATAGGCTTCGTGTGATTCTGGGTAAGTCTGTGTCCACTCTATAGGCTCTGTGTGATTCTAGGTTAGTCGGTGTCTGCAGCGGTCAGCCACGAGGGACTGCTCTGCTGTTGCACTCTATAGGCTTCGTGTGATTCTGGGTAATCTGTGTCTGCCCTCTGTAGGCTCTGTGTGATTCTGGGTGAGTCTGTGTCTGCAGCGGTCAGCCAAGAGGGGCTGCTCTGCTGTAGCACTCTATAGGCTGTATGTGATTCTGGGTAAGTCTGTGTCTGCACTCTATAGGCTCTGAGTGATTCTGGGTGAGTCTGCATAGGCTCCGTGTGATTCTGGGTGAGTCTGTGTCTGCAGCGGTCAGCCAAGAGGGGCTGCTCTGCTGTTGCACTCTATAGGCTTCGTGTGATTCTGGGTAAGTTTGTGTCCTCTCTATAGGCTCTGTGTGATTCTGGGTGAGTCTGCATAGGCTCCGTGTGATTATCGGTGAGTCTGTATAGCCTCCGTGTGATTCTGGGTGAGTCTGTGTCTGCAGCGGTCAGCCAAGAGGGGCTGCTCTGCTGTTGCACTCTATAGGCTTCGTGTGATACTGGGTAATCTGTGTCTGCACTCTATAGGCTCCGTGTGATTCTGGGTGAGTCTGTGTCTGCAGCTGTCAGCCAAGAGGGGCTGCTTTGCTGTTTCACTCTATAGGCTTCGTGTGATTCTGGGTAAGTCTGTGTCCACTCTATAGGCTCTGTGTGATTCTGGGTTAGTCGGTGTCTGCAGCGGTCAGCCACGAGGGACTGCTCTGCTGTTGCACTCTATAGGCTTCGTGTGATTCTGGGTAATCTGTGTCTGCCCTCTGTAGGCTCTGTGTGATTCTGGGTGAGTCTGTGTCTGCAGCGGTCAGCCAAGAGGGGATGCTCTGCTGTAGCACTCTATAGGCTGTATGTGATTCTGGGTAAGTCTGTGTCTGCACTCTATAGGCTCTGAGTGATTCTGGGTGAGTCTGCATAGGCTCCGTGTGATTCTGGGTGAGTCTGTGTCTGCAGCGGTCAGCCAAGAGGGGCTGCTCTGCTGTTGCACTCTATAGGCTTCGTGTGATTCTGGGTAAGTTTGTGTCCTCTCTATAGGCTCTGTGTGATTCTGGGTGAGTCTGCATAGGCTCCGTGTGATTATCGGTGAGTCTGTATAGCCTCCGTGTGATTCTGGGTGAGTCTGTGTCTGCAGCGGTCAGCCAAGAGGGGCTGCTCTGCTGTTGCACTCTATAGGCTTCGTGTGATACTGGGTAATCTGTGTCTGCACTCTATAGGCTCCGTGTGATTCTGAGTGATTCTGTGTCTGCAGCGGTCAGCCAAGACGGGCTGCTCTGCTGTTGCACTCTTTAGGCTTCGTGTGATTCTGGGTAATCTGTGTCTGCCCTCTGTAGGCTCTGGGTGATTCTGGGTGAGTCTGTGTCTGCAGCGGTCAGCCAAGAGGGGCTGCTCTGCTGTAGCACTCTATAGGCTGTATGTGATTCTGGGTAAGTCTGTGTCTGCACTCTATAGGCTCTGGGTGATTCTGGGTGAGTCTGCATAGGCTCCGTGTGATTCTGGGTGAGTCTGTGTCTGCAGCGGTCAGCCAAGAGGGGCTGCTCTGCTGTTGCACTCTATAGGCTTCGTGTGATTCTGGGTAAGTCTGTGTCTGCACTCTATAGGCTCTGGGTGATTCTGGGTGAGTCTGCATAGGCTCCGTGTGATTCTGGGTGAGTCTGTGTCTGCAGCGGTCAGCCAAGAGGGGCTGCTCTGCTGTTGCACTCTATAGGCTCTGTGTGATTCTGGGTGAGTCTGCATAGGCTCTGTGTGATTCTGGGTGAGTCTGCATATTCTCCGTGTGATTCTGGGTGAGTCTGTTTCTGCAGCGATTAGCCAAGAGGGGCTGCTCTGCTCTTGCACTCTATAGTCTTCGTGTGATTCTGGGTAACTCTGTGTGCGCTCTATAGGCTCTGTGTGATTCTGGTTTAGTCTGTGTCTGCAGCGGTCAGCCAAGAGGGGCTGCTCTGCTGCTGCAATCTATAGGCTTCATGTGATTCTAGGTAATCTGTGTCTGCACTCTATAGGCTCTGTGTGATTCTGGGTGAGTCTGTGTCTGCAGCGGTCAGCCAAGAGGGGCTGCTCTGCTTTTGCACTCTATAGGCTTCGTGTGATTCTGGGTAATCTGTGTCTCCCCTCTGTAGGCTCTGTGTGATTCTGAGTGAGTCTGTGTCTGCAGCGGTCAGCCAAGAGGGGCTGCTCTGCTGTAGCACTCTATAGGCTGTGTGTGATTCTGGGTAAGTTTGTGTCTGCACTCTATAGGCTCTGGGTGATTCTGGGTGAGTCTGCATAGGCTCCGTATGATTCTGGGTGAGTCTGTGTCTGCAGCGGTCAGCCAAGAGGGGCTGCTCTGCTGTTGCACTCTATAGGCTTCGTGTGATTCTGGGTAAGTCTGTGTCTGCACTCTATAGGCTCTGGGTGATTCTGGGTGAGTCTGCATAGGCTCCGTGTGATTCTGGGTGAGTCTGTGTCTGCAGCGGTCAGCCAAGAGGGGCTGCTCTGCTGTTGCACTCTATAGGCTCTGTGTGATTCTGGGTGAGTCTGCATAGGCTCTGTGTGAATCTGGGTGAGTCTGCATATTCTCCGTGTGATTCTGGGTAACTCTGTGTGCGCTCTATAGGCTCTGTGTGATTCTGGTTTAGTCTGTGTCTGCAGCGGTCAGCGAAGATGGGCTGCTCTGCTGCTGCAATCTATAGGCTTCGTGTGATTCTAGGTAATCTGTGTCTGCACTCTATAGGCTCTTTGTGATTCTGGGTGAGTCTGTGTCTGCAGCGGTCAGCCAAGAGGGGCTGCTCTGCTGTTGCACTCTATAGGCTTCGTGTGATTCTAGGTAATCTGTGTCTGCACTCTATAGGCTCTTTGTGATTCTGGGTGAGTCTGTGTCTGCAGCGGTCAGCCAAGAGGCGCTGCTCTGCTGTTGCACTCTATAGGCTTCGTGTGATTCTGGGTAAGATTGTGTCCGCTCTATAGGCTCTGTGTGATTCTGGGTGAGTCTGCATAGCCTCCGTGTTATTCTGGGTGAGTCTGTGTCTGCACTCTATAGGCTGTGGGTGATTCTGGGTGAGTCTGCATAGGCTCCGTGTGATTCTGGGTGAGTCTGTGTCTGCAGCGGTCAGCCAAGAGGGGCTGCTCTGCTGTTGCACTCTATAGGCTCTGTGTGATTCTGGGTGAGTCTGCATAGGCTCTGTGTGATTCTGGGTGAGTCTGCATATTCTCCGTGTGATTCTGGGTGAGTCTGTTTCTGCAGCGATTAGCCAAGAGGGGCTGCTCTGCTCTTGCACTCTATAGTATTCGTGTGATTCTGGGTAACTCTGTGTGCGCTCTATAGGCTCTGTGTGATTCTGGTTTAGTCTGTGTCTGCAGCGGTCAGCCAAGAGGGGCTGCTCTGCTGCTGCAATCTATAGTCTTCGTGTGATTCTAGGTAATCTGTGTCTGCACTCTATAGGCTCTGTGTGATTCTGGGTGAGTCTGTGTCTGCAGCGGTCAGCCAAGAGGGGCTGCTCTGCTGTAGCACTCTATAGGCTGTATGTGATTCTGGGTAAGTCTGTGTCTGCACTCTATAGGCTCTGGGTGATTCTGGGTGAGTCTGCATAGGCTCCGTGTGATTCTGGGTGAGTCTGTGTCTGCAGCGGTCAGCCAAGAGGGGCTGCTCTGCTGTTGCACTCTATAGGCTTCGTGTGATTCTGGGTAAGTCTGTGTCTGCACTCTATAGGCTCTGGGTGATTCTGGGTGAGTCTGCATAGGCTCCGTGTGATTCTGGGTGAGTCTGTGTCTGCAGCGGTCAGCCAAGAGGGGCTGCTCTGCTGTTGCACTCTATAGGCTCTGTGTGATTCTGGGTGAGTCTGCATAGGCTCTGTGTGATTCTGGGTGAGTCTGCATATTCTCCGTGTGATTCTGGGTGAGTCTGTTTCTGCAGCGATTAGCCAAGAGGGGCTGCTCTGCTCTTGCACTCTATAGTCTTCGTGTGATTCTGGGTAACTCTGTGTGCGCTCTATAGGCTCTGTGTGATTCTGGTTTAGTCTGTGTCTGCAGCGGTCAGCCAAGAGGGGCTGCTCTGCTGCTGCAATCTATAGGCTTCATGTGATTCTAGGTAATCTGTGTCTGCACTCTATAGGCTCTGTGTGATTCTGGGTGAGTCTGTGTCTGCAGCGGTCAGCCAAGAGTGGCTGCTCTGCTGTTGCACTCTATAGGCTTCGTGTGATTCTGGGTAATCTGTGTCTGCACTCTATAGGCTCCGTGTGATTCTGGGTGAGTCTGTGTCTGCAGCGGTCAGCCAAGAGGGGCTGCTCTGCTGTAGCACTCCATAGGCTTCGTGTGATTCTGGCTAAGTCTGTGTCTGCACTCTATAGGCTCTGTTTGATTCTGGGTGAGTCTGCATAGGTTCCATGTGACTCTGGGTGAGTCTGTCTGCAGCGGTCAGCCAAGAGGGGCTGCTCTTCTGTTGCACTCTATAGGCTTCGTGTGATTCTGGGTAAGTCTGTGTCTGCACTCTACAGGCTCTGTGTGATTCTGGGTGAGTCTGCACAGGGTCCGTGTGATTCTGGGTGAGTCTGTGTCTGCAGCGGTCAGCCAAGAGGGGCTGCTCTGCTTTTGCACTCTATAGGCTTCGTGTGATTCTGGGTAATCTGTGTCTCCCCTCTGTAGGCTCTGTGTGATTCTGAGTGAGTCTGTGTCTGCAGCGGTCAGCCAAGAGGGGCTGCTCTGCTGTAGCACTCTATAGGCTGTGTGTGATTCTGGGTAAGTTTGTGTCTGCACTCTATAGGCTCTGGGTGATTCTGGGTGAGTCTGCATAGGCTCCGTATGATTCTGGGTGAGTCTGTGTCTGCAGCGGTCAGCCAAGAGGGGCTGCTCTGCTGTTGCACTCTATAGGCTTCGTGTGATTCTGGGTAAGTCTGTGTCTGCACTCTATAGGCTCTGGGTGATTCTGGGTGAGTCTGCATAGGCTCCGTGTGATTCTGGGTGAGTCTGTGTCTGCAGCGGTCAGCCAAGAGGGGCTGCTCTGCTGTTGCACTCTATAGGCTCTGTGTGATTCTGGGTGAGTCTGCATAGGCTCTGTGTGAATCTGGGTGAGTCTGCATATTCTCCGTGTGATTCTGGGTAACTCTGTGTGCGCTCTATAGGCTCTGTGTGATTCTGGGTGAGTCTGTGTCTGCAGCGGTCAGCCAAGAGGGGCTGCGCTGCTCTTGCACTCTATAGTCTTCGTGTGATTCTGGGTAATCTGTGTCTGCACTCTATAGGCTCCGTGTGATTCTGGGTGAGTCTGTGTCTGCAGCGGTCAGCCAAGAGGGGCTGCTCTGCTGTAGCACTCCATAGGCTTCGTGTGATTCTGGCTAAGTCTGTGTCTGCACTCTATAGGCTCTGTTTGATTCTGGGTGAGTCTGCATAGGTTCCATGTGACTCTGGGTGAGTCTGTCTGCAGCGGTCAGCCAAGAGGGGCTGCTCTTCTGTTGCACTCTATAGGCTTCGTGTGATTCTGGGTAAGTCTGTGTCTGCACTCTACAGGCTCTGTGTGATTCTGGGTGAGTCTGCACAGGGTCCGTGTGATTCTGGGTGAGTCTGTGTCTGCAGCGGTCATCCAAGAGGGGCTGCTCTGCTGTTGCACTCTATAGGCTTCGTGTGATTCTGGGTAATCTGTGTCTGCACTCTATAGGCTCCGTGTGATTCTGGGTGAGTCTGTGTCTGCAGCCGTCAGCCAAGAGGCGCTGCTCTGCTGTTGCACTCTATAGGCTTCGTGTGATTCTGGGTAAGATTGTGTCCGCTCTATAGGCTCTGTGTGATTCTGGGTGAGTCTGCATAGCCTCCGTGTTATTCTGGGTGAGTCTGTGTCTGCACTCTATAGGCTGTGGGTGATTCTGGGTGAGTCTGCATAGGCTCCGTGTGATTCTGGGTGAGTCTGTGTCTGCAGCGGTCAGCCAAGAGGGGCTGCTCTGCTGTTGCACTCTATAGGCTCTGTGTGATTCTGGGTGAGTCTGCATAGGCTCTGTGTGATTCTGGGTGAGTCTGCAGAGGCTCTGTGTGACTCTGGGTGAATCTGTGTCTGCAGCGGTCAGCCAAGAGAGGCTGCACTGCTGTTGCACTCTATAGGATTCGTGTGATTCTGGATAAGTCTGTGTTTGCACTCTATAGGCTCTGTGTGATTCTGGGTGAGTCTGCATAGACTCTGTGTGACTCTGTGTGAATCTGTGTCTGCAGCGGTCAGCCAAGAGAGGCTGCACTGCTGTTGCACTCTATAAGCTTCGTGTGATTCTGGGTAAGTCTGTGTCTGCACTTTATAGGCTCTGTGTAATTCTGGGTGAGTCTGTGTCTGCAGCGGTCAGCCAAGAGGGGCTGCTCTGCTGTAGCACTCCATAGGCTTCGTGTGATTCTGGGTAAGTCTGTGTCTGCACTCTATAGGCTCTGTTTGATTCCGGGTGAGTCTACATAATAATAATAATAAATTTTATTACGGTCGAAGACCAGCACTTAAAAGTAAAATAAAGTAAGAATAGAAAATAGATGAATAGATGAAACGGCTCCCATTGATGAAACAGTTTCCGGGAACGTAACATATGTAAAACGCATTGAACAAGATTTTAAAAAGAATTGTTAATTACATATCAATGTTAAAAGTTCAAGTCTTGAAATAGTGGCTACAGAAAACTGAACCTAGCTCGCTCGAGGTTCCATTATGGAAAAATATATAGATGGGCTAGGAAGGAAGTCAGTGTCTGCAGATTTGGGCACAGAATCTGGCGACCATCCTGGTTATCGTCTGGTCTTTGCCCAGCAGGAGCAGATTATATAGTTGCTTCTCCGGGAGGCTTGCTAACCTCACCAGTATGGGATCCAGGAACTCCCTTCGAGCTTCCTCATATAGGGGGCATCTGAAGAACAGGTGCTCAGGGCTTCCTATTTCCCCTAGTGGGCATACACAGAGCCTTTGGGCGTATGGGATTTTTTTGTAACGCCCCTCCAGCACTGGCGTGGGTAGTGCCGCGCTTCTGGCAAGTGTAAACGCCCTTCTTGTGTTTTTTGACAGGAGAAAGGAGAGGTAAAGAGCCGGGGCAGCTATGTATCTCTCGATTTCTCCGGTTCTGTATTCGGGGCATCTTGAGCAGTCCTGTTGTCTTTCGATATCAATGAGTCGTTGCCTGACCATTGCTTTGGCTTGCCTTAGATCCATCCTTAGGAGGGCTTGGGGGGCAATGCCCATATTCTGGAGAGAGTTCAGAACCGCTAGCTGCCAACCGGACTGGAACTGGTCGCTAAGGATCAGTGGTACAATCCCTTGGGGTTTCAAATTTAGAGCCAGCCATTTAAAGATTGATGATAGGCAGATTAAAGCCTCCACTCTCGTTGTTCCCGTTTCGAGTCTGACCCATGCGTTGGATACGCATTTGGGAACGTGTAGGAGGGCTCTGAGAAATTTGGATTGTACACGCTCCAGGGGAGAGAAGGAGGAGGAGGACGGGCCTAGGAAGGCTCCATAGAGGAGCTGAGCCAGCGCTTTGGCCTTAAATAGCTTAAGGGCCGCTGGAACGAAGAAGCCCCCTTGTGTTCTGTAGTATTTGAGAATACAATTTGCTGTTTTTTCCGCTGAGCTTCCAATAGAATTTATGTGCATTTTATTTGATCCTGTGGCCTGTACTGCCATTCCGAGGTATTTGTAGTTGGAAACTTGCTCTAATCTGTGTCCTTGCAGTTCCCAGCTTCTGGGCTTTGATTTTTTCCCAAACGCTATCACCTTAGTTTTTTGGTAATTAATTTTGAGGCATTCTGTTTCACAATATGTAGCAAGCCTCCTTAGTGCCCTTTTGAGACCGATTGGTGTTCTGGATAGGATGACCGCATCATCGGCATATAGAAGGACGTGGATGTGCCGATTTGCGAGCTTTGGTGGATGGAAGTCCATATCAGTTAGTGCAGCTACTAGGTTGTTAAGGTAAAAGTTAAAAAGTAGAGGAGCCAGAAGGCACCCTTGTCTGACACCCTTGTAGGTTTTGATGGGATCTGTTAGGTGCCCTTGGTGGCTGCACCTGACTCTGAGGGCCGTGTTTGCGTGGAGTGCCTGAATTAGTAGTAGGAGCCGTTTGTCGATTGATGTGTCCTGCAGTCTGTCCCAGAGTCTGGTTCTGGACACGTTGTCAAAGGCTGCTTTTAAATCTACGAAGGCGGCATACAGAGAGGCCTGCTCTCTTGATTTGTATTTGTCTATGAGATGTTGTAACGTGAGACAGTGGTCCAACGTGGACCGGCCGGGTCTGAATCCTGCTTGTTCGATTGCAAGAATGTCTTCCTTCTCTAACCAGTCTGAAAACTTGGTGAGAAGGTGCTTTGCATAGAGCTTGCTGGTCACGCTTAGTAGGCTAATCGGCCTGTAGTTTGCTGGGTCCCATCTATTACCCTTTTTGTAGAATGGCACTATTATGGCTGTTCCCCAATCTCTGGGGATGCGGCCAGAGTCATCTATATGTGTGAAGAGGGCGGCTAGGAATGGTGCCCACCAGTCCACTTGTGCTTTTAACATTTCTGGCGAAATTCCGTCTAGGCCAGGGGCTTTAGCCGATTTTAGTTGGTTAATGTAGGTTTTCATTTCAATTACTGTTACTGGGGGCCATTTTGCCAGCTGTTCTATTTTGCAGGTCTGCAGTGATGGTACAGTGTCGTCATACAGAGATTGGAAGTACGAGACCCAGAGGTTTGGAGGAATTTGTGAGATTAGGGAAGAGTTGGTCTTGCGGATGCCAGGGGCCACCAGTTTCCAAAAAAGAGTTTGATCTTTGGATTTTGCCGCACTGATTACTTCCGCCCAGCATTTTCTGCTGTAGGCATTCTTTTGTTGGGCTATAAGCTTTTTGTACTCTTTTTTTCGAGAGCGGACCGTATGATAGGCTTGCATTCTGTCCACCTTTTCAGCTGTCAATGCTGCCTTGTATGCGTTTTGTAGGGCTCTCTTGGCTTCCAGGCAGGTGCGGTCGAACCAGGGTTTATTGGATATTGATGGTTTATTGTACTTTTCCCCTGGGATGTTAAATATGTACGGTTTTAATTCTTGAAGTAGGCTCTCGTACGCGATAATTGGGTCCTCCGTCATGGAATTGGGCCCAATACCATATAAGAATGTACTAAGTTTCCCGGGGGATAGAATCTCCTTCAATCTGAGTCCGAGGGCCTGGGACCATTTGGCTCTGCAGCCAGGTCGCTCTAAGGCAGTAATTTCAGCGGGATATATTGTCCTGAGGAAGGGAGATTTGATTTTTGGTGCTACCTGCAAGTGTAAGGGAAAATGGTCCCCTTCGATGAATGGAAGTACTTTTAGATATTCAATTTTTGGTAGTAGTTCTTTATCTGCCAGCATATAGTCGATTGTGCTTGTTCTTGTCCCAGACATAAAAGTGAATTCCCCAGGGATGTCGCCGCTGGTGCACCCGTTTAGAATAGGGAGACTCAGCTGTCGGGAGAATTTGAGGAGACAGGCTCCTGCAAAATTTGAGTGTTGATCCTTTGATTGCCTTGGGAGATGGTAGGTTTCTGGGTCGGAGGCAGCTAGGTAACCGATTTTGTACCTGTATTTAATTTCTAAACTAGGATCGTCCGGCCCTAGTCTAGCATTAAGGTCGCCCGCCAGCAAGACCTTTGCTCCCGAATAGTCTGCTAGTAGTGTCCTGACATATGAGTCCAGTTTTAACCAGTTGCTCTCAATATCAGTTTTTTTAGAGGTTGGGGGAATGTAGACGTTAATGATTAAGAAATTGCAGTTTCTCCAGGAGATAAGTAGGGCCATTGCAAGCTGCTCTAACGGGGACAATTCCTTGCATATGGCATTTAAGCTTGATGAGATCATAATACATAGCCCTCCTTTAAGCCTCCCTGGGCCTCTACCTGCGACCGCCCCTACTGCATATGTGTGGTATCCTTCCAGTGTTGGATTTTCAGCTGCCCAAGTCTCCTGGAGGGCAATAATATTAAAATTTTGACGGTAAAATGGAATATCGGAAGAGTGGGATAAGCATCTGGCCCAACCTGCTACGTTCCAGGAGAGAATGTTTAGCACAGAGGTTTTTTCGTGGGAATTTTTGATTTTATCGCACTCAGCTGTTTTCTGCCGCTGACTCCTTTGTGCCTTATGATTGGCCTTGGTTTTTCCGGATTATGATGTTGTATCGGAACCCTTGCGGGTTAAGATGTTAGTGTGTCCGAGCGGGTGGCCGCCCGCTGACTCCTGAATTCAATCCTCTGTATAAATGGCTTCCAGGGTGCCCAGACAGTCCCTGAGGATTGAGCCGTTTCCCGGCGCTGGAACCACTAGCTCAATTTGTTGTAATTTGTGTTGCGGGATTGAGGGAGGCGTGGGGGAGCCCATTTCTTCTGGGGACAGAAATAGACAGTTATTCCATTCTTCTTTGGATAGGGGTTTGGCTTTGTGGTTGGTATAATTAAATTCCAAAGGCGGTGACAGGGCTAAGAGATGTAGGGAATTTCTTATGACCGAGAGTCTTTCAATTAATGCGTCCTGGGAGCGTTGGATCTGTTCTAAGTAAGTTGTGAGGGGGGACTCCTCCTCAGGGGGGATGTCGACTTCTGGTATGATTGTTGGTTGAAGGGTTTTCTTCCGCGGTCCCACCTGTTTGGGAGAACCCTTCTCAGGGAGGGGTGGTTTGTGATATCCACCGCTGTTAGCTTCATTGGGATTTGCTTTGATTTTTGGCTTGCCTGGCTTGAAGGATCCAATGAGTGGAAAGGGGACTTCGATATTTTCGAAGAAGCGCTGCACTAGCAGATCTTCCCTTAGCAAGTTTTCTTTGACTGACAGGATCCGTTTAACTGAGAGCCCGTCCTTAAATGTCACTTTGGCTCTGCATTGCGCTGTATCGTAAGGGAGGAGTTTTACCTCGCTGATGTTTTTTGCTGTCACGAGGCCCCCGGTGGCTGTGGCAATTATTGCAGAGATGTTTTCTTTTCTCATAACATGGGGTAAGGGACGTCTTTTCATAGATAATGTTGAGAAAACCAGTTTGTAGTTGTTCAATTTTAACTTCCAGTAAGTCTGTGATAAATTGGCTTGGGCCTTCTTTAGAGTGTTAAAGTTGCCAGGCTCTCCTTGGGACGCCAATGACAAGGGGGCCTGCTTGTAGACTGGGGATTCCATATGTTTTGCCGGCTCTCCACTAAGGGTCGATGTGAGATCTAAAGGGGCATGGGGCATTTCCCCAGCGTGCTTGGATGATTCCTGTGTGTTGATTTTTCCCTTCTGGGTACAGGGGGCCGATTTCTCTGATGTTAGGTTCTCCAACAGTTTGAACAGCCTTTGGAAATTCATTTTCCCCCCCCCTGCCACTCGAGGTTCCTTTTCGTCCTTTCGACTTGATGTTTTTAGGCTTTTTCACCTTTTGTGTAGGGTGTTTTTTCTTAGAGGCCAGTTTTTGTTTTTGTTTTTTAGGAGCAGGGATCCCTCCCTTTTGCACAAGTTTGTTATCATTTGTTTTTTTGTGCTCTGGTCCTGACTTGAGTCCCCCTTCATTTGCCCTATTGCTGGATGTCATATCAGAGGGAACAGCCTCTTTGCACTTGATTAATGTGGTTAGAGTGGAGAGCAAGTTCAGGCTTTCCGATAAAAAAGTTTTTATTGGCTCGAGTTCTTTACATAGTTGCGCGAAATGGCGTTTGAGAGACTCATCGTACATGCCTGATAGGTGAAGGGTAAAATAATCTAGGTACTTAAGCCTTGGGCTGTTTGGCCATTCGTCGGATTCAGACAGCTCGAACCGAGGGAACTCCCTTGTTTTTTCTCCGGAAGGAGGGGGAGTAGGGGGCTCATTATGGCTGGTTTCTATGTTTACCAAGAGAGTCTCCTGTTCCTCGCTTACTGAATGGCCCTCTTCGGCTGTCTCAGCTTGTTTTAATTCGGTAGCTAGGTCCACTCCCTCTCCGCTGGCGTTTGTTTTCTCCTCTCTTCCGAGCCAGATGTGTTCCAGTGACCACTCATGAGAGTGGGGAACTCCTGGGGGGTCTGCCTCCACGGCCCTAGGTTGGAAGTAGGTGAGTATTTTAGACTGCTTTCCTTTTGTGGGCGTTGTTACCGGTTGTGTGGGAGAAATGCCCAGATCTTTGCAGCATTTTCTTGTTAGGACCATGATTATAACTCTTGGCTCGAGGGGGCTGCTCTATCCCGACCCCGATTTGGGGGCTTTGATTGTATTGCGGGAAGAGGGGGGAGTTGTTTTAAATTGGAGTTGGAGTTGGAGTTGTTTTAAATTACTTCGGGAGGAGGGGGTAATTTGAGGACCTTCTAACCTCTCCAGGAATTCTTCACTGATAGTAGATGGCAATAATTCTTCCTGGGGTAAGCCTTTTTAACCAGGGCAGTTTGAAAATAAGACTCCTACTCACGCTGCCGCGATTTGTGAGCGACCTGGTCCGGCGCCATCTTCCCACGCCATCTCCGTGAGTCTACATAGGTTCCATGTGATTCTGGGTGAGTCTGTCTGCAGCGGTCAGCCAAGAGGGGCTGCTCTGCTGTTGCACTCTATAGGCTACGTGTTATTCTGGGTAAGTCTGTGTCTGCACTCTATAGGCTCTGTGTGATTCTGGGTGAGTCTGCATAGGGTCCGTGTGATTCTGGGTGAGTCTGTGTCTGCAGCGGTCAGCCAAGAGGGGCTACTCTGCTGTTGCACTCTATAGGCTTCGTGTGATTCTGGGTAAGTCTGTGTCTACACTCTATATGCTCTGTGTGATTCTGGGTGAGTCTGCATAGGCTCTGTGTGATTCTGGGTGAGTCTGCATAGGCTCCGTGTGATTCTGGGTGAGTCTGTTTCTTCAGCGGTCAGCCAAGAGGGGCTGCTCTGCTCTTGCACTCTATAGTCTTCGTGTGATTCTGGGTAAGTCTGTGTCCACTCTATAGGTTCCATGTGATTCTGGGTGAGTCTTTCTGCAGCGGTCAGCCAAGAGGGGCTGCTCTGCTGTTGCACTCTATAGGCTTCGCGTGATTCTGGGTAAGTCTGTGTCTGCACTCTATAGGCTCTGTGTGATTCTGGGTGAGTCTGCATAGGCTCCGTGTGATTCTGGGTAAGTCTGTGTCTGCACTCTATAGGCTCTGTGTGATTCTGGGTGAGTCTGCATAGGCTCTGTGTGACTCTGGGTGAATCTGTGTCTGCAGCGGTCAGCCAAGAGAGGCTGCACTGCTGTTGCACTCTATAAGCTTCGTGTGATTCTGGGTAAGTCTGTGTCTGCACTTTATAGGCTCTGTGTAATTCTGGGTGAGTCTGTGTCTGCAGCGGTCAGCCAAGAGGGGCTGCTCTGCTGTAGCACTCCATAGGCTTCGTGTGATTCTGGGTAAGTCTGTGTCTGCACTCTATAGGCTCTGTTTGATTCCGGGTGAGTCTACATAGGTTCCATGTGATTCTGGGTGAGTCTGTCTGCAGCGGTCAGCCAAGAGGGGCTGCTCTGCTGTTGCACTCTATAGGCTACGTGTTATTCTGGGTAAGTCTGTGTCTGCACTCTATAGGCTCTGTGTGATTCTGGGTGAGTCTGCATAGGGTCCGTGTGATTCTGGGTGAGTCTGTGTCTGCAGCGGTCAGCCAAGAGGGGCTACTCTGCTGTTGCACTCTATAGGCTTCGTGTGATTCTGGGTAAGTCTGTGTCTACACTCTATATGCTCTGTGTGATTCTGGGTGAGTCTGCATAGGCTCTGTGTGATTCTGGGTGAGTCTGCATAGGCTCCGTGTGATTCTGGGTGAGTCTGTTTCTTCAGCGGTCAGCCAAGAGGGGCTGCTCTGCTCTTGCACTCTATAGTCTTCGTGTGATTCTGGGTAAGTCTGTGTCCACTCTATAGGTTCCATGTGATTCTGGGTGAGTCTTTCTGCAGCGGTCAGCCAAGAGGGGCTGCTCTGCTGTTGCACTCTATAGGCTTCGCGTGATTCTGGGTAAGTCTGTGTCTGCACTCTATAGGCTCTGTGTGATTCTGGGTGAGTCTGCATAGGCTCTGTGTGACTCTGGGTGAATCTGTGTCTGCAGCGGTCAGCCAAGAGAGGCTGCACTGCTGTTGCACTCTATAGGCTTCGTGTGATTCTGGATAAGTCTGTGTTTGCACTCTATAGGCTCTGTGTGATTCTAGGTGAGTCTGCATAGACTCCGTGTGACTCTGGGTGAATCTGTGTCTGCAGCGGTCAGCCAAGAGAGGCTGCACTGCTGTTGCACTCTATAGGCTTCGTGTGATTCTGGGTAAGTCTGTATAGGCTCCGTGTGATTCTGGGTGAGTCTGTGTCTGCAGCTGTCAGCCAAGAGGGGCTGCTTTGCTGTTTCACTGTATAGGCTTCGTGTGATTCTGGGTAAGTCTGTGTCTGCACTCTATGTGCTCCGTGTGATTCTGGGTGAGTCTGTTTCTGCAGCGGTCAGCCAAGAGGGTTCTGCTCTGCTGTTGCACTCTATAGGCTTCGTGTGATTCTGGGTAAGTCTGTGTCTACACTCTATAGGCTCTGTGTGATTCTGGGTGAGTCTGCATAGGCTCCGTGTGATTCTGGGTGAGTCTGTGTCTGCAGCGGTCAGCCAAGAGGGGCTGCTCTGCTGTTGCACTCTATAGGTTTCGTGTGATTCTGGGTAAGTTTGTGTCCTCTCTATAGGCTCTGTGTGATTCTGGGTGAGTCTGCATAGGCTCTGTGTGATTCTGGGTGAGTCTGCATAGGCTCCGTGTGATTCTGGGTGAGTCTGTTTCTGCAGCGGTCAGCCAAGAGGGGCTGCTCTGCTCTTGCACTCTATAGTCTTCGTGTGATTCTGGGTGAGTCTGTGTGCGCTCTATAGGCTCTTTGTGATTCTGGTTTAGTCTGTGTCTGCAGCGGTCAGCCAAGAGGGGCTGCTCTGCTGTTGCACTCTATAGGCTTCATGTGATTCTAGGTAATCTGTGTCTGCACTCTATAGGCTCTGTGTGATTCTGGGTGAGTCTGTGTCTGCAGCGGTCAGCCAAGAGGGGCTGCTCTGCTGTTGCACTCTATAGGCTTCGTGTGATTCTGGGTAATCTGTGTCTGCACTCTATAGGCTCTATTTGATTCTGGGTGAGTCTGCATAGGTTCCATGTGACTCTGGGTGAGTCTGTCTGCAGCGGTCAGCCAAGAGGGGCTGCTCTGCTGTTGCACTCTATAGGCTTCGTGTGATTCTGGGTAAGTCTGTGTCTGCACTCTATAGGCTCTGTGTGATTCTGGGTGAGTCTGCACAGGGTCCGTGTGATTCTGGGTGAGTCTGTGTCTGCAGCGGTCAGCCAAGAGGGGCTGCTCTGCTGTTGCACTCTATAGGCTTCGTGTGATTCTGGGTAATCTGTGTCTGCCCTCTGTAGGCTCTGTGTGATTCTGGGTGAGTCTGTGTCTGCAGCGGTCAGTCAAGAGGGGCTGCTCTGCTGTAGCACTCTATAGGCTGTGTGTGATTCTGGGTAAGTCTGTGTCTGCACTCTATAGGCTCTGGGTGATTCTGGGTGAGTCTGCATAGGCTCCGTGTGATTCTGGGTGAGTCTGTGTCTGCAGCGGTCAGCCAAGAGGGGCTGCTCTGCTGTTGCACTCTATAGGCTTCGTGTGATTCTGGGTAAGTCTGTGTCTGCACTCTATAGGCTCTGGGTGATTCTGGGTGAGTCTGCATAGGCTCCGTGTGATTCTGGGTGAGTCTGTGTCTGCAGCGGTCAGCCAAGAGGGGCTGCTCTGCTGTTGCACTCTATAGGCTTCGTGTGATTCTGGGTAATCTGTGTCTGCACTCTATAGGCTCTGTGTGATTCTGGGTGAGTCTGCACAGGGTCCGTGTGACTCTGGGTGAGTCTGTGTCTGCAGCGGTCAGCCAAGAGGGGCTGCTCTGCTGTTGCACTCTATAGGCTTCGTGTGATTCTGGGTAATCTGTGTCTGCCCTCTGTAGGCTCTGTGTGATTCTGGGTGAGTCTGTGTCTGCAGCGGTCAGTCAAGAGGGGCTGCTCTGCTGTAGCACTCTATAGGCTGTGTGTGATTCTGGGTAAGTCTGTGTCTGCACTCTATAGGCTCTGGGTGATTCTGGGTGAGTCTGCATAGGCTCCGTGTGATTCTGGGTGAGTCTGTGTCTGCAGCGGTCAGCCAAGAGGGGCTGCTCTGCTGTTGCACTCTATAGGCTCTGTGTGATTCTGGGTGAGTCTGCATAGGCTCTGTGTGATTCTGGGTGAGTCTGCATATTCTCCGTGTGATTCTGGGTGAGTCTGTTTCTGCAGCGATTAGCCAAGAGGGGCTGCTCTGCTCTTGCACTCTATAGGCTTCATGTGATTCTAGGTAATCTGTGTCTGCACTCTATAGGCTCTGTGTGATTCTGGGTGAGTCTGTGTCTGCAGCGGTCAGCCAAGAGGGGCTGCTCTGCTGTTGCACTCTATAGGCTTCGTGTGATTCTGGGTAATCTGTGTCTGCACTCTATAGGCTCCATGTGATTCTGGGTGAGTCTGTGTCTGCAGCCGTCAGCCAAGAGGGGCTGCTCTGCTGTTGCACTCTATAGGCTTCGTGTGATTCTGGATAAGTCTGTGTCTGCACTCTTTAGGGTCTGTGTGATTCTGGGTAAGTCTGCATAGGCTCCGTGTGATTCTGGGTGAGTCTGTGTCTGCAGCGGTCAGCCAAGAGGGGCTGCTCTGCTGTTGCACTCTATAAGCTTCGTGTGATTCTGGGTAAGTTTGTGTCTGCACTTTATAGGCTCTGTGTAATTCTGGGTGAGTCTGTGTCTGCAGCGGTCAGCCAAGAGGGGCTGCTCTGCTGTTGCACTCTATAGGCTTCGTGTTATTCTGGGTAAGTCTGTGTCTGCACTCTATAGGCTCCGTGTGATTCTGGGTGAGTCTGTGTCTGCAGCCGTCAGCCAAGAGGCGCTGCTCTGCTGTTGCACTCTATAGGCTTCGTGTGATTCTGGGTAAGATTGTGTCCGCTCTATAGGCTCTGTGTGATTCTGGGTGAGTCTGCATAGCCTCCGTGTTATTCTGGGTGAGTCTGTGTCTGCACTCTATAGGCTGTGGGTGATTCTGGGTGAGTCTGCATAGGCTCCGTGTGATTCTGGGTGAGTCTGTGTCTGCAGCGGTCAGCCAAGGGGGGCTGCTCTGCTGTTGCACTCTATAGGCTCTGTGTGATTCTGGGTGAGTCTGTTTCTGCAGCGATTAGCCAAGAGGGGCTGCTCTGCTCTTGCACTCTATAGTATTCGTGTGATTCTGGGTAACTCTGTGTGCGCTCTATAGGCTCTGTGTGATTCTGGTTTAGTCTGTGTCTGCAGCGGTCAGCCAAGAGGGGCTGCTCTGCTGCTGCAATCTATAGTCTTCGTGTGATTCTAGGTAATCTGTGTCTGCACTCTATAGGCTCTGTGTGATTCTGGGTGAGTCTGTGTCTGCAGCGGTCAGCCAAGAGGGGCTGCTCTGCTGTTGCACTCTATAGGCTTCGTGTGATTCTAGGTAATCTGTGTCTGCACTCTATAGGCTCCGTGTGATTCTGGGTGAGTCTGTGTCTGCAGCCGTCAGCCAAGAGGGGCTGCTCTGCTGTTGCACTCTATAGGCTTCGTGTGATTCTGGATAAGTCTGTGTCTGCACTCTATAGGCTCTGTGTGATTCTGGGTGAGTCTGCAGAGGCTCTGTGTGACTCTGGGTGAATCTGTGTCTGCAGCGGTCAGCCAAGAGAGGCTGCACTGCTGTTGCACTCTATAGGATTCGTGTGATTCTGGATAAGTCTGTGTTTGCACTCTATAGGCTCTGTGTGATTCTGGGTGAGTCTGCATAGACTCTGTGTGACTCTGTGTGAATCTGTGTCTGCAGCGGTCAGCCAAGAGAGGCTGCACTGCTGTTGCACTCTATAAGCTTCGTGTGATTCTGGGTAAGTCTGTGTCTGCACTTTATAGGCTCTGTGTAATTCTGGGTGAGTCTGTGTCTGCAGCGGTCAGCCAAGAGGGGCTGCTCTGCTGTAGCACTCCATAGGCTTCGTGTGATTCTGGGTAAGTCTGTGTCTGCACTCTATAGGCTCTGTTTGATTCCGGGTGAGTCTACATAGGTTCCATGTGATTCTGGGTGAGTCTGTCTGCAGCGGTCAGCCAAGAGGGGCTGCTCTGCTGTTGCACTCTATAGACTACGTGTTATTCTGGGTAAGTCTGTGTCTGCACTCTATAGGCTCTGTGTGATTCTGGGTGAGTCTGCATAGGGTCCGTGTGATTCTGGGTGAGTCTGTGTCTGCAGCGGTCAGCCAAGAGGGGCTACTCTGCTCTTGCACTCTATAGTCTTCGTGTGATTCTGGGTAAGTCTGTGTCCACTCTATAGGTTCCATGTGATTCTGGGTGAGTCTTTCTGCAGCGGTCAGCCAAGAGGGGCTGCTCTGCTGTTGCACCCTATAGGCTTCGCGTGATTCTGGGTAAGTCTGTGTCTGCACTCTATAGGCTCTGTGTGATTCTGGGTGAGTCTGCATAGGCTCCGTGTGATTCTGGGTAAGTCTGTGTCTGCACTCTATAGGCTCTGTGTGATTCTGGGTGAGTCTGCATAGGCTCTGTGTGACTCTGGGTGAATCTGTCTCTGCAGCGGTCAGCCAAGAGAGGCTGCACTGCTGTTGCACTCTATAGGCTTCGTGTGATTCTGGATAAGTCTGTGTTTGCACTCTATAGGCTCTGTGTGATTCTAGGTGAGTCTGCATAGACTCCGTGTGACTCTGGGTGAATCTGTGTCTGCAGCGGTCAGCCAAGAGAGGCTGCACTGCTGTTGCACTCTATAGGCTTCGTGTGATTCTGGGTAAGTCTGTATAGGCTCCGTGTGATTCTGGGTGAGTCTGTGTCTGCAGCTGTCAGCCAAGAGGGGCTGCTTTGCTGTTTCACTCTATAGGCTTCGTGTGATTCTGGGTAAGTCTGTGTCTGCACTCTATGTGCTCCGTGTGATTCTGGGTGAGTCTGTTTCTGCAGCGGTCAGCCAAGAGGGTTCTGCTCTGCTGTTGCACTCTATAGGCTTCGTGTGATTCTGGGTAAGTCTGTGTCTACACTCTATAGGCTCTGTGTGATTCTGGGTGAGTCTGCATAGGCTCCGTGTGATTCTGGGTGAGTCTGTGTCTGCAGCGGTCAGCCAAGAGGGGCTGCTCTGCTGTTGCACTCTATAGGCTTCGTGTGATTCTGGGTAAGTTTGTGTCCTCTCTATAGGCTCTGTGTGATTCTGGGTGAGTCTGCATAGGCTCTGTGTGATTCTGGGTGAGTCTGCATAGGCTCCGTGTGATTCTGGGTGAGTCTGTTTCTGCAGCGGTCAGCCAAGAGGGGCTGCTCTGCTCTTGCACTCTATAGTCTTCGTGTGATTCTGGGTGAGTCTGTGTGCGCTCTATAGGCTCTTTGTGATTCTGGTTTAGTCTGTGTCTGCAGCGGTCAGCCAAGAGGGGCTGCTCTGCTGTTGCACTCTATAGGCTTCGTGTGATTCTGGGTAATCTGTGTCTGCACTCTATAGGCTCTATTTGATTCTGGGTGAGTCTGCATAGGTTCCATGTGACTCTGGGTGAGTCTGTCTGCAGCGGTCAGCCAAGAGGGGCTGCTCTGCTGTTGCACTCTATAGGCTTCGTGTGATTCTGGGTAAGTCTGTGTCTGCACTCTATAGGCTCTGTGTGATTCTGGGTGAGTCTGCACAGGGTCCGTGTGATTCTGGGTGAGTCTGTGTCTGCAGCGGTCAGCCAAGAGGGGCTGCTCTGCTGTTGCACTCTATAGGCTTCGTGTGATTCTGGGTAATCTGTGTCTGCCCTCTGTAGGCTCTGTGTGATTCTGGGTGAGTCTGTGTCTGCAGCGGTCAGTCAAGAGGGGCTGCTCTGCTGTAGCACTCTATAGGCTGTGTGTGATTCTGGGTAAGTCTGTGTCTGCACTCTATAGGCTCTGGGTGATTCTGGGTGAGTCTGCATAGGCTCCGTGTGATTCTGGGTGAGTCTGTGTCTGCAGCGGTCAGCCAAGAGGGGCTGCTCTGCTGTTGCACTCTATAGGCTTCGTGTGATTCTGGGTAAGTCTGTGTCTGCACTCTATAGGCTCTGGGTGATTCTGGGTGAGTCTGCATAGGCTCCGTGTGATTCTGGGTGAGTCTGTGTCTGCAGCGGTCAGCCAAGAGGGGCTGCTCTGCTGTTGCACTCTATAGGCTTCGTGTGATTCTGGGTAATCTGTGTCTGCACTCTATAGGCTCTGTGTGATTCTGGGTGAGTCTGCACAGGGTCCGTGTGACTCTGGGTGAGTCTGTGTCTGCAGCGGTCAGCCAAGAGGGGCTGCTCTGCTGTTGCACTCTATAGGCTTCGTGTGATTCTGGGTAATCTGTGTCTGCCCTCTGTAGGCTCTGTGTGATTCTGGGTGAGTCTGTGTCTGCAGCGGTCAGTCAAGAGGGGCTGCTCTGCTGTAGCACTCTATAGGCTGTGTGTGATTCTGGGTAAGTCTGTGTCTGCACTCTATAGGCTCTGGGTGATTCTGGGTGAGTCTGCATAGGCTCCGTGTGATTCTGGGTGAGTCTGTGTCTGCAGTGGTCAGCCAAGAGGGGCTGCTCTGCTGTTGCACTCTAAAGGCTCTGTGTGATTCTGGGTGAGTCTGCATAGGCTCTGTGTGATTCTGGGTGAGTCTGCATATTCTCCGTGTGATTCTGGGTGAGTCTGTTTCTGCAGCGATTAGCCAAGAGGGGCTGCTCTGCTCTTGCACTCTATAGGCTTCATGTGATTCTAGGTAATCTGTGTCTGCACTCTATAGGCTCTGTGTGATTCTGGGTGAGTCTGTGTCTGCAGCGGTCAGCCAAGAGGGGCTGCTCTGCTGTTGCACTCTATAGGCTTCGTGTGATTCTGGGTAATCTGTGTCTGCACTCTATAGGCTCAATGTGATTCTGGGTGAGTCTGTGTCTGCAGCCGTCAGCCAAGAGGGGCTGCTCTGCTGTTGCACTCTATAGGCTTCGTGTGATTCTGGATAAGTCTGTGTCTGCACTCTTTAGGGTCTGTGTGATTCTGGGTAAGTCTGCATAGGCTCCGTGTGATTCTGGGTGAGTCTGTGTCTGCAGCGGTCAGCCAAGAGGGGCTGCTCTGCTGTTGCACTCTATAAGCTTCGTGTGATTCTGGGTAAGTCTGTGTCTGCACTTTATAGGCTCTGTGTAATTCTGGGTGAGTCTGTGTCTGCAGCGGTCAGCCAAGAGGGGCTGCTCTGCTGTTGCACTCTATAGGCTTCGTGTTATTCTGGGTAAGTCTGTGTCTGCACTCTATAGGCTCTGTGTGATTCTGGGTGAGTCTGCATAGGGTCCGTGTGATTCTGGGTGAGTCTGTGTCTGCAGCGGTCAGCCAAGAGGGGCTGCTCTGCTGTTGCACTCTAAAGGCTTCGTGTGATTCTGGGTATGTCTGTGTCTACACTCTATATGCTCTGTGTGATTCTCGGTGAGTCTGCATAGGCTCTGTGTGATTCTGGGTGAGTCTGCATAGGCTCCGTGTGATTCTGGGTGAGTCTGTTTCTTCAGCGGTCAGCCAAGAGGGGCTGCTCTGCTCTTGCACTCTATAGTCTTCGTGTGATTCTGGGTAAGTCTGTGTCCACTCTATAGGTTCCATGTGATTCTGGGTGAGCCTTTCTGCAGCGGTCAGCCAAGAGGGGCTGCTCTGCTGTTGCACTCTATAGGCTTCGCGTGATTCTGGGTAAGTCTGTGTCTGCACTCTATTGGCTCTGTGTGATTCTGGGTGAGTCTGCATAGGCTCCGTGTGATTCTGGGTAAGTCTGTGTCTGCACTCTATAGGCTCTGTGTGATTCTGGGTGAGTCTGCATAGGCTCCGTGTGATTCTGGGTGAGTCTGTTTCTGCAGCGGTCAGCCAAGAGGGGCTGCTCTGCTCTTGCACTCTATAGTCTTCGTGTGATTCTGGGTAAGTCTGTGTGCGCTCTATAGGCTCTGTGTGATTCTGGTTTAGTCTGTGTCTGCAGCGGTCAGCCAAGAGGGGCTGCTCTGCTGTTGCACTCTATATTATTCGTGTGATTCTGGGTAATCTGGGTCTGCACTCTATAGGCTCTATGTGATTCTGGGTGAGTCTGTGTCTGCAGCGGTCAGCCAAGAGGGGCTGCTCTGCTGTTGCACTCCATAGGCTTCGTGTGATTCTAGGTAATCTGGGTCTGCACTCTATAGGCTCCATGTGATTCTGGGTGATTCTGTGTCTGCAGCGGTCAGCCAAGAGGGGCTGTTCTGCTGTTGCACTCTATAGGCTTCGTGTCATTCTGGGTAAGTCTGTTTCTGCACTCTATAGGGTCTGTGTGATTCTGGGTAAGTCTGCATAGGCTCCGTGTGATTCTGGGTGAGTCTGTGTCTGCAGCGGTCAGCCAAGAGGGGCTGCTCTGATGTTGCACTCTATAGGCTTCGTGTAATTCTGGGTAAGTCTGTGTCTGCACTCTATAGGCTCTGTGTGATTCTGGGTGAGTCTGCATAGGGTCTGTGTGATTCTGGGTGAGTCTGCATAGGCTCCGTGTGATTCTGGGTGAGTCTGTTTCTTCAGCGGTCAGCCAAGAGGGGCTGCTCTGCTCTTGCACTCTATAGTCTTCGTGTGATTCTGGGTAAGTCTGTGTCCACTCTATAGGTTCCATGTGATTCTGGGTGAGTCTTTCTGCAGCGGTCTGCCAAGAAGGGCTGCACTGCTGTTGCACTCTATATGCTTCGTGTGATTCTGGGTAAGTCTGTGTCTGCACTCTATAGGCTCTGTGTGATTCTGTGTGAGTCTGCATAGGCTCCGTGTGACTCTGGGTGAATCTGTGTCTGCAGCGGTCAGCCAAGAGGGGCTGCTCTGCTGTTGCACTCTATATTATTCGTGTGATTCTGGGTAATCTGGGTCTGCACTCTATAGGCTCTGTGTGATTCTGGGTGAGTCTGTGTCTGCAGCGGTCAGCCAAGAGGGGCTGCTCTGCTGTTGCACTCCATAGGCTTCGTGTGATTCTAGGTAATCTGGGTCTGCACTCTATAGGCTCCATGTGATTCTGGGTGATTCTGTGTCTGCAGCGGTCAGCCAAGAGGGGCTGTTCTGCTGTTGCACTCTATAGGCTTCGTGTCATTCTGGGTAAGTTTGTTTCTGCACTCTATAGGGTCTGTGTGATTCTGGGTAAGTCTGCATAGGCTCCGTGTGATTCTGGGTGAGTCTGTGTCTGCAGCGGTCAGCCAAGAGGGGCTGCTCTGATGTTGCACTCTATAGGCTTCGTGTGATTCTGGGTAAGTCTGTGTCTGCACTCTATAGGCTCCGTGTGATTCTTGGTGAGTCTGCATGGACTCCGTGTTATTCTGGGTGAGTCTGCATAGGCTCCGTGTGATTCTGGGTAAGTCTGTGTCTGCAGCGGTCAGCCACGAGGGGCTGCTGTGCTGTTGAACTCTATAGGCTAACTGTGATTATGGGTAAGTCTTTGTCTGCACTCTATAGGCTCCGTGTGATTCTACGTGAGTCTGTGTCTGCACTCTATAGGCTCCGTGTGATTCTGTGTGAATCTGCATAGGCTCCGTTTGATTCTGGGTAAGTCTGTGTCTGCACTCTATAGGCTCTGTGTGAGTCTGGGTGAGTCTGTGTCTGCAGCGGTCAGCCAAGAGGGGCTTCTCTGCTGTTGCACTCTATAGGCTTCGTGTGATCTGGGTAAGTCTGTGTCTGCACTCTATAGGTTCTGTGTGATTCTGGGTAAGTCTGCATAGGCTCCGTGTGATTCTGGGTGAGTCTGTGTCTGCAGCGGTCAGCCAAGAGGGGCTGCTTTGCTGTTTCACTCTATAGGCTTCGTGTGATTCTGGGTAAGTCTGTGTCCGCTCTATAGGCTCTGTGTGATTCTGGGTGAGTCTGCATAGGCTCCGTGTGATTCTCGGTGAGTCTGTATAGCCTCCGTGTGATTCTGGGTGAGTCTGTGTCTGCAGCGGTCAGCCAAGAGGGGCTGCTCTGCTGTTGCACTCTATAGGCTTTGTGTGATTCTGGGTAAGTCTATGTCTGCACTCTATAGGCTTTGTGTGATTCTGGGTGAGTCTGCATATTCTCCGTGTGATTCTGGGTGAGTCTGCATAGGCTCCGTGTGATTCTGGGTGAGTCTGTGTGCGCTCTATAGGCTCTGTGTGATTCTGGTTTAGTCTGTGTCTGCAGTGGTCAGCCAAGAGGGGCTGCTCTGCTGTTGCACTCTATAGGCTTCGTGTGATTCTAGGTAATCTGTGTCTGCACTCTATAGGCTCTGTGTGATTCTGCGTGAGTCTGTGTCTGCAGCGGTCAGTCAAGAGGGGCTGCTCTGCTGTTGCACTCTATAGGCTTCGTGTGATTCTGGGTAATCTGTCTCTGCACTCTATAGGCTCCGTGTGATTCTGGGTGAGTCTGTGTCTGCAGCAGTCAGCCAAGAGGGGCTGCTCTGCTGTTGCACTCTATAGGCTTCGTGTGATTCTGGGTAAGTCTGTGTCTGCACTCTATAGGCTCATTGTGATTTTGGGTGAGTCTGCATTGGCTCCGTGTGATTCTGGGTGAGTGTGTCTGCAGCGGTCAGCCAAGAAGGGCTGCTCTGCTGTTGCACTCTATAGGCTTCGTGTGATTCTAGGTAAGTCTGTGTCCACTCTAAAGGCTCCTTGTGATTCTGGGTGAGTCTGCATAGGCTCCGTCTGATTCTGGGTGAGTCTGCATAGGCTCCGTGTGATTCTAGGTGAGTCTGTGTCTGCAGCGGTCAGCCAAGAGGGGCTGCTCTGCTCTTGAACTCTATAGGCTAACTGTGATTATGGGTAAGTCTGTGTCTGCACTCTATAGGCTCCGTCTGATTCTGGGTGAGTCTGTGTCTGCACTCTATAGGCTCTCTGTGATTCTGTGTGAGTCTGCATAGGCTCCGTGTGATTCTGGGTAAGTCTGTGTCTGCACTCTATAGGCTCTCTGTGATTCTGTGTGAGTCTGCATAGGCTCCGTGTGATTCTGGGTAAGTCTGTGTCTGCACTCCATAGGCTCTGTGTGATTCTGGGTGAGTCTGCATAGGCTCTGTGTGATTCTGGGTGAGTCTGTGTCTGCAGCGGTCAGCCAAGAGGGGCTGCTCTGCTGTTGCACTCTATAGGCTTTGTGTGATTCTGGGTAAGTCTATGTCTGCACTCTATAGGCTTTGTGTGATTCTGGGTGAGTCTGCATATTCTCCGTGTGATTCTGGGTGAGTCTGCATAGGCTCCGTGTGATTCTGGGTGAGTCTGTGTGCGCTCTATAGGCTCTGTGTGATTCTGGTTTAGTCTGTGTCTGCAGTGGTCAGCCAAGAGGGGCTGCTCTGCTGTTGCACTCTATAGGCTTCGTGTGATTCTAGGTAATCTGTGTCTGCACTCTATAGGCTCTGTGTGATTCTGCGTGAGTCTGTGTCTGCAGCGGTCAGTCAAGAGGGGCTGCTCTGCTGTTGCACTCTATAGGCTTCGTGTGATTCTGGGTAATCTGTCTCTGCACTCTATAGGCTCCGTGTGATTCTGGGTGAGTCTGTGTCTGCAGCAGTCAGCCAAGAGGGGCTGCTCTGCTGTTGCACTCTATAGGCTTCGTGTGATTCTGGGTAAGTCTGTGTCTGCACTCTATAGGCTCATTGTGATTTTGGGTGAGTCTGCATTGGCTCCGTGTGATTCTGGGTGAGTGTGTCTGCAGCGGTCAGCCAAGAAGGGCTGCTCTGCTGTTGCACTCTATAGGCTTCGTGTGATTCTAGGTAAGTCTGTGTCCACTCTAAAGGCTCCTTGTGATTCTGGGTGAGTCTGCATAGGCTCCGTCTGATTCTGGGTGAGTCTGCATAGGCTCCGTGTGATTCTAGGTGAGTCTGTGTCTGCAGCGGTCAGCCAAGAGGGGCTGCTCTGCTCTTGAACTCTATAGGCTAACTGTGATTATGGGTAAGTCTGTGTCTGCACTCTATAGGCTCCGTCTGATTCTGGGTGAGTCTGTGTCTGCACTCTATAGGCTCTCTGTGATTCTGTGTGAGTCTGCATAGGCTCCGTGTGATTCTGGGTAAGTCTGTGTCTGCACTCTATAGGCTCTCTGTGATTCTGTGTGAGTCTGCATAGGCTCCGTGTGATTCTGGGTAAGTCTGTGTCTGCACTCCATAGGCTCTGTGTGATTCTGGGTGAGTCTGCATAGGCTCTGTGTGATTCTGGGTGAGTCTGTGTCTGCAGCGGTCAGCCAAGAGGGGCTGCTCTGCTGTTGCACTCTATAGGCTTCGTGTGATTCTGGGTAAGTCTGTGTCCACTCTATAGGCTTTGTGTGATTCTGGGTGAGTCTGTGTCTGCAGCGGTCAGCCAAGAGGGGCTGCTCTGCTCTTGAACTCTATAGGCTAACTGTGATTATGGGTAAGTCTGTGTCTGCACTCTATAGGCTCCGTGTGATTCTGGGTGAGTCTGTGTTGGAAAACCAGCTGACTTAGTGGTGCGAAAAGAATAGACACCCACAACTGTGCACAGAAGTGGTGAGCGAGAGAGAATCCTCTCCTGCCCTCTCTCCCCCAAATATTTATTGGCATGTTTCTACAATTCGTCCTGTGCCATCTGGCAGGATGTTCCAAAATATACATTGAACAATCAGTAATATATCATCTGGCAGGATGTTCCAAAATATACATTGAACAATCAGTAATATATCATCTGGTAGGATGTGTGGCGCCACCCTATCTGGTGGCTGACCTTACTGATAAGCATGTATCCTGAGTAGTGACTGGAATGCCGGGGGGGGGGAAACTGTCCCCCACATGCCCTCTTTCTTATTCATTTTTGCATCAGTCAAATTCATACACCTCATTAGCTAGACGTTTATATTTGGCCACATACATCACTCGAGTGACACCAGACGAACGGGGAATACTGGAACACCAAGTAACACTTTGAGAAACAAGGGAAGGCAAGCATTGAATAAAACAGCATACAAGAATTAATAATACAACCCCCAAAATAACTCCCATCAACACCTTGCGCAGCCGAAAACCATTAGGGAGCCAGGAGATTAACCAGGTCTAGGGATCAAAGCCATCGGGAGGGGCCAATGGGTTATGAGCAATCATTTCTTCCATATGATCAATGGTAGCAGAAATATTACTATACTGATCAGAAACATACATACAACAATGAGAATGAATTAAGGCACATACTCCTCCTTTACTTGCAAGAACAACATCCAAAGCAAAACGAGATTGCAGAGAAACTTCACGTACTTCTGATAACTCTTCATTAATGATTTTTGAAGCTTTAATGGTGGAGTTAAACAAGGCTTCAGTCCAATTTGCCAACCTATGCAAATCACGATAATTCATAGCAACCCCTAATGCTGGGAACAAGGATCTGGCCAATTGGGTCTCAGTATAATGAGTAATGGGTGAATTAACATCACGCCGATTTCTGAGGCGAACAGAGGGAAGTGTGTTTAACCTGTAAATCAAAGGGACTACAACTCCCAATGTGCAAGTCCCAGCAAAATGTGAGGGTATGTGTTTATATGCCTTGCGACCACAAAGAAGCCAGAGATCGGTTTGCAAAAGATATGGCATTTGAGATGATGTTTCACTCCAGCGGAAAGCCGCCCAAAAATGAGAGGCCATCTTATAAAAGTAATATGACTGATTAGAAATGGCTGGAATGGAACTATTATGGGTCCAAGCCTTTCCTTGATATGATTCATATGTATATTTTAATTGTGTGGCCAAATCACTCGCAAAGCAGGCACTATCCTTGCGAATTGATGTACCGGAATAATGTTGACAAGAAACATTTGCGAAAAAAGGTAACACGCGTCCACAAAAAGGATAGGTGCCCAAGGATGTACCTGGTCCTGTAAATTTAAAACAGATTGGAGCAAATTCCTGTAAAGACATGGTGAGTGGGGGCAAACGAGTCTGATCAATATCAAAATCATTATTAAAGGTAAAAGAAACATTAATAGGAATACTATGTAACATCATGCCTGACTTTCGAGAGGCCGGGGGTATATGCATGCAGATCCAACAATTAGAAGCGTCAATCAAAGAAGCAAAAGCATTAATATCCTTTACAAACGTATTATTGTCCCATATCTGGTGGTAAGATTCAGGGCGGCCTGCTTTACGAAGGGGAACGTTACGGCGTACTCGAGATGGATGTACCCAACCAGAAACGTTGGAATGCGCAGGCCAATAATTGCGAAGCCAAACGGGTTGATCAGGCGGGCAATAGGGACGGGTATGATAGCGGTGTCTCCAGGAACAGCGGGCGTTCAAACCGCTGGGCAGGCGGCGTCCAACAGACAAGGTGAGGTAGGGCTGCTGTCGTCCTTCGTCTGAGGAGGCTTGAGTGTAGCAGATGGTGCAGATCGCCAGGGTCGTACACAGCGCGCGGGCAGCCATGTTGGGCGGCCATCTACGTCCACTGCTGCGTACCCTCGGCCCCAGGAGATGAGGGGAGCAGGCCCAAGCCATTCTGGATTAGGAGGTGTCCTGTAAGAAACAAGAGGTCGAGCCAAAGGCTCCTCTTTCCTGAAATGAACTTCAGCCGGAGTATGATTCCTGTTATGAGGATACAAAAGATGATTAAGAGTGAACAGCACACGATGTACCACTGAAGGGATTTCAGCTACCACTGCGTGGTGGCCCTCCAGTTGTTTAAACAAAAGGCTTTTAAAGGTAAGGTGCGCGCGTTCTGCAACAGCTTGACCTGTAGAATTAAAAGGAAGACCATGGGTTAATTTCACATCCCATAATGCACAAAAATCAGAGAATTGTTTAGAAATATATGCAGGCGCATTATCCGTTTTAATGCGCTGAGGCTTACCCATAACTGCGAAACAGCGCAGGGTGTGCTGAATCACATGTCTGGCTGTCTCCCCTTTTAAGGGGGTGGCCCAAATATATCCAGATGCTGTGTCCACAGTGAGGTGGAGTTTGGAAAATGGGGCCAGCAATGGAGTGTGGGTTACATCCATTTGCCAGACAGCCAAAGGGTTAACACCCCTTGGATTTACTGCATCAAAAGGGATCATGACAGGTGCCTTTGAACAAGAAGAACACTGTGACACAATATCACGTGCTTGAGAGATAGGAATTTGAAAGGATTTGGAGAGAACCTTAGCAGATTGGTGAAAGGTATTATGACTTAGAATGGGATCAGAGAATAAGGAGAAGCAAGAAGGAGCATCACGCAAGGCTGCATCTGCCAGGGCATTGCCCTGTGCTAAAAAACCTGGGTGACTAGTATGCGAGCGCAAATGAGCAACATAAAAAGGGTGCACACGGGCCTGGAGTAGGGATTGTAAGGTAAGAAAGAGAGAAAAGAGATCGGCATCCAGAGCAGGCGTGATATAGGCGATAGGGAGAGAAGAGAGCAGGCGATAGACATATTGAGTATCGACTATCAAATTAAAAGGAACAGCAGGGAACAATTGAAAAGCAAGTATAATTGCAGCCAGTTCAGACCTCTGTGCCGAATTTTGATGCCCAGTAAAGCGTGAGACCCATTGCCCCCCCTCCTCCCACACCACCACCCCCCTAGTTTTGGAGCCATCAGTGAAGAGGGTGAGGGCAGAGGGAAGGGGAACATGAGAGAGGGGGGTATGCAGGGAATAGACAACTTGAGTAAGAAACGTAAGTCTGGGATCCGCAGGAGGATTGTGGAGAATAGTTCCAACAAAATCTGCTAAAGCCACTTGGGTAGTTTGTGACGTGGCAAGCAAGTGATTTGTCTGTTCCTGTGAAAAAGGCAAGTACAGGGAAGCAATGTCATAACCAGTCAGAGCGTGAGCTCGCATCCTCCCCTTCATAACAAGGTCCATTACTGCCGCTGGCGAAGTGTAAATGTTGCGAGGAGGGGTATGAGGGAGGTGCAGCCACTCCAGAATGCAAATCCGCTGAGCAGGTGGAAGAGTGGGGACATATAATATCGCAGTAGGCATCAATGGTGTAGCGAAAATGGCTAAGGAAAGCAAAATCCCATCTGCTTCTCCTTCCACCCTGTCCACCATGCTCTTGCGCAAATGGCAATTAACCATCTGGAGGGCCTCTTCCATCTCCTGAGTGACGGGAATAACATCAGCGGGGTCCTTGTGACCCTGCAGGGCCGTAAACAAAGGAGACAAAGTGCTGGTAGGAAGGTCCAAGTATGATTTTGCCCAGTTCAGATGTCCCAGCAGTTGCTGAAGATCCACCAGCCGGAGTGTTGTTGGAAAGGAAAGCTGTGGAACTACTGGTATTGCGGATTTAGATGTTATACGGTGTCCTAAATATAGGGCTGGTAGGGTCACCTGAATTTTTTCAGGGGCTATACACAATCCAGCTGAAGTGAGGGTTTGCGATAGATCCTGCAAAACATCCGCAGGAAGGCGGGGGGTCGCCAGTAACAGATCATCCATGTAATGATAACAAATGACCACTGGGTGGCGCCGTCGGAAAGGTTTTAAAGCCAGATCAACAAAATACTGACACAAAGTAGGAGAATTTCGCATGCCTTGAGGTAGTACAGTCCATTGAAAACGCTGTGCAGGCCGTGAGTTATTATAAGCCGGAAGCGTGAATGCAAAGCGTTGCCGATCTTGTGGAGCCAGCGGAATAGAGAAAAAACAATCCTTTAAATCAATTACCATCAACTGGTAGTCTTTTGGAATTAAATTTAGATTAGGCATTCCGGGCTGCAAGGTGCCCATAGGCTGCATCTGGGCATTGACGCTCCTGAGGTCGTGTAAAAGTCTACCTTTGCTAGAATTTTTCTTATTTATTATAAAAATAGGACTGTTCCAAGGTGAGGTAGATTGTTCAAGGTGTCCTAGAGATAGTTGCTCAGACACTAGATGGGCCGCCGCCGCCAATTTGTCCTTAGGCAAAGGCCACTGCTCCACCCAGACAGGGACGTCTGTAAGCCAGTGGAGGGCTATAGTAGCTTGCGGCTTGGCAGGGGCGGCCCTTAGAATAAATTTGTCTGCAAAATGGTTTTTGATGCTGCTAGGATATCACGGCCCCACAGAGACATGGGGGTATCCAGGACCAGTGGATAGATAGAAATCTGTAATCCTGATGGTCCTTGTATCATAATGGGATGGACACTACGTTTTGCCGGCGTTTCACCTCCCACCCCCACTACTTGTGCTGCTGCTGTGGTAGGCCATGCAACAGGCCAATCTTTGACAGAAATTACAGTCTCATCAGCCCCTGAATCCACTATGCCAACAATTTCACGCCCCCCTAGTACAAGTTTAAGGGTGGGTCGCTGTTCTGTCAAATGTATGGCTGCACCAATCAGGGTGGCATCATTTGTATCCGTGGGGGGAGGACTTACAGCCGGGGAAGGTAAAATAAGAACCTTTGCTACTGGGGTTCCTGATGGCAAATGGCAAACACGGTCAGCATACAGGGAAATAGAAATGCAGTCATATGGTCCTGTAATGACTCCGGGTACCGCATGCACTCCCACAACTTGTGCTGACTGCAAAGGCAACACCAAACAGCGAGTGGAATTGTCTAGGGCAAAACCACATGCCATAACAAAAGTCTTTTGAGGGCAGAAAGGGACAGAGAAGCGTGCATCCTGTGTCAAAAGTAATTGAGGCACTGCGCATTGACTCCCTATTAATTTGCCTGGGCCCTGGGGGGGCCCGCTTGGCAGTTTCCCTGGTTATTAGAGCCTGTATGCTGGTTGCCTTGATCTTGGTTATTGGCTGCCCGAGAATTTGCATTTGGATTGGATCGGCACTGGTTGGCCCAATGGAATCCTTTTCTGCAGATTGGGCATTTTGTACTTGGACGTTTTTGCTGCTGGTTGTTCCCTGACCTGCATTGCGCCCTGTAATGCTCCTCCCTCCCACATTGAAAGCAGGTCCTACCCTTCGCAGGGTTGTTGGACTGGGAGAGAGCGGCAGCAAGGAGTTTTGCCTTATATGACTCCGAGCCCACAGATTGGCAAGCTTTGAGCATATCAGCCACGGGCACATTAGGCTGGTTGGCTAGGTGCCTCATGGCAGCTCGGCATTCTTCGTTGGCATTATCAAAGGCTAACTGGCGGAGAATAACCTCCTGGGCTTGAGGCTCTTCAATTCCGCGTCTGATGGCATCGTACAAACGATCCAAAAAGGTAGAATAAGGCTCTGTTACCCCTTGGTGAATAGAGCCCCAACGGGTGGCACGGGGCTCCTTAGGATCAGGCACCTTTTGAAAAGCCGCAAGGGCACACTGAGCAGCGGTTTCCCAATACAATGGGTCAGCAGCCAGCTGTTGGGCAATGGTAACAAAATTTCCCTGGCCTGTAAGAGCGTTTAAGACGTCATTCACGGTGACCATGACCGCGGCAGGAATTGCAGCCACCGCGGCTGCGTTTGCAGCTGCTGCCACAGCTGCTGCATGAGCTGCTACTGCTGCATTATTGAGATTGGTAACTAACTGGTTGGCTTGGGTAGTACACTGATAGTACCATTCCTGTAAAAATATGATGTTGGCCGAAGTGGGCAAGATGGTACGTGCTAGTATTTTGATGTCCTCTGGTAGGAGGCGTTGTTGAAAAATCGCACTGAGCAAGCCACGAGTATATGGGGACTGAAGTCCATACTTTTGTACTGACTCATGAACTTCCTTAATCATACGTATTTCAAATAGTTCATGACGTGGCTGTCCCCCTCCCGGGCCCGCTGGAACAATGACAGGATATAGACTTGGCGTGTTAGGCTTTTCTGATTCCACGGATTCTAATAGAGGCTGTATTTGACGGAGCGCCTTAGACATGGGGGTAGTTACCTCCCCTTGTTTTGCTGAGGTAATATGATGTGGCGGTGGCGGCGGCGGGGCTGATGGCATCAGGGGTTGATAGTCCGGTGGCTTAGGTGGTGCTGGAGGGGCGGGAAGTGCTGGGTAGATGGAGGCAGGTACTGGTGATGGTGCTAGAGATGGTCCTGGAGCGGCTGCCAGCAAAATATTCTTCGGGGAGAGTATGCTAAGGCATCCCCAGACTTTTGCCCATACACTAAGGACACAGACTCCTATACTGCTGTGTCCATAAAAATGATCTCCTACTCTATCCCACGAAAGGAGTTCCCAGGTCCCATCTTCTGGGAACCAAGGACAATGTTCATTAATTGCCTGTATTAAGGAGATCAAATCTCCTTCTGGGACTTGCTGGTTGTTGGAAGCCAGCAGGTATTTAAGATCTTTAAGAAATTTCTTTTGTGGGACGGACAGGGAAGCTCCCATATTTGCAGAAAAGTGAGGCTACTCACCGGGGATCCGAAGATGAAAAAGACGTCTTAAACCCTTGCCGGGCGGGTGAGCAGCGAAGGACCGTGCAGGATTCACGCGTCCTTGAAGGTTGCCAGAATGCTGAGACGAGCCTCACACGGGGCACCACTTGTTGGAAAACCAGCTGACTTAGTGGTGCGAAAAGAATAGACACCCACAACTGTGCACAGAAGTGGTGAGCGAGAGAGAATCCTCTCCTGCCCTCTCTCCCCCAAATATTTATTGGCATGTTTCTACAATTCGTCCTGTGCCATCTGGCAGGATGTTCCAAAATATACATTGAACAATCAGTAATATATCATCTGGCAGGATGTTCCAAAATATACATTGAACAATCAGTAATATATCATCTGGTAGGATGTGTGGCGCCACCCTGTCTGGTGGCTGACCTTACTGATAAGCATGTATCCTGAGTAGTGACTGGAATGCCGGGGGGGGGGAACTGTCCCCCACATCTGTGTCTGCACTCTATAGGCTCTGTGTGATTCTGGGTGAGTCTGTATATATATATATATATATTTTTAAATAATATTTATTAGATTTTCCAATTTTTGTCCAGCCCCGATTCAGGCCAGATCACATACAATTTATACAATCTCTGATGACTTCCTCTCGCCCCCCCTCATTGTTTTCATTTATCATAACATACATTCTTACCAGGTTTCTAATTCCACATCATTAACATTTCCATAATTCCTTAATTTCAAATCGCTTACCAACCACTCACATCTTTACCATTCTTATCTTTTACATTAATCAAATCCCTATTCCCCCCCCCCCAGTCCCCGGTGCAGACTATTTCAACATCAAAATTACTTATCATTTATAGTATCTATCAATCTTATATCATTATTTTCAAAAATCATACTGTATTCAATTCCTGCCAAATCCGTGTTCAAAAACCAGTAGGCCACAAAACAGTTACTTCATATAAGTGTTCATCCTACTCCTGCAGGCTCCAACTTTGGAACCCATTGTCTTTGCTGCAGAGTTGCATCCAAAACAATGTCCATTAAGATCTTTGGCCTTCCCTTCCATATTTGGTCCAGATTGTCTCGACTTCCTCTCCGCTGCTTGTCGTTGAGCTGTGGTTTTTTGACTATTCTTCTATTGTTTCTCTTTTTCCTGATGATGACGACAGCTCTTAGCTTAAAATAAATGAGTCTTTTGCAGCCGGTTATCTTCAGGGTAGGCTTTCTCTGTTTAGGCTCAACAAGTACGTTGTTCACATAGTTGAATTGTAAATCCTGACCAGTCAGACCATTGTTTATGCTTTGCTTTATCTCAGTCACAGTGCTGCTCCCAGCTGCAGCCAGCTCAGCTCTCAGTTCTTTCACTCCAGCATTGTAATCCATTCTAAGTTTTTTCAATTCCTCCAGCAATGTTGTCAAATCCACATCCTGTTTCACCGCCATTTTTAGCAAACAGTTCTTTTCTAACTTTTCCAAACTTTTACAAACTTTTCAAAAGTTCCAAAACTCCAAAATAATCCTCTCGCTCATAAAGGTTAAATTAACTTCATCTGCCCCCTAGGACCGGGGGAGGCGCAAGGGTTAAATCTCCGAAACAAAGTGTCAAATTCCAGGCAGTACTTCTCAAAGCTGTGCAAATGCCCTGTCCTTGTTACACAATGGCAAGGGACGGACCTCCGTATTTTCGCCCACAAGCCAGGTCAGATTGGATCAAAATTAAAACTTTTTCTTGCAGGTTACTTACAGTTCCAAATTGTAAATTTAAGAGGAATCGGCGCGCTCAGCGGTGACGGTCATGCAGAGTCTGTATAGGCTCCGTGTGACTCTGGGTGAATCTGTGTCTGCAGCGGTCAGCCAAGAGGGGCTGCTCTGCTGTTGCACTCTATAGGCTTCGTGTGATTCTGGGTAAGTCTGTGTCTGCACTCTATAGGCTCTGTGTGATTCTGGGTGAGTCTGCATAGGCTCTGTGTGATTCTGGGTGAGTCTGTGTCTGCAGCGGTCAGCCAAGATGGGCTGCTCTGCTGTTGCACTCTATAGTCTTCGTGTGATTCTGGATAAGTCTGTGTGCGCACTATAGGTTATGTTTGATTCTGGTTTAGTCTTTGTCTGCAGCGGTCAGCCAAGAGGGGCTGCTCTGCTGTTGCACTCTATAGGCTTCGTGTGATTCTAGGTAATCTGTGTCTGCACTCTCTAGGCTCTGTGTGATTCTGGGTGAGTCTGTGTCTGCAGCGATCAGCCAAGAGGGGCTGCTCTGCTGTTGCACTCTATAGGCTTCGTGTGATTCTGGGTAATCTGTGTCTGCACTCTATAGGCTCCGTGTGATTCTGGGTGAGTCTGCATGGGCTCCGTGTTATTCTGGGTGAGTCTGCATAGGCTCCGTGTAATTCTGGGTAAGTCTGTGTCTGCAGAGGTTAGCCAAGAGGGGCTGCTCTGCTGTTGAACTCTATAGGCTAACTGTGATTATGGGTAAGTCTGTGTCTGCACTCTATAGGCTCCGTGTGATTCTGGGTGAGTCTGTGTCTGCAGCGATCAGCCAAGAGGGGCTGCTCTGCTGTTGCACTCTATAGGCTTCGTGTGATTCTAGGTAATCTGTGTCTGCACTCTCTAGGCTCTGTGTGATTCTGGGTGAGTCTGTGTCTGCAGCGATCAGCCAAGAGGGGCTGCTCTGCTGTTGCACTCTATAGGCTTCGTGTGATTCTGGGTAATCTGTGTCTGCACTCTATAGGCTCCGTGTGATTCTGGGTGAGTCTGCATGGGCTCCGTGTTATTCTGGGTGAGTCTGCATAGGCTCCGTGTAATTCTGGGTAAGTCTGTGTCTGCAGCGGTTAGCCAAGAGGGGCTGCTCTGCTGTTGAACTCTATAGGCTAACTGTGATTATGGGTAAGTCTGTGTCTGCACTCTATAGGCTCCGTGTGATTCTGCGTGAGTCTGTGTCTGCACTCTATAGGCTCTGTGTGATTCTGTGTGAGTCTGCATAGGCTCCGTGTGATTCTGGGTAAGTCTGTTTCTGCACTCTATAGGCTCTGTGTGATTCTGTGTGAATCTGCATAGGCTCCGTTTGATTCTGGGTAAGTCTGTGTCTGCACTCTATAGGCTCTGTGTGATTCTGGGTGAGTCTGCATAGGTTCCATATGATTCTGGGTGAGTCTGTCTGCAGCGGTCAGCCAAGAGGGGCTGCTCTGCTGTTGCACTCTATAGGCTTCGTGTGATTCTGGGTAAGTCTGTGTCTGCACTCTGTAGGCTCTGTGTGATTCTGGGTGAGTCTGCATAGGCTCCATGTGATTCTGGGTAAGTCTGTGTCTGCACTCTATAGGCTCTGTGTGATTCTGGGTGAGTCTGCATAGGCTCTGTGTGATTCTGGGTAAGTCTGTGTCTGCACTCTATAGGCTCTATGTGATTCTAGGTGAGCCTGCATAGGCTCTGTGTCATTCTTGGTGAGTCTGTGTCTGCAGCGGTCAGCCAAGAGGGGCTGCTCTGCTGTTGCACTGTATAGGCTTCGTATGATTCAAGGTAATCTGTTTCTGCACTCTATAGGCTCTGTGTGATTCTGGGTGAGTCTGTGTCTGCAGCGGTCAGCCAAGAGGGGCTGCTCTGCTGTAGCACTCCATAGGCTTCGTGTGATTCTGGGTAAGTCTGTGTCTGCACTCTATAGGCTCTCTTTGATTCTGGGTGAGTCTGCATAGGTTCCATGTGATTCTGGGTGAGTCTGTCTGCAGCGGTCAGCCAAGAGGGGCTGCTCTGCTGTTGCACTCTATAGGCTTCGTGTGATTCTGGGTAAGTCTGTGTCTGCACTCTCTAGGCTCTTTGTGATTCTGGGTGAGTCTCCATAGGGTCCGTGTGATACTGGGTGAGTCTGTGTCTGCAGCGGTCAGCCAAGAGGGGCTGCTCTGCTGTTGCACTCTATAGGCTTCGTGTGATTCTGGGTAATCTGTGTCTGCACTCTATAGGCTCCGTGTGATTCTGCGTGAGTCTGTGTCTGCACTCTATAGGCTCTGTGTGATTCTGTGTGAGTCTGCATAGGCTCCGTGTGATTCTGGGTAAGTCTGTTTCTGCACTCTAGGCTCTGTGTGATTCTGTGTGAATCTGCATAGGCTCCGTTTGATTCTGGGTAAGTCTGTGTCTGCACTCTATAGGCTCTGTGTGAGTCTGGGTGAGTCTGTGTCTGCAGCGGTCAGCCAAGAGGGGCTGCTCTGCTGTTGCACTCTATAGGCTTCGTGTGATCTGGGTAAGTCTGTGTCTGCACTCTATAGGTTCTGTGTGATTCTGGGTAAGTCTGCATAGGCTCCGTGTGATTCTGGGTGAGTCTGTGTCTGCAGCGGTCAGCCAAGAGGGGCTGCTTTGCTGTTTCACTCTATAGGCTTCGTGTGATTCTGGGTAACTCTGTGTCTGCACTCTATAGGCTTTGTGTGATTCTGGGTTAGTCTGCATAGGCTCTGTGTGATTCTGGGTGAGTCTGCATAGGCTCCGTGTGATTCTGGGTGAGTCTGTTTCTGCAGCGGTCAGCCAAGAGGGGCTGCTCTGCTCTTGCACTCTATAGTCTTCGTGGGATTCTGGGTGAGTCTGTGTGCGCTCTATAGGCTCTGTGTGATTCTGGTTTAGTCTGTGTCTGCAGTGGTCAGCCAAGAGGGGCTGCTCTGCTGTTGCACTCTATAGGCTTCGTGTGATTCTAGGTAATCTGTGTCTGCACTCTATAGGCTCTGTGTGATTCTGGGTGAGTCTGTGTCTGCAGCGGTCAGCCAAGAGGGGCTGCTCTGCTGTTGCACTCTATAGGCTCCGTGTGATTCTGGGTGAGTCTGTGTCTGCACTCTATAGGCTCTGTGTGATTCTGGGTGAATCTGCATAGGCTCCGTGTGACTGTGGGTGAATCTGGGTCTGCAGCGGTCAGCAAGAGGGGCTGCTCTGCTGTTGCACTTTATAGGCTCCGTGTGATTCTGGGTAAGTCTGTGTCTGCACTCTATAGGCTCTGTGTGATTCTGGGTGAGTCTGCATAGGCTCTGTGGGATTCTGGGTGAGTGTCGTGTCCCCAATGGTAACTGTAGCTAGCTGTCAAGAACCTCACGCCACTCCGAGAAGTCAGCGGAAGAAGTTTTGAAGTTTATTGTACAGCACATAGAGAAACGTGGAAAGTCCGTGAGGATTCTGAAGAGGCCACCTCAGAATCCCCCTTTAATACACCTTGCTGGGTGACTCCCAATTCCCCCCTCCCTTCTGCCCTAAAGGTCCGGGGGCGATCCACTTCCCCACCCGGGATGGTGTGGACAAAAGAGTTAACTGCTCTGGTCTACCTGCACTATTCATGGGTGCTTTTTACATTGTTATTGTGATACTGCCGGTTCCGCCGCTGATGGCTCGTTAGCGGTCGTTATCGCCCATCCTGGGGTTGTTTACCCCGTGGGGCATGCCTGGGCGAGGTCGGGCCTTGCTGCACTTGGTTTAACCCCTGCATGCCTGGCTCCGCTGTTGCCCCCTTTCCTGGCCCGCTGCATGGTTCCCCTTCCTGGCGCCTGCATGGCGTGACCACACTGTCTAGTTGGGTCGCGACATCCTGCCCCCCCGAAACTGACACCCCCCTCCCCTGGGGAGCGTCCTGGGTCCCGGGGCCCCCCGGCCGGTTCGGCCACTGCTGGTGGAATCTCTTGACCAGCTGTGGGGCCAAAACGACCGACGCCCACACCCATTCTCGGTCCCCCGTTGCGAAGTCCTTCCACTCCACCAGGTACTGCAGACGCCCTCTGTGGAATCTGGAGTCCAAAATGTCCTTGACCTCATGGTGCTCCCCTCCCGCCAGGATCAGCGGGGTGGGTGGCGCCGCCACGGGGTGCCAACCGTCGTCCTCCGGGGACTTCTTCAGCAAGCTGAAGTGGAACACCGGGTGTATCTGTCGCAAGTTCTTTGGGAGTTCCAGCTTCGCAGAAACTCCGTTGATTACCTCTAACACTTTAAACGGGCCCAAGTACCGGGGCCCGAGTTTCTTGCTGGGGAGGCCCAGCTTCAGATGCCGCGTGGACAGGTAGACCCAGCACCCCGCTTTGATGTCCCCCGCCGGTCTCCTTCGCTGGTCCGCCGTCCTCTTCTGCGCCGCCTTGACCTCCAGCAGTTGTTCCCGAAGGGACTCCCAGCACCTGGCTGTCCTCTCTCTCCACTTTCCGAGCTCCTCCGGCTCCCAGGCGGTGGGCTCCCCCAAGTCCGGCAGGTGCCTCAGGTCGGTCCCGTAGACCACGGCGAAGGGGGACATCTCCGTGCTGCTGTGTACGGAGTTATTATAAGCGAACTCCGCCAACGGAAGCAGCTGTGACCAGTCGTCCTGCTGGTAGCAGCCAAAACATTGCAGGTACTGCTCCAGCACCTGGTTGACACGTTCCGTCTGTCCGTCAGTCTGGGGGTGGTAGGCCGAGCTGAGTCCCTGCTCGATCCCCAGCAATCCCAGGAACGCCTTCCAAAATCGGGACACAAACTGGGAGCCGCGGTCGGAAATGACCTTGTCTGGAACCCCATGGAGCCGGAAGATGTGCTCCATGAACAGCTTTGCCACCTGGGTGGCGGTAGGCAGTGAGGCGCAGGGCACGAAATGGGCTTGCTTGGAGAACAGGTCCACCACGACCCATATTGCTGTTTTGCCTCGGCTGGGTGGCAGATCCGTAATAAAGTCCATGGAGATCACCGACCAGGGTCGAGGTGGGACCTCCAGGGGCTGTAGGAGGCCCTGCGGCTTGCCCACTGCCGGCTTGCAGGTGAGGCAGATGGGGCAGCCCGCAACGTAGTCCTTGACATCTTTACGGAGCGTGGGCCACCAGAAGCTCCGCCGAACCAGCTTCCACGTCTTGACGAAGCCGAAGTGCCCAGCCGCTTTGGCGTCGTGGCATGCTTCCAGGGCGGCCCTCCGGAGGGGTTCCGGGACGTACGCGGCGCTCCCTCTTTGCCAGATGTCCCCTTCCAGTGTCAAGGAGTCCTGCAGGTTCTGTAGTTCCGTGTCTGTCGGATACGCTGCCACTAGTCTGTCACAGAGCGCTGCAGAAGGCTGGCTGCGCTCCCGGGGGGGGTGTCCCAACTTGACCCCCTGTCTGTCCCTCTTCCCTCCTAGCCTGGTTACGGGTGGTGACGGCTCGGGCTAAGTGTTTGTCCTCAAATAGCGGACGCATCTCTGTGCGGGCGTCCGCCTCGTACTGGGGCAGGCGAGACAGGGCGTCCGCGAGGAAGTTGTCCTTCCCGGGGATGTGGCTTAGCTGGAAATCGTACCGGGAGAAGAACTCTGCCCACCGCATGTGCTTGGCGGTCAGCTTCCGCGGCTGTCGGAGGGCCTCGAGGTTGCGGTGGTCTGTCCAGACCTCGAACGGTTCCCTTGCCCCCTCCAGCCAGTGCCTCCACTCCTCAAGCGCCATGCGGATGGCCGCTGCCTCCTTCTCCCAGTTAGACCAGTTCCTTTCCGCCTTCCCAAACTTCCGGGACAGGTACGCCCCGGGCCTCAGACGGCCCTCCCCGTCCCTCTGCAGGAGTACCGCTCCCATGGCCACATCACTAGCGTCTACCTGTACCACCATGGGCCGGGCTGGATCCACATGGATCAGCGTAGGCTCGGCGGCGAACGCCTCTTTGAGCCCCTGGAAAGCCTCCTCCGCCCGGGACCCCCAATCCAGAGCCGCCCCAGGACGCTTGGCCCCCTTTCCTTTCCCCTTGGTACCTAGGAGATCGGTGAGGGGGGTCACCAAGGCCGAATAGTTGGGCAAAAAGCCCCTGCAGAAATTTGCGAACCCTAGCAGGCTCTGGAGTTGGCGCCGTGTCCGCGGCCGCTCCCACCCCAGGACTGCCTCCACCTTCTGGGGATCCATGGCCACCCCCGCCGCCGAGATCCTATACCCCAGGTAATCTAAGGAGGGACGGTGGAACTTGCATTTGGCAACTTGACGTATAGGTGGTTGTCCAGGAGTCTCTGCAAGACCTCCCGGAGCAACCGGACATGTTCCCGGGGGTCCCGGCTGTACACCAGCACATCGTCCAGGTAGACCACCACCCCTTTGTACAGGAGGTCGTGGAGTACCTCGTTGATGAGACTCATGAACACCCCCGGGGCCCCGCTCAATCCGAACGGCATTACCAGGAACTCGAACTGTCCAAACTGGCAGTTAAAAGCCGTCTTCCATTCGTCCCCCTCCCGGACCCGCACCCGGTAGTATGCCTCCCTTAAGTCTAGCTTCGTGAAGATCGTGCCGGTACCCAACTGGTCCAGCAGATCCGGGATGAGGGGGAGCGGGTACGCGTTCCCTGCCGCTATGGCGTTCAACCCTCTATAGTCCTGGCACAACCTCCGGGTGCCATCCTTCTTGCCCACGAAGATGACCGGAGCCCCCATGGGGCTCTTGGCGGGGCGGATGAACCCTCTGGCCAGATTCTTGTCCAGGAACTCCCTGAGGTCCTGGAGTTCCTCCCCGGACATCTTGTAGATGCGTCCCTTGGGGAGGACCGCATCTTCTGGGATGTCGATGGCGCAATCTGTGCGGCGGTGGGGGGGCAGCTCGTCTGCCTCGGTTTCCCCGAACACCGCCGCCAGATCCCGGTACTCCGGGGGTATCTCCGGCGCCACCACATCCAGCTTGCCCTCGTCCCCGTGGACCCCTTTGGCCTCCCCCTTTCAGGGGCACTGGGGGTCCGATTCGACCCTGTGCTGCCCACACCTATCCAGGTCGAATGTCAGGCGCCCTGAGCGCCAGTCTACTATGGGGTTATGTTCCATCAGCCAATCCAACCCCAGCACTACCTGGTACCCATCCGTGGGGACCCTAACTAGCATCCTGGACTCCCGGTGGTCCCCCACCCACAAGGAGACCGGCCCCACTTCCACCCCAAACGGACCCCCCTTTATGGGACTGCCGTCCATCTGGACGAAAACTAAGGGGGTGCTCCGAACCTGGGTGGGCAAGTCCAGTTCCTTGGCCACTTCAGGGTGCAGCATACTGTGGTCGCAGCCCGAGTCCAGCAGCGCATCTCCCGTCCATTGTTTGCCGCCGTCCGGGTTTTCCAGCCTCACCCGGACCAGGTTGGGTGGTCTTCCCGCCCGTTTCTTGGGGTCCGCTGACCCTGGCGGGACCTGCAGCCGGGCGTCCTTCACTGCAGGTCCTGGTCGTTTCCCGACTCCGCGCCTTCGGAGTCGGACTGGCGCTTTTCCCTCGGCTCCGACGCGACAGCCGCCCGGCTCCCGGTCTTGGGTGTCCGGTTGGTTCCCGACGTCGCTTGGGACCCTGCCGGGGTCCGAACCTCTCCTGGGGGTCGCTCGGGGCACGCCACCGCATAGTGTTCTGCCCCCCGCACCTGATGCAGAGTCCATCCCGGCGTCTCCTCTCCCGTTCCGGGTCGGGGGTGCGCTTGTGCCGGGGGACCCCCGCGCCATTGGCGGGACGGGGGGTCCCCGAGTTCTCCGCGGGCCTTCGGTCCTTGCCCGCCCTGGGTCCTAGCTTCAGCATCCCCAGGTCTGCTTCCAACTGAGCCACCATGCGGCACCAGCCGTCCAGCGTCGACAGCTCCCGAGGGGTCCCTTTCACTACGGCCCACTTGCGGAGCTCAGGATGGAGGCCCTCCTTGAAGTAGTGGACTAGGACCTCCTCGTTCCAGGAGGAGATTTGGGCGGCCTCCCCCCTGAACATGTCTACATAGTCCTGAACCGGGAGACCCCCTTGCCTGGCCTTCTGGACCCGTCGCTTCGCCTTCTCCTCCGGCTGCGGGTCTTGGAAGCGCTCTCGAAGGGCCGCCAAGAAGTCCTCCAGGTTGGCCAGGGCCGGATCCCTGCGGTCGACCAGGAGCATGGCCCACTGGCCGGCCTTCCCCTGCAGGGAGGAGATGACCGCCGCTACCAAGTCCTCTGGGTCGCAGTCGTCTCCCCCGTACCTTCTGGCGTGGTTCCTTGCGTGGAAGATGAAGGTGGAGAGTTCCGCCGGGTCCCCCTCGAAAATGGCCTTCAGCTCCGGGGGCGGCCTGCGCCGCGCCGTCGCCCTCCCGCGGACGTGCCTCCCGCGGGTCTCCGGGGTCGCTGCAGCGCGCTCGTCCTCGCTGCTGTCGCCCGTGGAACTCCCCGCCGCTACGTCGTCCTCCAGCCGGCTGCTGCGACGTCTTGGCGGTGGAAACACCTGCCCCCTCAGGGCCGTCCCGTCCGACCACGTCAGTCGTTGAGTCACTCCGGGCTCCTGACCTGAGCCCTTCCTTGGGGTCTGCCGACTGCAGACCCCCGATCCCGCGTGGCCTTGGCTCCCGCCGCCGCTACGACTTGTCCGGGGCACCGCGCCCCCACAGGCCTGGTCCAACAACCGGCCTGACTCCTCGCCGACCCGCAGCCGCTCCCAGATGAGGTGGTTCAGCTGATCCTGGAGTCGCCGTAGCTCGTCCAGGCTCCCGCTGTCTGGCCTGGCCGAGGGAAGGCTCCGTTGGTCTGAGGTAAACAGATCCGCCAGCCGCTCGAGTAGGGCGCTCGAGGTAACGGGGGTCTGAAAACGTGCCGCTCCGCGCCATGGGGTCGCCATCTCGGTAGCTGCCGGTAAGCGATCCCAACACGATACGGACGTTGAAGTTTTTTCGTGAGAATCCTCACTATGTCGTGTCCCCAATGGTAACTGTAGCTAGCTGTCAAGAACGCACGCCACTCCGAGAAGTCAGCGGAAGAAGTCTTGAAGTTTATTGTACAGCACACAGAGAAACGTGGAAAGTCCGTGAGGATTCTGAAGAGGCCACCTCAGAATCCCCCTTTAATACACCTTGCTGGGTGACTCCCAATTCCCCCCTCCCTTCTGCCCTAAAGGTCCGGGGGCGATCCACTTCCCCACCCGGGATGGTTTGGACAAAAGAGTTAACTGCTCTGGTCTACCTGCACTATTCATGGGTGCTTTTTACATTGTTATTGTGTTCCGCCATCTCATTAGCGGTCGTTATCGCCCATCCTGGGGTTGTTTACCCCGTGGGGCATGCCTGGGCGAGGTCGGGCCTTGCTGCACTTGGTTTCACCCCTGCATGCCTGGCTCCGCTGTTGCCCCCTTTCCTGGCCCGCTGCATGGTTCCCCTTCCTGGCGCCTGCATGGCGCGACCACACTGTCTAGTCGGGTCGCGACAGTGAGTCTGTGTCTGCAGCGGTCAGCCAAGAGGGGCTGCTCTGCTGTTGCACTCTATAGGCTTCGTGTGATTCTGGGTAAGTCTGTGTCTGCACTCTATAGGCTCTGTGTGATTCTGGGTAAGTCTGCATAGGCTCCGTGTGAGTCTGGGTGAGTCTGTGTCTGCAGCGGTCAGCCAAGAGGGGCTGCTTTGCTGTTGCACTCGATAGGCTTCATGTGATTCTGGGTGAGTCTTTGTCTGCAGCGGTCAGCCAAGAGGGTTCTGCTCTGCTTTTGCACTCTATAGGTTTCGTGTGATTCTAGATAAATCTGTGTCCGCTCTATAGGCTCTGTGTGATTCTGGGTGAGTGTGCATAGGCTCCGTATGATTCTGGGTGAGTCTGTGTCTGCAGCGGTCAGCCAAGAGGGGCTGCTCTGCTGTTGCACTCTATAGGCTTCGTGTCATTCTGGGTAAGTCTGTATCTGCACTCTATTGGCTCTGTGTGATTCTGGGTGAGTCTGCATAGGTTCCGTGTGATTCTTGGTGAGTCTGTGTCTGCAGCGGTCAGCCAAGAGGGGCTGCTCTGCTGTTGCACTCTATAGGCTTCGTGTGATTCTAGGTAAGTCTGTGTCCGCTCTATAGGCTCCTTGTGATTGTGGGTGAGTCTGCATAGGCTCCCTGTGATTCTGGGTGAGTCTTCATAGGCTCCGTGTGATTCTGGGTGAGTCTGTGTCTGCAGCGGTCAGCCAAGAGGGGCTGCTCAGCTCTTGAACTCTATAGGCTAACTGTGATTGTGGGTAAGTCTGTGTCTGCACTCTATAGGCTCCGATTGATTCTGGGTGAGTCTGTGTCTGCACTCTATAGGCTCTGTGTGATTCTGGGTGAGTCTGCATAGGCTCCGTGTGACTCTGGGTGAATCTGTGTCTGCAACAGTCAGCCAAGAGGTTCTGCTCTGCTTTTGCACTCTATAGGTTTCGTGTGATTCTAGATAAATCTGTGTCCGCTCTATAGGCTCTGTGTGATTCTGGGTGAGTGTGCATAGGCTCCGTGTGATTCTGGGTGAGTCTGTGTCTGCAGCGGTCAGCCAAGAGGGGCTGCTCTGCTGTTGCACTCTATAGGCTTCGTGTCATTCTGGGTAAGTCTGTATCTGCACTCTATTGGCTCTGTGTGATTCTGGGTGAGTCTGCATAGGTTCCGTGTGATTCTGGGTGAGTCTGTGTCTGCAGCGGTCAGCCAAGAGGGGCTGCTCTGCTGTTGCACTCTATAGGCTTCGTGTGATTCTAGGTAAGTCTGTGTCCGCTCTACAGGCTCCTTGTGATTGTGGGTGAGTCTGCATAGGCTCCCTGTGATTCTGGGTGAGTCTTCATAGGCTCCGTGTGATTCTGGGTGAGTCTGTGTCTGCAGAGGTCAGCCAAGAGGGGCTGCTCAGCTCTTGAACTCTATAGGCTAACTGTGATTATGGGTAAGTCTGTGTCTGCACTCTATAGGCTCCGATTGATTCTGGGTGAGTCTGTGTCTGCACTCTATAGGCTCTGTGTGATTCTGGGTGAGTCTGCATAGGCTCCGTGTGACTCTGGGTGAATCTGTGTCTGCAGCGGTCAGCCAAGAGGTTCTGCTCTGCTCTTGCACTCTATAGGCTTCGTGTGATTCTGGATAAGTCTGTGTCTGCACTCTATAGGCTCTTTGTGATACTGGGTGAGTCTGCATGGGCTCCGTGTGATTCTGGATGAGTCTGTGTCTGCAGCGGTCAGCCAAGAGGGGCTGCTCTGCTTTTGCACTCTATAGGCTTCGTGTGATTCTAGGTAAGTCTGTGTCCACTCTATAGGCTTTGTGTGATTCTGGGTGAGTCTGTGTCTGCAGCGGTCAGCCAAGAGAGGCTGCTTTGCTGTTGCACTCTGTAGGCTTCGTGTGATTCTGGGTAAGTCTGTTTCTGCACTCTATAGGCTCTGTGTGATTCTGGGTAAGTCTGCTTAGGCTCCGTGTGATTCTGGGTGAGTCTGTGTCTGCAGCGGTCAGCCAAGAGGGGCTGCTTTGCTGTTGCACTCGATAGGCTTCATGTGATTCTGGGTGAGTCTTTGTCTGCAGCGGTCAGCCAAGAGGGTTCTGCTCTGCTTTTGCACTCTATAGGTTTCGTGTGATTCTAGATAAATCTGTGTCCGCTCTATAGGCTCTGTGTGATTCTGGGTGAGTGTGCATAGGCTCCGTGTGATTCTGGGTGAGTCTGTGTCTGCAGCGGTCAGCCAAGAGGGGCTGCTCTGCTGTTGCACTCTATAGGCTTCGTGTCATTCTGGGTAAGTCTGTATCTGCACTCTATTGGCTCTGTGTGATTCTGGGTGAGTCTGCATAGGTTCCGTGTGATTCTGGGTGAGTCTGTGTCTGCAGCGGTCAGCCAAGAGGGGCTGCTCTGCTGTTGCACTCTATAGGCTTCTTGTGATTCTAGGTAAGTCTGTGTCCGCTCTATAGGCTCCTTGTGATTGTGGGTGAGTCTGCATAGGCTCCTTGTGATTCTGGGTGAGTCTTCATAGGCTCCGTGTGATTCTGGGTGAGTCTGTGTCTCCAAAATCCTCCTTGGTCAATTTTGGAGGATGAAACAGTAATAAAAAAAACGGAAATAGTACTTAAAGAATATTTTGAAATAAACCAAGAAAACGAAACTAATATTAATATAATTTGGGATGCAGGGAAGGCTGTAATTAGAGGATTTTTCATAAGCCAAAGTAGTTGGAAAAAGAAAGAAAAAGAGAAAAAATTAGAAGGTTTATTAAAAGAGATTAGGGAGAACGAATTGGATTTAATGAAAAAGAAGAACAGGGAGAAAAGCGAGATTAAAGAAAATATCAAGTTTTTACAGGCTCAAGTCTCCATGATTCTTGATAAGGAAATTGAAAATAAAATAAGATTTATGAAGCAAAGGAATTTTGAATATTCAAATAAAACAGGGAAGTATCTGGCGTGGCAACTGAAGAGACAACAAAAGGAAAGAGTAATAGATAGAATAGTAGAGAAAGGGAAAACGATTGATGATCCCAAAGAAATTTCAGACAGCTTCGTCAATTACTACACCGATTTATATAAAGAGTACCCAGTAGAACAGAAAGAGATAGAGAGATATATTAAGGAAACTAAAATACCAAGAATAAGAGAGGAAATTAGGAAGAAGATAAACGAACCAATCTCTGGTGATGAAATACAGGAAATAATTAAAGAAGCTAAATCAGGGAAGTCCCCGGGGACGGACGGATTATCTGCTATGTTTTATAAGAAATTTGAAAAGCTACTTAACGAACCATTAAAAAAGGTAATGAACGGGATGTTGGAAAAAGGGATGGCACCTAGATCATGGGAAGAGGCCCTCATTGCAGTCATTCATAAACCAGGTAGTGAAAAAGAGCAAATCAAGAATTATAGGCCAATATCCCTCTTAAACAGTGATTACAAACTGTTCGCAGGAATAATTGCGAAGAGATTAAAAGGAGTACTGGGGGGTATGATAAAAGAGGACCAGGCGGGCTTCCTACCAGGTAGATTTATGTGCAATAATGTGAGAAATGTTATTGATCTTATGGAATACTTAAGTGGCAAATGCGATAGGTAGGCGGCTTTTCTTTTCCTCGATGCAGAAAAAGCATTCGATAAAATTTCCTGGCAGTTTCTTAAAGAAACAATAAAATTATTAGATTTTGGAGAATATATTTATAACTCAGTGGAGGCAATATATAAAAACCAAAAGGCCAAATTGATAATTAATAAAGAGATTTCAGGAACGATAAACATTCAAAGAGGTACTAGACAAGGGTGCCCGTTGTCGCCATTGCTATTTATGTTTGGAGTTCTTACTAGAAAATCTGAGAAATGATGGTGAAATTAAAGGTATTAGAAATGGGAAAGATATACATAAAATTAAAGCATTTGCAGATGATGTCGTACTTACGCTGGAGGAACCGCAGGAAAGTATCAAACAAACTTTAAAAAGGATAAAAGAATTTGGGGAACTAGCGGGATTTAATTTAAACATAAATAAGACCAATATAGTAACCAAAAATCTGAGAAAAGAAGAAAACGACCAGCTTCAAAAGGAGACGGGATTGAAGGTAGTGAACAAATTAAAATATCTTGGTATTTGGATAACGAATAATACAAACAACTTATTACAGGATAACTACACAAGGGTCTGGAAAGAGATAAAGAAGACGCTAAATACCTGGGAGAGGCTAAACTTATCTCTCTTAGGTAAAATAGCGGCAGTTAAAATGAATATCCTCCCAAAGATGACATTCTTATTCCAAATGTTGCCGATTTTAGGCTCATGTAGATCCATCTTTAGGCATTGGAAAAAAGATATAACAAAGTTTTTGTGGAGTCATAAACCAGCTAGGATAAAATATAAATTACTGATAGACAGCAGAGATAGAGGAGGCTTGGCCCTTCCAGATTTAGAACTTTATCATGATGCGGCAGGGTTCTCATGGTTAAAAGAATGGATAACTCTAGAGAATCACAGATTATTGGACTTGGAGGGATTCGATAATAGGGTAGGATGGCATGCATACATGGCAGAAGATAAAGTCAGAATTCATAAAGGATTCAACAATCATATTATTAAAAAATCTCTATTAAGAATCTGGGAAAAACATAAAAGGTTAGTTGAACCCAAAACCCCCAAATGGCTGTCTCCTATTGAAATTATTACGATAAAAAAAACTAATTCGGAAGGAAGGTGGGGGAGGTATCAAGATTTAATAGAACAAGAAGGAGGAGATTATAAATTAAAGAAATATGAGGATGTCAAACAATATATGACAGGATGGATTCAATATCACCAAATACATAGCAAGTTTATTAAAGATAAGAAGCAAGGAGGTTTTTTGAAAGAACCATCAATTCTGGAGACACATCTATTACGGAGTAGGAAGAAAATAATATCTAATATGTACAATATCCTACTGGAATGGGAACTGAAGGACGAGGCAGTTAAGGAAACCATGATTAAATGGGCTATCGACATAGGGAGACCAATAGATTTAGACAGTTGGGAAAAATTATGGACTGTGACGTGGAAATTTACAGCTGCAGAAGCAATAAGAGAGAATATGATCAAAATGTTTTATAGGTGGTATATCACTCCGAGCAAGATTCATAAGATGTATAAAACCAAGGACAATTTATGCTGGAAATGTCACAAAGAAGTGGGGACAATGATCCATGTGTGGTGGCATTGTGAAAAATTACAAAAATTCTGGATTCAAATTATGGAAGAATTAAAAAAAATGTTAAAATATAATATAAAGAAGAAACCCGAACTTTTTTTGTTGGGAATAATGGATGGAGAAATAGCTAGCCTAGATGAAAAGCTGTTCCTATATGCTATTGCTGCGGCTAGAACCCTGATAGCTCTATATTGGAAGAAGGAAGAGATGCCGAGTATCAAAGAGTGGCAGGAGAAATTATTTGGCTTTTTAGATCTGGCAAGATTAACAGATGCAATCAGGGGCCGCAGCAATCAGAATTTTAAACAAGGTTGGGTCAAATTTGGAGAATATATGAAAAAACAATGCCCCACTATGAGAACTTGGATACACTTCTAAAATTCTAGTGTCGGGATCATTGAGAATTGGAGATAAAGAAGAGATAAGGTTGTAAATATGTTAAGAGAGAAGAAGATAAGTAGCATTAAAGAAATGGTATAATAATCTGAGGTGAGGCAAGTGGAAGTCAAGGGAAGGGGAAGGGGGAAAGAAGAATGGGAGGGGGGAAGGAATGAAGAGTTGAAGAAAGAAAGAATGAATGAAAGAAGGAAGGAAGTAATGGGTATGTATATGTAGGTAGGTTGAAGTATGTATAGATGAATGTAAGATAAATGTGTTGATGATTGTATTGATGAATGTAACAATGTATATTATGAGTGTATATTTTAAGATAAGCTTAATAAAGTTTAAAAAATTTATTAAAAAAAAAAAAAGAGTCTGTGTCTGCAGCGGTCAGCCAAGAGGGGCTGCTCAGCTCTTCAACTCTATAGGCTAACTGTGATTATGGGTAAGTCTGTGTCTGCACTCTATAGGCTCCGATTGATTCTGGGTGAGTCTGTGTCTGCACTCTATAGGCTCTGTGTGATTCTGGGTGAGTCTGCATAGGCTCCGTGTGACTCTGGGTGAATCTGTGTCTGCAGCGGTCAGCCAAGAGGTTCTGCTATGCTGTTGCACACTATAGGCTTCGTGTGATTCTGGATAAGTCTGTGTCTGCACTCTATAGGCTCTTTGTGATTCTGGGTGAGTCTGCATGGGCTCCGTGTGATTCTGGATGAGTCTATGTCTGCAGCGGTCAGCCAAGAGGGGCTGCTCTGCTTTTGCACTCTATAGGCTTCGTGTGATTCTAGGTAAGTCTGTGTCCACTCTATAGGCTTTGTGTGATTCTGGGTGAGTCTGTGTCTGCAGCGGTCAGCCAAGAGAGGCTGCTCTGCTGTTGCACTCTATAGGCTTCGTGTGATTCTGGGTAAGTCTGTTTCTGCACTCTATAGGCTCTTTGTGATTCTGGGTGATTATGCATGGGCTCCGTGTGATTCTGGGTGAGTCTGTGTCTGCAGCGGTCAGCCAAGAGGGGCAGATCTGCTGTTGCACTCTATAGGTTTCGTTTGATTCTAGGTAAGTCTGTGTCCGCTCTATAGGCTCCTTGTGATTGTGGGTGAGTCTGCATAGGCTCCCTGTGATTCTGGGTGAGTCTGCATAGGCTCCGTGTGATTCTGGGTGAGTCTGTGTCTGCACTCTATAGGCTCTGTGTGATTCTGGGTGAGTGTGCATAGGCTCCTTGTGACTCTGGGTGAATCTGTGTCTGCAGCGTCAGCCAAGAGGGGCTGCTCTGCTGTTGCACTCTATAGGCTTCGTGTGATTCTGGGTAAGTCTGTGTCCGCTCTATAGGCTCTGTGTGATTCTGGGTGAGTATGCATAGGGTTCGTGTGATTCTAGGTGAGGCTTTTTTTGCAGCGGTCAGCCAAGAGGGGCTGCTCTGCTGTTGCACTCTATAGGCTTCGTGTGATTCTGGGTGAGTCTGCAAAGGCTCTGTGTGATTCTGTGTGAGTCTGTGTCTGCAGCGGTCAGCCAAGAGGGGCTGCTCAGCTGTTGCACTCTATAGCCTTCGTGTGATTCTGGATAAGTCTGTGTTCTCTCTATAGGCTCTGTGTGATTCTCGGTGAGTCTGCATAGGCTGCGTGTGATTCTGGGTGAGTCTGCATAGGCTCCGTGTGATTCTGGGTGAGTCTGTCTGCAGTGGTCAGCCAAGAGGGGCTGCTCTGCTGTTGCACTCTATAGGCTTCGTGTGATTCTGGGTAAGTCTGTGTCTGCACTCTATAGGCTCTGTGTGATTCTGGGTGAGTCTGCATAGGCTCCGTGTGATTCTGGGTAAGTCTGTGTCCGCTCTATAGGCTCTGTGTGATTCTGGGTTAGTCTGTGTCTGCAGCGGTCAGCGAAAAGGGGCTGCTCTGCTGTTGCACTCTATAGGCTTCGTGTGATTCTGGGTAATCTGTGACTGTACTCTATAGGCTCCGTGTGATTGTGGGTTATTCTGTGTCTGCAGCGATCAGCAAAGAGGGGCTGCTCTGCTGTTGCACTCTATAGGCTTCGTGTGATTCTGGGGAAGTCTGTGTCTGCACTCCATAGGCTCTATGTGATTCTGGGTGAGTCTGCATAGGCTCCGTGTGATTCTGCGTGAGTCTGTGTCTGCAGCGGTCATCCAAGAGGAGCTGCTCTTCTGTTGCACTCTATAGGCTTCGTGTGATTCTGGGTAAGTCTGTGTCTGCACTCTGTAGGCTCTGTGTGAATCTGGGTGAGTCTGCATAGGTTCCATGTGATTCTGGGTGAGTCTGTCTGCAGCGGTCAGCCAAGAGGGGCTGCTCTGCTGTTGCACTCTATAGGCTTCGTGTGATTCTGGGTAAGTCTGTGTCTGCACTCTGTAGGCTCTGTGTGATTCTGGGTGAGTCTGCATAGGCTCCGTGTGATTCTGGGGAAGTCTGTGTCTGCACTCCATAGGCTCTGTGTGATTCTGGGTGAGTCTGCATAGGCTCCGTGTGATTCTGGGTGAGTCTGTGTCTGCAGCGGTCAGCCAAGAGGGGCTGCTCTGCTGTTGCTCTCTATAGGCTTCGTGTGATTCTGGGTAAGTCTATGTTTGCACTCTATAGGCTCTGTGTGATTCTGGGTGAGTCTGCATAGGCTCCGTGTGATTCTGGGTGAGTCTGCATAGGCTCCGTGTGATTCTGGGGAAGTCTGTGTCTGCACTCCATAGGCTCTGTGTGATTCTGGGTGAGTCTGCATAGGCTCCGTGTGATTCTGGGTGAGTCTGTGTCTGCAGCGGTCAGCCAAGAGGGGCTGCTCTGCTGTTGCTCTCTATAGGCTTCGTGTGATTCTGGGTAAGTTTGTGTCTGCACTCTATAGGCTCTGTGTGATTCTGGGTGAGTCTGCATAGGCTCCGTGTGATTCTGGGTGAGTCTGTGTCTGCAGCGGGCAGCCAAGAAGGGCTGCTCTGCTGTAGCACTCTATAGGCTTCGTGTGATTCTGGGGAAGTCTGCATAGGCTCCGTGTGATTCTGGGTAAGTCTGAGTCTGCACTCTATAGGCTCTGTGTGATTCTGGGTGACTCTGTGTCTGCAGCGGTCAGCCAAGAGGGGCTGCTCTGCTGTTGCACTCTATAGGCTTCATGTGATTCTGAGTAAATCTGTGTCTGCACTCTATAGGTTCTGTGTGATTTTGGGTAAGTCTGCATAGGCTCCGTGTGATTCTGGGTGAGTCTGTGTCTGCAGCGGTCAGCCAAGAGGGGCTGCTCTGCTGTTGCACTCTATAGGCTTCGTGTGATTCTGGGTAAGTCTATGTCCGCTCTATAGGCTCTGTGTGATTCTGGGTGAGTCTGCATAGGCTCCGTGTGATTCTGGGTGAGTCTGCATAGGCTCCGTGTGATTCTGGGTGAGTCTGTGTCTGCAGCGGTCAGCCAAGAGGGGCTGCTCTGCTGTTGCACTCTATAGGCTTCCTGTGATTCTGGGTAAGTCTGTGTCTGCACTCTATTGCCTCTATGTGATTCTGGGTGAGTTTGTGTCTGCACTCTATAGGCTTCGTGTGATTCTGGGTGAGTCTGTGTCTGCAGCGGTCAGCCAAGAGGGGCTGCTCTGCTTTTGCACTCTATAGGCTTCGTGTGATTCTAGGTAAGTCTGTGTCCACTCTATAGGCTTTGTGTGATTCTGGGTGAGTCTGTGTCTGCAGCGGTCAGCCAAGAGAGGCTGCTTTGCTGTTGCACTCTGTAGGCTTCGTGTGATTCTGGGTAAGTCTGTTTCTGCACTCTATAGGCTCCGTGTGATTCTGGGTGAGTCTGTGTCTGCAGCGGTCAGCCAAGAGGGGCTGCTTTGCTGTTGCACTAGATAGGCTTCATGTGATTCTGGGTGAGTCTTTGTCTGCAGCGGTCAGCCAAGAGGGTTCTGCTCTGCTTTTGCACTCTATAGGTTTCGTGTGATTCTAGATAAATCTGTGTCCGCTCTATAGGCTCTGTGTGATTCTGGGTGAGTGTGCATAGGCTCCGTGTGATTCTGGGTGAGTCTGTGTCTGCAGCGGTCAGCCAAGAGGGGCTGCTCTGCTGTTGCACTCTATAGGCTTCGTGTCATTCTGGGTAAGTCTGTATCTGCACTCTATTGGCTCTGTGTGATTCTGGGTGAGTCTGCATAGGTTCCGTGTGATTCTGGGTGAGTCTGTGTCTGCAGCGGTCAGCCAAGAGGGGCTGCTCTGCTGTTTCACTCTATAGGCTTCTTGTGATTCTAGGTAAGTCTGTGTCCGCTCTATAGGCTCCTTGTGATTGTGGGTGAGTCTGCATAGGCTCCTTGTGATTCTGGGTGAGTCTGCATAGGCTCCGTGTGATTCTGGGTGAGTCTGCATAGGCTCCGTGTGATTCTGGATGAGTCTGTGTCTGCAGCGGTCAGCCAAGAGGGGCTGCTCTGCTGTTGCACTCTATAGGCTTCCTGTGATTCTGGGTAAGTCTGTGTCTGCACTCTATTGCCTCTATGTGATTCTGGGTGAGTTTGTGTCTGCACTCTATAGTCTCCGTGTGATTCTGGGTGAGTCTGTGTCTGCAGCGGTCTGCCAAGAGGGGCTGCTCTGCCGTTGCACTCTATAGGCTTCGTGTGATTCTGGGTAAGTCTGTGTCCGCTCTATAGGCTCTGTGTGATTCTGGGTGAGTCTGCATAGGCTTCGTGTGATTCTGGGTGAGTCTGTGTCTACACTCTATAGGCTCTGTGTGATTCTGGGTGAGTCTGCATAGGCTTCGTGTGATTCTAGGTGAGGCTTTTTTTGCAGCGGTCAGCCAGGAGGGGCTGCTCTGCTGTTGCACTCTATAGGCTTCGTGTGATTCTGGGTGAGTCTGCAAAGGCTCTGTGTGATTCTGGGTGAGTCTGTGTCTGCAGCGGTCAACCAAGAGGGGCTGCTCTGCTGTTGCACTCTATAGGCTCCATGTGTTTCTGGATCAGTCTGCCTCGGCTCCGTGTGATTCTGGGTGAGTCTGTGTGTGCAGCAGTCAGCCAAGAGGGGCTGCTCTGCTGTTGCACTCTATAGGCTTCGTGTGATTCTGGGTAAGTTTGTGTCTGCACTCTATAGGCTCTGTGTGATTCTGGGTGAGTCTGCATAGGGTCTGTGTGATTCTGGGTGAGTCTGTGTCTGCAGCGGGCAGCCAAGAAGGGCTGCTCTGCTGTAGCACTCTATAGGCTTCGTGTGATTCTGGGGAAGTCTGCATAGGCTCCGTGTGATTCTGGGTAAGTCTGTGTCTGCACTCTATAGGCTCTGTGTGATTCTGGGTGACTCTGTGTCTGCAGCGGTCAGCCAAGAGGGGCTGCTCTGCTGTTGCACTCTATAGGCTTCGTGTGATTCTGGATAAGTCTGTGTCCGCTCTATAGGCTCTTTGTGATTCTGGGTGAGTCTGCATAGGCTCCGTGTGATTCTGGGTGAGTCTGCATAGGCTCCGTGTGATTCTGGGTGAGTCTGTGTCTGCAGCGGTCAGCCAAGAGGGGCTGCTCTGCTGTTGCACTCTATAGGCTTCGTGTGATTCTGGATAAGTCTGTGTCCGCTCTATAGGCTCTGTGTGATTCTGCGTGAGTCTGCATAGGCTCCGTGTGATTCTGGGTGAGTCTGTGTCTGCAGCGGTCAGCCAAGAGGGGCTGCTCTGCTGTTGCACTCCATAGGCTTCCTGTGATTCTGGGTAAGTCTGTGTATGCACTCTATAGGCTCTGTGTGATTTTGGGTGAGCCTGCATAGGCTCTGTGTGATTCTGGGTGAGTCTGTTTCTGCAGCGGTCAGCCAAGAGGGGCTGCTTTGCTGTGGCACTCTATAGTCTTCGTTTGATTCTGGGTAAGTCTGTGTCCACTCTATAGGCTTTGTGTGATCCTGGGTAAGTCTGTGTCCGCTCTATAGGCTCTGTGTGATTCTGCGTGAGTCTGCATAGGCTCCGTGTGATTCTGGGGAAGTCTGTGTCTGCACTCCATAGGCTCTGTGTGATTCTGGGTGAGTCTGCATAGGCTCCGTGTGATTCTGGGTGAGTCTGTGTCTGCAGCGGTCAGCCAAGAGGGGCTGCTCTGCTGTTGCTCTCTATAGGCTTCGTGTGATTCTGGGTAAGTCTATGTTTGCACTCTATAGGCTCTGTGTGATTCTGGGTGAGTCTGCATAGGCTCCGTGTGACTCTGGGCGAATCTGTGTCTGCAGCGGTCAGCCAAGAGGTGCTGCTCTGCCGTTGCACTCTATAGGCTTCGTGTGATTCTGGGTAAGTCTGTGTCCGCTCTATAGGCTCTGTGTGATTCTGGGTGAGTCTGCATAGTCTTCGTGTGATTCTAGGTGAGGCTTTTTTTGCAGCGGTCAGCCAGGAGGGGCTGCTCTGCTGTTGCACTCTATAGGCTTCGTGTGATTCTGGGTGAGTCTGCAAAGGCTCTGTGTGATTCTGGGTGAGTCTGTGTCTGCAGCGGTCAACCAAGAGGGGCTGCTCTGCTGTTGCACTCTATAGGCTTCGTGTGATTCTGGGTAAGTTTGTGTCTGCACTCTATAGGCTCTGTGTGATTCTGGGTGAGTCTGCATAGGGTCTGTGTGATTCTGGGTGAGTCTGTGTCTGCAGCGGGCAGCCAAGAAGGGCTGCTCTGCTGTAGCACTCTATAGGCTTCGTGTGATTCTGGGGAAGTCTGCATAGGCTCCGTGTGATTCTGGGTAAGTGTGTGTCTGCACTCTATAGGCTCTGTGTGATTCTGGGTGACTCTGTGTCTGCAGCGGTCAGCCAAGAGGGGCTGCTCTGCTGTTGCACTCTATAGGCTTCGTGTGATTCTGAGTAAGTCTGTGTCTGCACTCTACAGGTTCTTTGTGATTTTGGGTAAGTCCGCATAGGCTCCTTGTGATTCAGGGTGAGTCTGTGTCTGCAGCGGTCAGCCAAGAGGGGCTGCTTTGCTGTTGCACTCTATACGCTTCGTGTGATTCTGGGTAAGTCTGTGTCCGCTCTATAGGCTCTTTGTGATTCTGGGTGAGTCTGCATAGGCTCCGTGTGATTCTGGGTGAGTCTGCATAGGCTCCGTGTGATTCTGGGTGAGTCTGTGTGTGAGGGGGATCAGGGTCCTCCTTAGGAGTAAGCGACTCGGCAATCCGTTTAACTTATTTACAAGTTTATTGCATCAGACAAGTTCACAGTTCCTCATCCTCCTCCGATGACTCAGATTCTCCAAGTAAGGGCTTCCGCTTTTCCCCCCAGCATAAGAGCCTTTTGAAACTCCAACGTCTCCTTTCGCTCCTCCTCTTCCTCTTCTTAACCCTGCTGGCCCCTCCATTGTCCTCATCCCTTTCACTTTCATCCTCCCTGGAGGTTGTTGCAGAGGCTCCCGCAAAGTCCTCAAGCCCTCGTTCTCCCCCCGTCTCCATGCTCTCCTCTGCTCCCATAGGCTCCCTCGCCACCTGCTCTTCCGTCAGCACAGGCGGAGACAGCCCTTCACTCCCACTTCTCCACACCTCCTTCCCTGCCTCTGGAGACAGCCTGGGCGCTGCCTCTTCCTGATCCCATGCGCGCAAAACCTCCTCCGGCGTCCATGGGTAGCCTCCTGATGCCCCTGGCCCTTCCACCGCCCCTCCTGGCTCGGGCCAGTCCCTGACATCCATCCCCCCTTCCAAGCCCCCCTTCCCCTCCTGAGGCGGCTCGGTGGGTGAGATTCTGGGGTATCCAAGATCCCCTGCTAGATCCCATTCCCCTCCTTCACTCTCTCCCGCCGTTCCTGGCGACGAAGGGAAGCCCAAAAAGACTGTTGTGTCTGCACTGGACGATGACGATGAGGATTGGAACATCTCCTCCCAATCCTGTCGACACCAGGGAGGAGTGGGGTACCCCAACCACGGTTCGCCTTCTCCCTCCGTGATGCCCCCTTCCTCCTCCCTTTCCCTCCTTGCTGACTGGGGACTTTCTAGCCTTTCGTCGTCCCCCCCAGTGCCCATTTCACCAAACGGCGAAAAACCCCATAACTCCCCTTCTTCTGAGTCTGTGGGTTGAAACCCTTCTCTCCTTGGCCATCCGTATGGCTTCGGTTTGTTGGGGTACAGCTCATGGAATTCCCATATCAGATGCTCCCTGGTGACGTTCTCCGCCGGGATCCAAGCCGACGCTGGCTCCCCTTCCCATGCCACCAGATACTGCAACTCCTCCCCTCTCCACCTGGAGTCCAAGATTGCCGTGGCTTCATTGAACTGCTCCATATCTACCAACGGCACTTCTTGCAACTCCTGCTGGTACCCTTGCTGATACCTGTGTGGCTCTCTAAACTTGGAGAGGAGCGACCTATGGAAGACTGGGTGGATTCTCATGGATTCTGGCAATTGCAATTTGAATGCCACTGGGTTGATCTGCTCCACCACTTCGAAAGGCCCAATCCTGCACTGTCGCAACTTCTTCCCCCTGCCCTGCATGGGCAATCCTTGCGTGGACAACCACACTCTGTCTCCCACTTGGATGTGTTCTCCCTCCCTGCGGTGTTGGTCTGCTGCCCTTTTGTATGCACTCTTTGCCTTCTCTAGATTGTCTTTGAGCAACTGGTGCAGGGCCTGCATCTCTTCTGCAAAATGCTCCGCAGCTGGCACGTCTCCCGCCTCCCCCTCGCCTCCCCCCGCCGGAAAGGCTCTTGGGTGATTACCATAGTTTGCCTGAAATGGAGACATACCAGCCGACACCTGCTGAGCATTATTGTACGAAAACTCTGCAAGGGACAGTTTGTCACTCCAATCACTGGGCCGCTGAGATGCGTAACAACGCAAGTACTGCTGCAGAATCGAGTTAACGCGCTCTGCTTGCCCGTTGGTTTGAGGATGCCGAGCAGAAGACAAATTTACTTGCACCTGCAAGATTTGCATGAGCCTGCGCCAGAAACGTGAGGTAAATTGAACTCCACGATCTGAAATTAACCTTTCCGGCAGGCCGTGGTGCTTGAAAACATGCTGTACAAACAGCTTGGCCGTCTCCTCTGCCGATACCACCTTAGGGCAGGCAATGAAGTGAGCCATTTTGGTCAAAAGGTCAACTACGACCAGCACTGCTGTTTTACCTTTGGATGGGGGGAGGTCGGTTATGAAATCCAGAGAAACCGCTTCCCAGGGCTTGCTGGGGGTGGGAAGAGGTTCCAGCAACCCCGCAGGTCTCTCCCTTCCCTCTTTAGCCCTTTGGCAGATTTCGCACCCCCTGACGTACTCCTTGACCTCCTGTCTAACTCTGGGCCACCAGAACTCTCTCGTGACCAATATCATGGTTTTGAATTGCCCAAAGTGCCCTGCTGTGGGGTTGTCATGCAACTGTTTGAGGATTCTGGCCCGCATTTCCTCCCCTGGAACATACAGTGCCCCTTTAAACAACAACAACCCTTCTTTTTCCTCAAAGCCTTTGGCCTTGGGATCCCCCTCCCTGAGTTCCCTTAGTTTGTTCAGGGCAAAAGTATCAGCTTGCGTGAGGCGCACCAGCTCTTCCCGGCCCCCCAGTGTCGCCCCACACCGCCATTGTTCAGGTTTGAAGACCGCCCTCGCCACCGGCGGCCCTTCTTCTTCCATGTACTCCGGCTTCCTGGACAGGGCATCAGCTCTGACGTTTTGGTCACCTGGAACATAATGGATGTGAAAATTGAAGTCCGCAAAGAACTCCGCCCATCGCATTTGTCTCTGGTTGAGGATCCTGGCCGTGCGCCAGTACTCCAGGTTCTTGTGGTCCGTGTGCACCAGAATCTGATGCTGTGCGCCAACCAGGAAATGGCGCCAATGCTTGAATGCCGCTACCACCGCCAACAGCTCTTTGTCCCAAATCGCGTAGTGAGATTCCGACTTGCTGAGCTTCCTGGAATAGAATGCGCAAGGCCTCCAGTCCCCTGCAGGGTCCTGCTGCAGCAAAACCGCTGCGATGGCGCGGTCTGAGGCATCCGTCTCTATCCTGATGGGTTTGGCCGTGTTCACATGCAATAGCTGCCCCTCTGATGCAAAGGCTTCTTTGAGTGTTTCAAAGGCACGTTGAGCCTCCTCTGTCCACTGGAACTTCTTCTTTCCCTTCAAACAGTCCGTTATTGGGGCTGTCATGTGAGCAAAGGCCGGTAGGAACTTGCGATAGAAATTTGCGAAACCGACGAAACGCTGAACGTCCTTCTTGGTCTTGGGGCTTCTCCACTGTAGAACTGCCTCCACCTTGTCAGTGTCCATGGCTATGCCCTTATCCGAAAGGCGGTAGCCCAAAAAGTCCACCTCCTTGGCATGAAACTGGCACTTCTCCAGCTTGACACACAGCTGGTTGTCCTGGAGCCTTTGGAGCACCTCCTTGACATGTGTCACGTGTTCCTCCGGGTTTTGGGAGTACACTAAGATGTCATCCAGATACACCACCACGTGCTTGAACAGCAGGGGCCCCAGCACGTGGTGCATAAATGCCTGAAAACATTGGCTGCCAGCCTGAAGTCCAAAAGGCATAACGAGGTACTCGTAAGCTCCCAGGGGTGTATACATGGTGGTTTTCCACTCATCACCTTCTCTGATCCTGATGAGGTTGTACGCCCCTCTTAGGTCCAACTTCGTAAAAATCCTGCCCTTCCGCACAGCCGCTAGTAGATCATCAATTCTCGGCATGGGGTAAGAAATAGGCACCGTCAGCTGGTTCAGGATCCGAAAGTCGCAGATGAGGCGTTTCTCATGCGTATTCTTTTTGTCCACCCAGAACACGGGGCTGCCCCCCACTGCTTTGCTTTCCCGGATGAAACCCCTCGCCAGATTTTTGTCAATGAAGTCCTGCAAAAGCGCTATCTCCTGCTCCGACATTGTGTAGAGTTTGCCAGGTGGCAACCGCGCTCCTGGCAGCAGGTCGATTTGACAGTCGTAGGGGCGGTGGGGTGGGAGCTTGTCAGCCTCTCTTTTGCTGAACACCTGCTGGAACTCTGCGTACTGCTCAGGCAGTGACACCTCCCCCGCCTGTAGCGCCGCAGCTGCTTGGTGTTGAGGCTGGAGTTGCTGCAAACAGTGTTCCATGCAATGAGCTGATCCAAACGTTAGAGAGCGCTGACTCCAGCTTATGACGGGATCGTGCTGCGTGAGCCATCCCATGCCTAGGATGATGGGCGGGCCTGCCAAAGAGGTGACATGAAACGCCAGCACCTCTGAATGCCTGCCCATCTGCATTTTCATGGGGGGTGTGCTGTGAGTAACTGCCCCTCCCTTTAATTCTCTTCCATCTATGGTGGTAACCTGGAGCGGAAAATCCACCTTCAAAAGATGGATCTGATGCTGCACGGCAAAGTCCCGATCAAAAAAATCTGTCGACGCCCCACTGTCGACCAGGGCTGGGATCTGCAAGGTGCAGCCATTTGGCAACTGCAGCGATATCTCCATCACTATCCCGGGCTTCGGTGCGTTGGGGGGTGGGTGGGAGGGTTGGGCGGGCGGGGCCTTTGGGGGCATGCTGCTTGGGGGACTCTTTATTGTGGGTGTGCCTGGCTGCTTGTCCCCTCGCTTTGCCGCCAGGCATTTCCGTTTCCCGATACCGCAGCCTCTTCTGCCCCTTCTTCCTTGAGGACCGCCCCTGCCATCCCCTGCCAGACTCTCTTTTGCCCGCAGTGTTTTGCCAGATGGTCGCTCCTCTGACATATATAACAGCGTTTCACGACCTTCCCGCCCTGCGTCTCACTGCTCCTAGCCACCGTTGGATTTGAAAAAGGGCGCGCGCGGGCTCCTCCCAGCTCCATAGGCGTTTCCTGCTGAACTGGCGCTTGAGCGCTTGCGTTCCTTTCCGCTGGAGGAGGCACCCGGAGGTTGAACCACCTCCCTTGCTTCCCCTCCTTCTTTGCCCTCTCTCTGCATTCTATACGCACGCCGATCGCCATGGCAGCTTGCGTTAGACTGTCCAAGTCATCCAGAGGTCCCGATTTCGCTAGTGCATCCTGGACCTCATCCGACAGCCCCATTTTGAACATGGCCAACAGCGGGGGTGATTTCAAATCCCAGTTCAAACGGTGTGCAAGTAGCGAGAACTTAGCGTGGTACTCTCTAACCGTCATATTCCCTTGCCTCAGCGATAAAATCTCCCTGGCTTCCATGTCCTGGGCACTCCGATTCGTATAAACAATGTACATGCCCTCAAAGAAAGCTTTAACGTTTTTTAAGGCAGGATTCTGGGCCAAAATCAAAGGACGCACCCAATCCCTCGCAGCGCCCTCAAAATGCCCAATCACAAAGCCAATCTGTTCTGCTTCGCTTCTGAACTCCTCCTTATACAAGTCCAGGGTGTATAACATGTCTGTTTTGAAACCCAAGTATTCCTCTGGTCTGCCATAAAATCTACTGCCGTGGGAGGGCATCCTCCTCCCTCCCATCGCCCCTCTCCCGGCGCCAGCGTGCAGCCTTGCCTCCTCCAGACGAGCTTGAGCCACTTCATACCTGATTGATAGCTCTCTAGCCCTTTCTTCCCAATCGACGTACTGCGGCTGGCCGGTTTCACTTTCCTTGCCAGTCGTCATCCCGGCAATCTTTCACTCCTTGAGGAGGTTACGTAGACTTGGAGAATGCTGTGAGGGGGATCAGGGTCCTCCTTAGGAGTAAGCGACTCGGCAATCCGTTTAACTTATTTACAAGTTTATTGCATCAGACAAGTTCACAGTTCCTCATCCTCCTCCGATGACTCAGATTCTCCAAGTAAGGGCTTCCGCTTTTCCCCCCAGCATAAGAGCCTTTTGAAACTCCAACGTCTCCTTTCGCTCCTCCTCTTCCTCTTCTTAACCCTGCTGGCCCCTCCATTGTCCTCATCCCTTTCACTTTCATCCTCCCTGGAGGTTGTTGCAGAGGCTCCCGCAACGTCCTCAAGCCCTCGTTCTCCCCCCGTCTCCATGCTCTCCTCTGCTCCCATAGGCTCCCTCGCCACCTGCTCTTCCGTCAGCACAGGCGGAGACAGCCCTTCACTCCCACTTCTCCACACCTCCTTCCCTGCCTCTGGAGACAGCCTGGGCGCTGCCTCTTCCTGATCCCATGCGCGCAAAACCTCCTCCGGCGTCCATGGGTAGCCTCCTGATGCCCCTGGCCCTTCCACCGCCCCTCCTGGCTCGGGCCAGTCCCTGACACTGTGTCTGCAGCGGTCAGCCAAGAGGGGCTGCTCTGCTGTTGCACTCTATAGGCTTCCTGTGATTCTGGATAAGTCTGTGTCTGCACTCCATAGGCTCTGTGTGATTCTGGGTGAGTCTGCATAGGCTCCGTGTGATTCTGGGTGAGTCTGTGTCTGCAGCGGTCAGCCAAGAGGGGCTGCTCTGCTGTTGCTCTCTATAGGCTTCGTGTGATTCTGGGTAAGTCTATGTTTGCACTCTATAGGCTCTGTGTGATTCTGGGTGAGTCTGCATAGGCTCCGTGTGACTCTGGGCGAATCTGTGTCTGCAGCGGTCAGCCAAGAGGTGCTGCTCTGCTGTTGCACTCTATAGGCTTCGTGTGATTCTGGGTAAGTTTGTGTCTGCACTCTATAGGCTCTGTGTGATTCTGGATGAGTCTGCATAGGCTCCGTGTGATTCTGGGTGAGTCTGTGTCTGCAGCGGGCAGCCAAGAAGGGCTGCTCTGCTGTAGCACTCTATAGGCTTCGTGTGATTCTGGGGAAGTCTGCATAGGCTCCGTGTGATTCTGGGTAAGTCTGAGTCTGCACTCTATAGGCTCTGTGTGATTCTGGGTGACTCTGTGTCTGCAGCGGTCAGCCAAGAGGGGCTGCTCTGCTGTTGCACTCTATAGGCTTCGTGTGATTCTGACTAAATCTGTGTCTGCACTCTATAGGTTCTGTGTGATTTTGGGTAAGTCTGCATAGGCTCCGTGTGATTCTGGGTGAGTCTGTGTCTGCAGCGGTCAGCCAAGAGGGGCTGCTCTGCTGTTGCACTCTATAGGCTTCGTGTGATTCTGGGTAAGTCTGTGTCCGCTCTATAGGCTCTGTGTGATTCTGGATGAGTCTGCATAGGCTCCGTGTGATTCTGGGTGAGTCTGCATAGGCTCCGTGTGAGTCTGTGTCAGGCTCCGTGTGAGTCTGTGTCTGCACTCTATTGCCTCTATGTGATTCTGGGTGAGTTTGTGTCTGCACTCTATAGGCTTCGTGTGATTCTGGGTGAGTCTGTGTCTGCACTCTATAGACTCTGAGTGATTCTGGGTGAGTCTGCATAGGCTCCATGTGATTCTGGGTGAGTCTGTGTCTGCAGCGGTCAGCCAAGAGGGGCTGCTTTGCCGTTGCACTCTATAGGCTTCGTGTGATTCTGGGTAAGTCTGTGTCCGCTCTATAGGCTCTGTGTGATTCTGGGTGAGTCTGCATAGGCTTCGTGTGATTCTAGGTGAGGCTTTTTTTGCAGCGGTCAGCCAGGAGGGGCTGCTCTGCTGTTGCACTCTATAGGCTTCGTGTGATTCTGGGTGAGTCTGCATAGGCTTCGTATTATTCTGGGTGAGTCTGGGTCTGCAGCGGTCATCCCAGAGGGGCTGCTCTGCAGTTGCAATCTTTAGGCGTCGTGTGATTCTGGGTGAGTCTCTGTCTGCAGCGGTCAACCAAGAGGGGCTGCTCTGCTGTTGCACTCTATAGGCTCCATGTGTTTCTGGTTCAGTCTGCCTCGGCTCCGTGTGATTCTGGGTGAGACTGTGTCTGCAGCAGTCAGCCAAGAGGGGCTGCTCTGCTGTTGCACTCTATAGGCTCCGTGTGATTCTGGGTGAGTCTGCATAGGCTCCGTGTGATTCTGGGTGAGTCTGTGTCTGCAGCTGTCAGCCAAGAGGGGCTGCTCTGCTGTTGCACTCTATAGGCTCTGTGTGATTCTGGGTGAGTCTGTGTCTGCAGCGGTCAGCCAAGAGGGGCTACTCTGCTCTTGCACTCTTTAGGCTTCGTGGGATTCTGGATGAGTCTGCATAGGTTCCGTGTGATTCTGGGTGAGTCTGTGTCTGCAGCTGTCAGCCAAGAGGGGCTGCTCTGCTGTTGCAATCTATAGGCTCTGTGTGATTCTGGGTGAGTCTGTGTCTGCAGCGGTCAGCCAAGAGGGGCTGCTCTGCTCTTGCACTCTTTAGGCTCCGTGTGATTCTGGGTGAGTCTGCATAGGCTCCGTGTGATTCTGGGTGAGTCTGTGTCTGCAGCGGTCAGCCAAGAGGGGCTGCTCTGCCGTTGCACTCTATAGGCTTCGTGTGATTCTGGGTAAGTCTGTGTCCGCTCTATAGGCTCTGTGTGATTCTGGGTGAGTCTGCATAGGCTTCGTGTGATTCTAGGTCAGGCTTTTTTTGCAGCGGTCAGCCAGGAGGGGCTGCTCTGCTGTTGCACTCTATAGGCTTCGTGTGATACGGGGTTAGTCTGCAAAGGCTCTGTGTGATTCTGGGTGAGTCTGTGTCTGCAGCGGTCAACCAAGAGGGGCTGCTCTGCTGTTGCACTCTATAGGCTCCATGTGTTTCTGGTTCAGTCTGCCTCGGCTCCGTGTGATTCTGGGTGAGTCTGTGTCTGCAGCGGTCAACCAAGAGGGGCTGCTCTGCTGTTGCACTCTATAGGCTTCGTGTGATTCTGGGTAAGTTTGTGTCTGCACTCTATAGGCTCTGTGTGATTTTGGGTAAGTCTGCATAGGCTCCTTGTGATTCTGGGTGAGTCTGTGTCTGCAGCGGTCAGCCAAGAGGGGCTGCTTTGCTGTTGCACTCTATACGCTTCGTGTGATTCTGGGTAAGTCTGTGTCCGCTCTATAGGCTCTTTGTGATTCTGGGTGAGTCTGCATAGGCTCCGTGTGATTCTGGGTGAGTCTGCATAGGCTCCGTGTGATTCTGGGTGAGTCTGTGTCTGCAGCGGTCAGCCAAGAGGGGCTGCTCTGCTGTTGCACTCTATAGGCTTCGTGTGATTCTGGATAAGTCTGTGTCCGCTCTATAGGCTCTGTGTGATTCTGCGTGAGTCTGCATAGGCTCCGTGTGATTCTGGGTGAGTCTGTGTCTGCAGCGGTCAGCCAAGAGGGGCTGCTCTGCTGTTGCACTCCATAGGCTTCCTGTGATTCTGGGTAAGTCTGTGTCTGCACTCTATAGGCTCTGTGAGATTTTGGGTGAGCCTGCATAGGCTCTGTGTGATTCTGGGTGAGTCTGTTTCTGCAGCGGTCAGCCAAGAGGGGCTGCTCTGCTGTTGCACTCTATAGGCTTCCTGTGATTCTGGGTAAGTCTGTGTCTGCACTCTATTGCCTCTATGTGATTCTGGGTGAGTTTGTGTCTGCACTCTATAGTCTCCGTGTGATTCTGGGTGAGTCTGTGTCTGCAGCGGTCTGCCAAGAGGGGCTGCTCTGCCGTTGCACTCTATAGGCGTCGTGTGATTCTGGGTAAGTCTTTGTCTGCACTCTATAGACTCTGAGTGATTCTGGGTGAGTCTGCATAGGCTCCATGTGATTCTGGGTGAGTCTGTGTCTGCAGCGGTCAGCCAAGAGGGGCTGCTTTGCCGTTGCACTCTATAGGCTTCGTGTGATTCTGGGTAAGTCTGTGTCCGCTCTATAGGCTCTGTGTGATTCTGGGTGAGTCTGCATAGGCTTCGTGTGATTCTAGGTGAGGCTTTTTTTGCAGCGGTCAGCCAGGAGGGGCTGCTCTGCTGTTGCACTCTATAGGCTTCGTGTGATTCTGGGTGAGTCTGCATAGGCTTCGTATTATTCTGGGTGAGTCTGGGTCTGCAGCGGTCATCCCAGAGGGGCTGCTCTGCAGTTGCAATCTTTAGGCGTCGTGTGATTCTGGGTGAGTCTGTGTCTGCAGCGGTCAACCAAGAGGGGCTGCTCTGCTGTTGCACTCTATAGGCTCCATGTGTTTCTGGTTCAGTCTGCCTCGGCTCCGTGTGATTCTGGGTGAGACTGTGTCTGCAGCAGTCAGCCAAGAGGGGCTGCTCTGCTGTTGCACTCTATAGGCTCCGTGTGATTCTGGGTGAGTCTGCATAGGCTCCGTGTGATTCTGGGTGAGACTGTGTCTGCAGCAGTCAGCCAAGAGGGGCTGCTCTGCTGTTGCACTCTATAGGCTCCGTGTGATTCTGGGTGAGACTGTGTCTGCAGCTGTCAGCCAAGAGGGGCTGCTCTGCTGTTGCACTCTATAGGCTCTGTGTGATTCTGGGTGAGTCTGTGTCTGCAGCGGTCAGCCAAGAGGGGCTACTCTGCTCTTGCACTCTTTAGGCTTCGTGTGATTCTGGATGAGTCTGCATAGGTTCCGTGTGATTCTGGGTGAGTCTGTGTCTGCAGCTGTCAGCCAAGAGGGGCTGCTCTGCTGTTGCACTCTATAGGCTCTGTGTGATTCTGGGTGAGTCTGTGTCTGCAGCGGTCAGCCAAGAGGGGCTGCTCTGCTCTTGCACTCTTTAGGCTCCGTGTGATTCTGGGTGAGTCTGCATAGGCTCCGTGTGATTCTGGGTGAGTCTGTGTCTGCAGCTGTCAACCAAGAGGGGCTGCTCTGCTGTTGCACTCTATAGGCTCTGTGTGATTCTGGGTGAGTCTGTGTCTGCAGCGGTCAGCCAAGAGGGGCTACTCTGCTCTTGCACTCTTTAGGCTTCATGTGATTCTGGGTGAGTCTGCATAGGCTCCGTGTGATTCTGGGTGAGTCTGTGTCTGCAGCGGTCAGCCAAGAGGGGCTGCTCTGCTGTTGCACTCTATAGGCTTCCTGTGATTCTGGGTAAGTCTGTGTCTGCACTCTATTGCCTCTATGTGATTCTGGGTGAGTCTGCATAGGCTCCGTTTGATTCTGGGTGATTTTGTGTCTGCACTCTATAGGCTCTGTGTGATTCTGGGTGAGTCTGTGTCTGCAGCGGTCAGCCAAGAGGGGCTGCTCTGCCGTTGCACTCTATAGGCTTCGTGTGATTCTGGGTGAGTCTGTGTCTGCAGCGGTCATCCCAGAGGGGCTGCTCTGCTGTTGCAATCTATAGGCGTCATGTGATTCTGGGTAAGTCTGTGTCTGCACTCTATAGGCTCTGAGTGATTCTGGGTGAGTCTGCATAGGCTCCGTGTGATTCTGGGTGAGTCTGTGTCTGCAGCGGTCAGCCAAAAGGGGCTGCTCTGCCGTTGCACTCTATAGGCTTTGTGTGATTCTCGGTAAATCGGTGTCCGCTCTATAGGCTCTGTGTGATTCTGGGTGAGTCTGCATAGGTTTCGTGTGATTCTGGGTGAGTCTTTTTTTGCAGCGGTCAGCCAAGAGGGGCTGCTCTGCTGTTGCACTCTATAGGCTTCGTGTGATTCTGGGTGAGTCTGTGTCCGCAATCTATAGGCTATGTGTGATTATGGGTGAGTATGCATAGGCTACGTGTGATTCTAGGTGAGTCTGTGTCTGCAGCGGTCAGCCAAGAGGGGCTGGTCTGCTGTTGCACTCTATGGGCTCTGTGTAATTCTGGGTCAGTCTGCATATGCTCCGTGTGATTCTGGGTGAATCTGTGTCTGCAACGGTCAGACAAGAGGGGCTGCTCTGCTGTTGCACTCTATAGGCTTCCTGTGATTCTGGGTAAGTCTGTGTCTGCACTCTATAGGCTCCGTGTGATTCTGGGTGAGTCTGTGTCTGCAGTGGTCAGCCAAGTGGGGCTGCTCTGCCGTTGCACTCTAAAGGCTTCGTGTGATTCTGGGTAAGTCTGTGTCCGCTCTATAGGCTCTGTGTGATTCTGGGTGAGTCTGCATAGGCTCCGTGTGATTCTGGGTGAGTCTGTGTCTGCAGCTGTCAGCCAAGAGGGGCCGCTCTGCTGTTGCACTCTATAGGCTCCGTGTGATTCTGGGTGAGTCTGTGTCTGCAGCGGTCAGCCAAGAGGGGCTGCTCTGCTGTTGCACTCTATAGGCTCCTTGTGATTCTGGGTGAGTCTGCATAGGCTCCGTATGATTCTGGGTGAGTCTGTGTCTGCAGCGGTCATCCCAGAGGGGCTTCTCTGCTGTTGCAATCTATAGGCGTCGTGTGATTCTGGGTAAGTCTGCATAGGATCCGTGTGATTCTGGGTGAGTCTGTGTCTGCAGCGGTCAGCCAAGAGGGGCTGCTCTGCTGTTGCACTCTATAGGCTCTGTGTGATTCTGGGTGAGTCTGCATAGGATCCGTGTGATTCTGGGTGAGTCTGTTTCTGCAGCGGTCAGCTAAGAGGGGCTGCTTTGCTGTTGCACTCTATGGGCTCCGTGTGATTCTGGGTGAGTCTGCATAGGCTCCGTGTGATTCTGGGTGAGTCTGTGTCTGCAGCGGTCAGCCAAGAGGGGCTGCTCTGCTGTTGCAATCTATAGGCGTCGTGTGATTCTGGGTAAGTCTGTGTCCGCACTCTATAGGCTTCGTGTGATTCTGGGTGAGTCTGCATAGGCTCCGTGTGATTCTGGGTGAGTCTGTGTCTGCAGCGGTCAGGCAAGAGGGGATGCTCTGCTTTTGCACTCTATAGGCTCTGTGTGATTCTGGGTGAGTCTGCATAGGCTCCGTGTGATTCTGGGTGAGTCTGTGTCTGCAGCGGTCAGCCAAGTGGGGCTGCTCTGCTGTTGCACTCTATAGTCTCCGTGTGTTTATGGGTAAGACTGTGTCTGCAGCGGTCAGCCAAGAGGGGCTGCTCTGCTGTTGCACTCTATAGGCTTCCTGTGATTCTGGGTGAGTCTGTGTCTGCACTCTATAGGCTCTGTGTGATTCTGGGTGAGTCTGTGTCTGCAGCGGTCATCCCAGAGGAGCTGCTCTGCTTTTGCACTCTATAGGCTCCGTGTGATTCTGGGTGAGTCTGCATAGGCTCTGTGTGATTCTGGGTGAGTCTGTGTCTGCACTCTATAGGCTCTGTGTGATTCTGTGTGAGTCTGCATAGGCTCCGTGTGATTCTGGGTAAGTCTGTGTCTGCACTCTATAGGCTCTGTGTGATTCTGTGTGAGTCTGCATAGGCTCCGTGTGATTCTGGGTAAGTCTGTGTCTGCATTCTATAGGCTCCGTGTGATTCTGGGTGAGTCGGTGTCTGCAGCCGTCAGCCAAGAGGGGCTGCTCTGCTGTTGCACTCTATAGGCTTCGTGTGATTCTGGGTGAGTCTGCATAGGCTCCGTGTGATTCTGGGTGAGTCTGTGTCTGTAGCTGTCAGCCAAGAGGGGCTGCTCTGCTGTTGCACTCTATAGGCTCCGTGTGATTCTGGGTGAGTCTGCATAGGCTCCGTGTGATTCTGGATGAGTCTGTGTCTGCACTCTATAGGCTCAGTGTGATTCTGGGTGAGTCTGTGTCTGCAGCGGTCAGCCAAGAGGGGCTGTTAGCTGTTGCACTCTATAGGCTTCGTGTGATTCTGGGTAAGTCTGTGTCTGCACTCTATAGGCTCCGTGTGATTCTGGGTGAGTCTGTGTCTGCAGCGGTCAGCCAAGAGGGGTTGCTCTGCTGTTGCACTCTATAGGCTTCGTGTGATTTTGGGTAATCTGTGTCTGCACTCTATAGGCTCCGTGTGATTCTGGGTGAGTCTGTGTCTGCACTCTATAGTCTCTGTGTGATTCTGGGTGAGTCTGCACAGGCTCTGTGTGATTCTGGGTGAGTCTGTGTCTGCAGCGGTCAGCCAAGAGGGGCTGCTCTGCCGTTGCACTCTATAGGCTCTGTGTGATTCTGGGTGAGTCTGCATAGGCTCCGTGTGATTCTGCGTGAGTCTGCATAGGCTCCGTGTGATTCTGGGTGAGTCTGTGTCTGCAGCGGTCAGCCAAGAGGGGCTGCTCTGCTGTTGCACTCTATAGGCTCCGTGTGATTCTGGGTGAGTCTGTGTCTGCAGCGGTCAGCCAAGAGGGGCTGCTCTGCTGTTGCACTCTATAGGCTCCTTGTGATTCTGGGTGAGTCTGCATAGGCTCCGTATGATTCTGGGTGAGTCTGTGTCTGCAGCGGTCATCCCAGAGGGGCTTCTCTGCTGTTGCAATCTATAGGCGTCGTGTGATTCTGCGTAAGTCTGCATAGGATCCGTGTGATTCTGGGTCAGTCTGTGTCTGCAGCGGTCAGCCAAGAGGGGCTGCTCTGCTGTTGCACTCTATAGGCTCTGTGTGATTCTGGGTGAGTCTGCATAGGATCCGTGTGATTCTGGGTGAGTCTGTTTCTGCAGCGGTCAGCTAAGAGGGGCTGCTTTGCTGTTGCACTCTATAGGCTCCGTGTGATTCTGGGTGAGTCTGCATAGGCTCCGTGTGATTCTGGGTGAGTCTGTGTCTGCAGCGGTCAGCCAAGAGGGGCTGCTCTGCTGTTGCAATCTATAGGCGTCGTGTGATTCTGGGTAAGTCTGTGTCCGCACTCTATAGGCTCCGTGTGATTCTGGATGAGTCTGTGTCTGCACTCTATAGGCTCAGTGTGATTCTGGGTGAGTCTGTGTCTGCAGTGGTCAGCCAAGAGGGGCTGTTAGCTGTTGCACTCTATAGGCTTCGTGTGATTCTGGGTAAGTCTGTGTCTGCACTCTATAGGCTTCGTGTGATTTTGGGTAATCTGTGTCTGCACTCTATAGGCTCTGTGTGATTCTGGGTGAGTCTGCACAGGCTCTGTGTGATTCTGGGTGAGTCTGTGTCTGCAGCGGTCAGCCAAGAGGGGCTGCTCTGCCGTTGCACTCTATAGGCTCTGTGTGATTCTGGGTGAGTCTGCATAGGCTCCGTGTGATTCTGGGTGAGTTTGTGTCTGCACTATATAGGCTCTGTGTGATTCTGGGTAATTCTGTGTCTGCAGCGGTCAGCCAAGAGGGGCTGCTCTGCTTTTGCACTCTATAGGCTCCGTGTGATTCTGCGTGAGTCTGCATAGGCTCCGTGTGATTCTGGGTGAGTCTGTGTCTGCAGCGGTCAGCCAAGAGGGGCTGCTCTGCTGTTGCACTCTATAGGCTTCCTGTGATTCTGGGTAAGTCTGTGTCTGCACTCTATAGGCTCCGTGTGATTCTGGGTGAGTCTGTGTCTGCAGTGGTCAGCCAAGTGGGGCTGCTCTGCCGTTACACTCTAAAGGCTTCGTGTGATTCTGGGTAAGTCTGTGTCCGCTCTATAGGCTCTGTGTGATTCTGGGTGAGTCTGCATAGGCTCCGTGTGATTCTGGGTGAGTCTGTGTCTGCAGCTGTCAGCCAAGAGGGGCCGCTCTGCTGTTGCACTCTATAGGCTCCGTGTGATTCTGGGTGAGTCTGTGTCTGCAGCGGTCAGCCAAGAGGGGCTGCTCTGCTGTTGCACTCTATAGGCTCCTTGTGATTCTGGGTGAGTCTGCATAGGCTCCGTGTGATTCTGGGTGAGTCTGTGTCTGCAGCGGTCATCCCAGAGGGGCTTCTCTGCTGTTGCAATCTATAGGCGTCGTGTGATTCTGGGTAAGTCTGCATAGGATCCGTGTGATTCTGGGTGAGTCTGTGTCTGCAGCGGTCAGCCAAGAGGGGCTGCTCTGCTGTTGCACTCTATAGGCTCTGTGTGATTCTGGGTGAGTCTGCATAGGATCCGTGTGATTCTGGGTGAGTCTGTTTCTGCAGCGGTCAGCTAAGAGGGGCTGCTTTGCTGTTGCACTCTATAGGCTCCGTGTGATTCTGGGTGAGTCTGCATAGGCTCCGTGTGATTCTGGGTGAGTCTGTGTCTGCAGCGGTCAGCCAAGAGGGGCTGCTCTGCTGTTGCAATCTATAGGCGTCGTGTGATTCTGGGTAAGTCTGTGTCCGCACTCTATAGGCTTCGTGTGATTCTGGGTGAGTCTGCATAGGCTCCGTGTGATTCTGGGTGAGTCTGTGTCTGCAGCGGTCAGGCAAGAGGGGATGCTCTGCTTTTGCACTCTATAGGCTCTGTGTGATTCTGGGTGAGTCTGCATAGGCTCCGTGTGATTCTGGGTGAGTCTGTGTCTGCAGCGGTCAGCCAAGTGGGGCTGCTCTGCTGTTGCACTCTATAGTCTCCGTGTGTTTATGGGTAAGACTGTGTCTGCAGCGGTCAGCCAAGAGGGGCTGCTCTGCTGTTGCACTCTATAGGCTTCCTGTAATTCTGGGTGAGTCTGTGTCTGCACTCTATAGGCTCTGTGTGATTCTGGGTGAGTCTGTGTCTGCAGCGGTCATCCCAGAGGAGCTGCTCTGCTGTTGCACTGTATAGGCTTCCTGTGATTCTGGGTGAGTCTGTGTCTGCACTCTATAGGCTCTGTCTGATTCTAGGTGAGTCTGTGTCTGCAGCGGTCAGCCAAGAGGGGCTGCTCTGCTTTTGCACTCTATAGGCTCCGTGTGATTCTGGGTGAGTCTGCATAGGCTCTGTGTGATTCTGGGTGAGTCTGTGTCTGCACTCTATAGGCTCTGTGTGATTCTGTGTGAGTCTGCATAGGCTCCGTGTGATTCTGGGTAAGTCTGTGTCTGCACTCTATAGGCTCTGTGTGATTCTGTGTGAGTCTGCATAGGCTCCGTGTGATTCTGGGTAAGTCTGTGTCTGCATTCTATAGGCTCCGTGTGATTCTGGGTGAGTCTGTGTCTGCAGCCGTCAGCCAAGAGGGGCTGCTCTGCTGTTGCACTCTATAGGCTTCGTGTGATTCTGGGTGAGTCTGCATAGGCTCCGTGTGATTCTGGGTGAGTCTGTGTCTGTAGCGGTCAGCCAAGAGGGGCTGCTCTGCTGTTGCACTCTATAGGCTCCGTGTGATTCTGGGTGAGTCTGTATAGGCTCCGTGTGATTCTGGATGAGTCTGTGTCTGCACTCTATAGGCTCAGTGTGATTCTGGGTGAGTCTGTGTCTGCAGTGGTCAGCCAAGAGGGGCTGTTAGCTGTTGCACTCTATAGGCTTCGTGTGATTCTGGGTAAGTCTGTGTCTGCACTCTATAGGCTCCGTGTGATTCTGGGTGAGTCTGTGTCTGCAGCGGTCAGCCAAGAGGGGCTGCTCTGCTGTTGCACTCTATAGGCTTCGTGCGATTTTGGGTAATCTGTGTCTGCACTCTATAGGCTCCGTGTGATTCTGGGTGAGTCTGTGTCTGCACTCTATAGGCTCTGTGTGATTCTGGGTGAGTCTGCACAGGCTCTGTGTGATTCTGGGTGAGTCTGTGTCTGCAGCGGTCAGCCAAGAGGGGCTGCTCTGCCGTTGCACTCTATAGGCTCTGTGTGATTCTGGGTGAGTCTGCATAGGCTCCGTGTGATTCTGGGTGAGTTTGTGTCTGCACTATATAGGCTCTGTGTGATTCTGGGTAATTCTGTGTCTGCAGCGGTCAGCCAAGAGGGGCTGCTCTGCTTTTGCACTCTATAGGCTCTGTGTGATTCTGGGTGAGTCTGCATAGGCTCCGTGTGATTCTGGGTGAGTCTGTGTCTGCAGCTGTCAGCCAAGTGGGGCTGCTGTGCTGTTGCACTCTATAGTCTCCGTGTGTTTATGGGTAAGACTGTGTCTGCAGCGGTCAGCCAAGAGGGGCTGCTCTGCTGTTGCACTCTATAGGCTTCCTGTAATTCTGGGTGAGTCTGTGTCTGCACTCTATAGGCTCTGTGTGATTCTGGGTGAGTCTGTGTCTGCAGCGGTCATCCCAGAGGAGCTGCTCTGCTGTTGCACTGTATAGGCTTCCTGTGATTCTGGGTGAGTCTGTGTCTGCACTCTATAGGCTCTGTCTGATTCTAGGTGAGTCTGTGTCTGCAGCGGTCAGCCAAGAGGGGCTGCTCTGCTTTTGCACTCTATAGGCTCCGTGTGATTCTGGGTGAGTCTGCATAGGCTCTGTGTGATTCTGGGTGAGTCTGTGTCTGCACTCTATAGGCTCTGTGTGATTCTGTGTGAGTCTGCATAGGCTCCGTGTGATTCTGGGTAAGTCTGTGTCTGCACTCTATAGGCTCTGTGTGATTCTGTGTGAGTCTGCATAGGCTCCGTGTGATTCTGGGTAAGTCTGTGTCTGCATTCTATAGGCTCCGTGTGATTCTGGGTGAGTCTGTGTCTGCAGCCGTCAGCCAAGAGGGGCTGCTCTGCTGTTGCACTCTATAGGCTTCGTGTGATTCTGGGTGAGTCTGCATAGGCTCCGTGTGATTCTGGGTGAGTCTGTGTCTGTAGCTGTCAGCCAAGAGGGGCTGCTCTGCTGTTGCACTCTATAGGCTCCGTGTGATTCTGGGTGAGTCTGCATAGGCTCCGTGTGATTCTGGGTGAGTCTGTGTCTGCAGCGGTCAGCCAAGAGGGGCTGTTAGCTGTTGCACTCTATAGGCTTCGTGTGATTCTGGGTAAGTCTGTGTCTGCACTCTATAGGCTCCGTGTGATTCTGGGTGAGTCTGTGTCTGCAGCGGTCAGCCAAGAGGGGCTGCTCTGCTGTTGCACTCTATAGGCTTCGTGTGATTTTGGGTAATCTGTGTCTGCACTCTATAGGCTCCGTGTGATTCTGGGTGAGTCTGTGTCTGCACTCTATAGTCTCTGTGTGATTCTGGGTGAGTCTGCACAGGCTCTGTGTGATTCTGGGTGAGTCTGTGTCTGCAGCGGTCAGCCAAGAGGGGCTGCTCTGCCGTTGCACTCTATAGGCTCTGTGTGATTCTGGGTGAAGTCTGCATAGGCTCCGTGTGATTCTGGATGAGTCTGTGTCTGCAGCGGTCATCCTAGAGGAGCTGCTCTGCTGTTGCACTGTATAGGCTTCCTGTGATTCTGGGTGAGTCTGTGTCTGCACTCTATAGGCTCTGTCTGATTCTAGGTGAGTCTGTGTCTGCAGCGGTCAGCCAAGAGAGGCTGCTCTGCTTTTGCACTCTATAGGCTCCGTGTGATTCTGGATGAGTCTGTGTCTGCAGCGGTCATCCCAGAGGAGCTGCTCTGCTGTTGCACTGTATAGGCTTCCTGTGATTCTGGGTGAGTCTGTGTCTGCACTCTATAGGCTCTGTCTGATTCTAGGTGAGTCTGTGTCTGCAGCGGTCAGCCAAGAGGGGCTGCTCTGCTTTTGCACTCTATAGGCTCCGTGTGATTCTGGGTGAGTCTGCATAGGCTCTGTGTGATTCTGGGTGAGTCTGTGTCTGCACTCTATAGGCTCTGTGTGATTCTGTGTGAGTCTGCATAGGCTCCGTGTGATTCTGGGTAAGTCTGTGTCTGCACTCTATAGGCTCTTTGTGATTCTGGGTGAGTCTGCATAGGCTCTGTGTGATTCTGGGTGAGTCTGTGTCTGCACTCTATAGGCTCTGTGTGATTCTGTGTGAGTCTGCATAGGCTCCGTGTGATTCTGGGTAAGTCTGTGTCTGCACTCTATAGGCTCTGTGTGATTCTGTGTGAGTCTGCATAGGCTCCGTGTGATTCTGGGTAAGTCTGTGTCTGCATTCTATAGGCTCTTTGTGATTCTGGGTGAGTCTGCATGGGCTCCGTGTGATTCTGGGTGAGTCTGTGTCTGCAGCGGTCAGCCAAGAGGGGCTGCTCTGCTCTTGAACTCTATGGGCTAACTGTGATTATGGGTAAGTCTGTGTCTGCACTCTATAGGCTCCGTGTGATTCTGGGTGAGTCTGTGTCTGCACTCTATAGGCTCTGTGTGATTCTGGGTGAGTCTGCATAGGATCCGTGAGTCTGGGTGAGTCTGTGTCTGCAGCGGTCAGCCAAGAGGGGCTGCTCTGCTGTTGCACTCTATAGGCTCCCTGTGATTCTGGGTAAGTCTGTGTCTGCATTCTATAGGCTCTGTGTGATTCTGGGTGAGTCTGCATAGGCTCTCTGTGATTCTGGGTGAGTCTGTGTCTGCAGCGGTCAGCCAAGAGGGGCTGCTCTGCTGTTGCACTCTATAGGCTCTGTGTGATTCTGGGTGAGTCTGCATAGGCTCTCTGTGATTCTGGGTGAGTCTGTGTCTGCAGCGGTCAGCCAAGAGGGGCTGCTCTGCTGTTGCACTCTATAGGCTTCGTGTGATTCTGGGTAAGTCTGTGTCTGCACTCTATAGGCTCTGTGTGATTCTGGGTGAGTCTGCATAGGCTCCGTGTGATTCTGGGTGAGTCTGTGTCTGCAGCGGTCAGCCAAGAGGGTCTGCTCTGCTGTTGCACTCTATAGGCTTCGTGTGAGTCTGTATCTGCACTCTATAGGCTCTGTGTTATTCTGGGTGAGTCTGCATAGGCTCTGTGTGATTCTGGGTGAGTCTGTGTCTGCAGCGGTCAGCCAAGAGGGGCTGCTCTGCTGTTGCACTCTATAGGCTTCGTGTGATTCTGGGTAAGTCTGTGTCTGCATCCTATAGGCTATTTGTGATTCTGGGTGAGTCTGTGTCTGCAGCGGTCAGCCAAGAGAGGCTGCTCTGCTGTTGCACTCTATAGGCTTCGTGTGATTCTGGGTAAGTCTGTTTCTGCACTCTATAGTCTCTGTGTGATTCTGGGTGAGTCTGCATAGGCTCTCTGTGATTCTGGGTGAGTCTGTGTCTGCAGCTGTCAGCCAAGAGGGAGTTGGTACTCTCGAGTCAACAACTGGGGAAAAGGGGGGTCTAGGAGCGCTTAAACCAGACCCGATAAAGCGCGGAGAGGGGAGATCTCCAAGCGAAAACGTCGGTGGTGCCCCAGAGGTACTCTTGGCATCCCTCGCTGAATGCAGAGGAGAGGAAGTGTCCTGGGCACGGAGACGGATATCCATTCAACCCTCCCAGTTGAAGCAGGCTTTTCCAGCGTGGAAGAACGGTAAAATTCCTATCGATTTTTAGCCGGGTACTAATCCGAGGCGTTTAAAGGTGGAAACGTGAAGAAAAAATATTTGACGGCGTGGCCTCAGCTCGCGGAAAAACGCCATTAACAGGCACCACTTCAAGGAGTTGAAGTGGAAGCGAGAGACAGGGGGGAGCACACGCATAATAAGAGAGTGCTTAAGTGAACTTAAAGTAAATAAAGCACTATCGGAAAGAAGAAAAGACTAAAATACAGAGATATAAACAGAGACTAACCTTAACGGAGCATTCTTTATTACAAAAAAAGGGGATCACGCATGCACCAGATTGGGTCGGAGGGAGGATTGGAGTGGAAATAGCCACAAAGAGCCGGCTGGAGGGGAGAAAAGACTGCAAGAAAATGGCGATGGCGTGCTGAGAGGGATGAGAAAGCAAACAGAGGATTAAAGTAAAGGAAGTGACGGAGCAATAAAGAAAGACAAAAGGACCCCTAAGGGAGGAGGGAAGAATAGCCAGAGCAGCACAGTATCGAATCAGAGCAGCACAGTATTGAGACAGCGACACCTGCAGGAGGAAAATTACAGGAAAATAAAGAATTAATTAAAGCGACACTGTGGGGAGAAGAGGGAAGCTGCGTCTTGTTTGGTCCAACATGACGGACAAATCGAAAAAAAACGCCAGGACTGCAACAAAAAAGGCCCTCAACGTCAGAACAAGAATTAGACCTGCGTGAACTCATATTGGGGCTGAAGAGTGATATTGGAGAAATAAAGCAAGAGCTTGCAGACATGAAAAGGGACATGAATGACAAGCTTAGAGGCATGGAAGAAAAAATGGAAAAAATAGAAGGGAAGATGGAAGAAAATGAAAAAGAAAAAAAAAGAATGAAGGACCAGCTGAAAAGTATAGAGGAAAAAACAAAAGCAACAGCAGAAATAACACAGGAATTACAAAATAAAAACCAAACTATAGAAAAAGCGATGAAGAGGATCCCAAAGGATAAGAGAGAATCAAAGAAAGAAATTGAAAGACTGAAAAAAGAGCTGGAGACACAGAAATCTTACACGAAGCCACACAGGATGCTTTATCCATGATACAGATGCAAGTCCGGGAGAAAACATTAAGATTTAGAAACATACCAGAAATACAGAATGAAGACCTGGAAAGCAGAATAATAACAGAACTGGCCAGATGGCTAAGAATGGAGGAAGTGGATGTACAAGTGAGAATAGAAAAAGCGTTCAGAGTAAATTCCAAAAAAGCAAGGATGAATAATTGGGCACAAGACTGTCTGGTCACGTTCACGACAACATGGCTAAGGGACAAAATTCTCCAGACAAAAGGAAAAAATAAATTAAAAATAGATGGAACTGAAATAACAATAATGAAAGAAATTCCTCCAAGGTTAGTCCAAAAGAGACGAAAATACCAATTCCTGACGAAAGCGTTGAGTGCCAAAAAAATCCTCTTCAGATGGGAATATCCAGAAGGATTATCGCTCACATTCAAAGGCAAGAAAAGAAAATTTGACAACGTAAAAGACGCAGACAGATTTTATAGAACCTATACCCAAGAGTTAGGGGGAGAAAGAACAAGGACATTGAAAGAGCAACAAGAACAACTAGCAGAAGAAGAAAAAGAAGAAGCCGTCACCGAAGAAGAACTAGAGGAGGGTGAGGAAGAAGAAGAAGATGAAAGACTATAACATAGAAATTACACCTCTCTGAGAACTGTACCTCTGTTATGCTTTCCATGTCATGTTGGTATTTTATTTAGCGGAAAAGTTTGCTGAAAATCGCAAATAATTTGAATTTCAATTCTTAATAATTGGTAAATAAAGATGAATTTCAAAATAATTTCTTGGAATGTAAACGGATTGAACAATAAGAAAAAAAGAAACAGAGTAGCACACTACCTGAAAAAGCAAAAAGGGGACCTAATTTGCCTCCAGGAAACACATATAAATAAAAAACACGAAAAATTGTTAAAAAATGAGAAATTAGGGATAGAATTCATAACAGCAGAAGAAAAAAAGAAAAAAAGGAGTGGTAATTTATGCGAATCCCAAATGGAAACCAGAATTAGTATGGCAGGATAAGGAAGGTAGGATAATAATCATAAAAATACAAAAAGAACAAGAACAATGGTTATGCGTAGGCATTTACGCTCCGAATGGGGGGGAAAATGGAATTCTTGAAAAAACTTGAGGAGCAATTAATGAACCATATAGATAAAAAAATAATAATAATGGGTGACTTTAATGGAGTCATTAACCCGGAACTAGATAAAACAAGAGGTATAGGTAAGAAAAAAGATAATAAATTACCAAAACTGTTTTCGGAAATTATGGGCAATTTGGAATTGGTGGATGCATGGAGACATAGATTCCTGATAAAAAAAGACTTCACATACTTCTCACACAGGTACCATTCAGCATCAAGAATAGATGCAATATGGGTAGCAAAAGAATTAATGCTAGAGGTGGCAAAAGTGGAAATAAAAGCAAAAATAATATCAGATCATAATCCCCTGGAATTGATCATTAAAAAAGAAAATCATGAAAGTAATAAAAGATGGAGACTAAACGTGTTCATACTCAATAACCCTAAAATAAAAGAAGGAGCAAACAAAATGTTAAAAGAATATTTTGATTTAAATAGCAATGGAGAGGTAGATAACCAAATAGTATGGGACGCAGGGAAGGCAAACATAAGGGGTTACTTTATACAACAAAACGTAATAGAGAGAAAGATGAGAGAAAAAAATAAAATAGTTATTGGAGCAAATAAAAGAAAAGGAAAAAGCCCTATACAAAACAGGGAAAAAAGAAATTAAACAACAATTAAAAATTTTGAGGGCGGAATTTGATAGCATATTAGACAGGGAGATAGATCAAAGAAACCAACATTGGAGATATAAAAATTTTGATTGGGCAAATAAGCCAAGCCGATTGTTAGCATGGCAAATAAAAAAAAGGAAAAATGAACAAATAATTAATAAGTTAACAAAACAAGGGAAAATTATAGGAAAAACGGAAGATATAATGAAGGAATTCGTAAAGTATTATAAGGAATTATATAAAAACGAAGAAATATGTGAGAAAAAAATGGATGAATACCTACAAAAAGAAGCAGTGGGACAATTAGGAAGTGAAGAAATACAAATGCTCAATAAGGAAATTACAATAATTGAAATAAAAGAGGTAATACAGGAAATGAAAAAAGGAAAGGCCCCAGGCCCAGATGGCCTCCCAATTGAATTTTACAGGAACCTAGACGACCAACTATTGATTCGACTTAAAGAAGTAATGAATATAACATTAAATAAGGGAATAACACCGAAAACGTGGAAAGAGGCATTGATAATATTGTTACCCAAACCAAATACAAATTTAGAATCAACATCTAATTATAGGCCCATATCGTTATTGAATTGTGATTACAAAATTTTTGCTAAAATATTAGCCAAAAGATTGGGAAATATATTGGAAAAGGTAATAAACAAAGATCAGGTGGGTTTTGTAAAAGGGAGAACGGCTAAAGATAATATTAGAAATGTAATCAATATTCTAGAACATTTAGAAAATAAGAGCAATAAGCAAGCTGCCATACTAGCAATAGATGCCGAAAAGGCATTTGATAATGTAACCTGGACGTTTATGAAAAAAGTAATAAAAAGATTAAATATAGGAGATAAATTTGCAAGAGCGATAGAGGCAATTTATAATAATCAAGAAGCAAATTTAATAGTAAATGGAAAAATCACGGAAAAAATACAAATAGAAAAAGGGACAAGGCAAGGATGCCCTCTGTCGCCACTATTATTCATAATAGTGATAGAAATATTGATAAATAGAATAAGACAAGAGGAAGCAATAAGGGGTATCGCAATAGGAGAAAAAAGATATAAAATCAAAGCCTATGTTGATGATATTATTATAACAACTGAACAACCACTAACCAGCATACCCAAAGCATTAGATAAAATAAAGGAATTTGGAGAACTAGCGGGTCTGAAAATAAATTATAACAAGACAATAATGTTGGTGAAAAATATGGATAATATGGAAAAGCAAGAATTACAAGAAATAACAGGAATAAAGATAAATAATAAAATGAAATATCTGGGCATAAATATGACCAATAAAGCATTAGATCTAATTCGGGAAAATTATACAAAAGTATGGAATCAAATAAAAAAGGATTTAGAAATTTGGACCAAATTGAAGTTATCATTATTAGGAAGAATCTCATGAATAAAAATGAATGTACTTGCCCGAATGAATTATTTATTTCAAAATTTACCGGTATTGGGGGGATCAAATTTATTTAAAGAGTGGAATAGAGATATGTCAAAATTTATTTGGAGTGGGGAAAAACCAAGAATAAGGTATAAAATATTAATTGATAATAGAAGTCGAGGAGGATTTGGACTACCGGAATTAAAATTATATCATGACGCGGCGGCGCTTTGGTGGCTCAAAGATTGGTTTGAGCTCAAAAATTCAGACCTGCTAGATCTTGAGGGAGAAGACAACGGGTTTGGCTGGCACTGGTATTTGACCAGAGAAAAATTAGGCAAAAAGAATATATTCACAAATAACATTATAAGAAGATCTTTGTATATAACATGGTTGAAATATAGAAGATTTTTTGAAAGTAAAACGCCCTGGTGGCTATCACCACAAGAAATTGTGGCAGTTAAAAGAAAAAACACAGAAGGAGAATGGCTTACCTACAAACAAATATTAGTAGAAGAAAATGGAAAATTACATCTAAAAGATTACAACGAATTAAAACCCACAATAACTTGGCTACAATATTTTCAAGTAAGACAAAGGTTTTTGGAAGATATCAAATTAGGTTTTGAAAAAAAAGAATCAAAAATTGAGGAAATATTAATTGGTGAAAATAAAAATAAATACATAAAAAAATTATATGAGTTATTGTTAAAATGGGAGACCGAAGAGGAGTATGTGAAGGATTCGATGATAAAATGGAGCCAGGATATCGGCAAGACAATAGAATTCAAAAAATGGGAAACTTTGTGGCAACGGGATAGCAGGTATACTTATAACTATGATTTGCAAGAAAACCTCCTGAAAATGCAAAACAGGTGGTATTTAACACCAGTGAGAATAGCGAAGATGAATAAAGGTGCGAGCAACGTCTGCTGGAAGTGCCAAACAGAAATAGGAACCCTAATGCATGTGTGGTGGCAGTGCAAACCAATAAAACAATTTTGGGAAATAATATATATCGAGCTAAAAAAAATATTGAAATATTCTTTTAAAAAAACACCGGAAATATTTCTTTTGGGAATATTAGGAGAAGATATAAAGGCAAAGGACAGGAAAATAACAATGTACGCAACCAGCACAGCTAGATTACTACTAGCAAGGCATTGGAAATCACAACACATTCCGAGTAGAGAGGACTGGCAGGTAAAATTGACAGAGTTTTATAACTTAGAAACAAAGCATGGTGAGATACAGGGAGAAAACAGAGAAAAAAGAATGGAGGAGTGGGAGAAGTTCAGAGATTATATTAAAAAGCAGTTAACATAAGCCAGACCCTGAGTGGCAAGTTAAAGACTCAATGGAAAAATAGATAGAAAAGTAAGTAGATAAAGGCATGTAAAAGCAAAGAAATACCAGAAATTGTAATATAGAATGCTGAGAAGTGGGGGTGGGGGTGGGAATAGAGGGAGGGCTGAAATAGGGGAGTTGAGAATAGAATGGAAATAAGAAGAGTAATGAGAGAGAGATAAGTTGCAAGAATGTATGTAAAATGTCAAAATGTTGTAAGAACAGATGTAAAATGGTGATAGATTGAAATAAGGATGTTAGAATGAATGAAAGATATGTTAGGATAAAGATATGTTAGAATGAATGAAAGATGTGTAGGAATGAAGAAGGGAAATAATGTAAGGGAGAGATAGAATATGCAAAGGATGTTTAGATAGGATAACAAGTAGAAAAGAGCGGGGAGGGGGGAGGAGAGGGAGGGGGGATAGCCATGAATGTATAATAGTCTTAAATTGACTGTATGAGAATGTATGTGAATGTCTGAGATGGCATGTTTTTATTTGTATGAATGTGAATTCTTCAATAAAAAGTTAATTAAAAAAAAAAAGAGGGGCTGCTCTGCTGTTGCACTCTATAGGCTTCGTGTGATTCTAGGTAAGTCTGTGTCCGCTCTATAGGCTCCTTGTGATTGTGGGTGAGTCTGCATAGGCTCCGTGTGATTCTGGGTGAGTCTGTGTCTGCAGCGGTCAGCCAAGAGGGGCTGCTCTGCTGTTGCACTCTATAGGCTTCGTATGATCTGGGTAAGTTTGTGTCTGCACTCTATAGGTTCTGTGTGATTCTGGGTATGTCTGCATAGGCTCCGTGTGATTCTGGGTGAGTCTGTGTCTGCACTCTATAGGCTCCGTGTGATTCTGGGTGAGTCTGCACAGGCTCTGTGTGATTCTGGTGAGTCTGTGTCTGCAGCGGTCAGCCAAGATGGGCTGCTCTGCTGTTGCACTCTATAGGCTCTGTGTGATTCTGCGTGAGTCTGCATAGGCTCCGTGTGATTCTGGGTGAGTCTGTGTCTGCAGCGGTCAGCCAAGAGGGGCTGCTCTGCAGTTGCACTCTATAGGCTTCGTGTGATTCTAGGTAAGTCTGTATCCGCTCTATAGGCTCTGTGTGATTCTGGGTGAGTCTGCATAGGCTCCGTGTGATTCTGGGTGAGTCTGCATAGGCTCCGTGTGATTCTGGGTGAGTCTGTGTCTGCAGTGGTCAGCCAAGAGGGGCTGCTCTGCAGTTGCACTCTATAGGCTTCGTGTGATTCTGGGTAAGTCTGTGTCCGCTCTATAGGCTCTGTGTGATTCTGCGTGAGTCTGCATAGGCTCCGTGTGATTCTGGGTGAGTCTGCATAGGCTCCGTGTGATTCTGGGTGAGTCTGTGTCTGCAGCGGTCAGACAAGAGGGGCTGCTCTGCTGTTGCACTCTATAGGTTTCGTGTGATTCTAGATAAATCTGTGTCCGCTCTATAGGCTCTGTGTGATTCTGGGTGAGTCTGCATAGGCTCCGTGTGATTCTGGGTGAGTCTGTGTCTGCAGCGGTCAGCCAAGAGTGGCTGCTCTGCAGTTGCACTCTATAGGCTTCGTGTGATTCTGGGTAAGTCTGTATCCGCTCTATAGGCTCTGTGTGATTCTAGGTGAGTGTGCATAGGCTCCGTGTGATTCTTGGTGAATCTGCATAGGCTCTTTGTTATTCTGGGTGAGTCTGTGTCTGCAGCGGTCAGCCAAGAGGGTTCTGCTCTGCAGTTGCACTCTATAGGTTTCGTGTGATTCTAGGTAAGTTTGTGTCCGCTCTATAGGATCTTTGTGATTCTGGGTGAGTCTGCATAGTCTCCATGTGATTCTGGGTGAGTCTGCATAGGCTCCGTGTGCTTCTGGGTGAGTCTGTGTCTGCAGCGGTCATCCAAGAGGGGCAGCTCTGCTGTTGCACTCTATAGGCTTCGTGTGATTCTGGGTAAGTCTGTGTCCGCTCTATAGGCTCTGTGTGATTCTGCGTGAGTCTGCATAGGCTCCGTGTGATTCTGGGTGAGTCTGTGTCTGCAGCGGTCAGACAAGAGGGGCTGCTCTGCTGTTAAACTCTATAGGTTTCGTGTGATTCTAGATAAGTCTGTGTCCGCTCTATAGGCTCTGTGTGATTCTGGGTGAGTTTGCATAGGCTCCGTGTGATTCTGGGTGAGTCTGTGTCTGCAGCGGTCAGCCAAGAGGGGCTGCTCTGCAGTTGCACTCTATAGGCTTCCGGTGATTCTGGGTAAGTCTGTATCCGCTCTATAGGCTCTGTGTGATTCTGGGTGAGTCTGCATAGGCTCCGTGTGATTCTGGGTGAGTCTGTGTCTGCAGCGGTCAGCCAAGAGGGGCTGCTCTGCTGTTGCACTCTATAGGCTTCCTGTGATTCTGGGTGAGTCTGTGTCTGCAGTGGTCAGCCAAGAGGGGCTGCTCTGCTGTTGCACTCTATAGGCTTTGTGTGCTTCTGGGCAAGTCTGTGTCTGCACTCTATAGGCTCTGTGTGATTCTGGGTGAGTCTGTGTCTGCACTCTATAGGCTCTGTGTGATTCTGTGTGAGTCTGTATAGGCTCCGTGTGATTCTGGGTAAGTCTGTGTCTGCACTCTATAGGCTCTGTGTGATTCTGTGTGAGTCTGTATAGGTTCCGTGTGATTCTGGGTAAGTCTGTGTCTGCACTTTATAGGCTCTGTGTGATTCTGGGTGAGTCTGTGTCTGCAGCGGTCAGGCAAGAGGGGCTGCTCTGCTGTTGCACTCTATAGACTTCGTGTGATCTGGGTAAGTCTGTGTCTGCACTCTATAGGTTCTGTGTGATTCTGGGTATGTCTGCATAGGCTCCGTGTGATTCTGGGTGAGTCTGTGTCTGCAGCGGTCAGCCAAGAGGGGCTGCTCTGCTGTTGCACTCTATAGGTTTCGTGTGATTCTAGATAAGTCTGTGTCTGCTCTATAGGCTCTGTGTGATTCTGGGTGAGTCTGCATAGGCTCCCTGTGATTCTGGGTGAGTCTGTGTCTGCACTCTATAGGCTTCGTGTGATTCAGGGTAAGTCTGTGTCCGCTCTATAGGCTCTGTGTGATTCTAGGTGAGTGTACATAGGCTCTTTGTTATTCTGGGTGAGTCTGTGTCTGCAGCGGTCAGCCAAGAGGGTTCTGCTCTGCTGTTGCACTCTATAGGTTTCGTGTGATTCTAGGTAAGTTTGTGTCCGCTCTATATGATCTTTGTGATTCTGGGTGAGTCTGCATAGGCTCCGTGTGATTCTGGGTGAGTCTGCATAGGCTCTGTGTGATTCTGGGTGAGTCTGTGTCTGCAGCGGTCAGCCAAGAGGGGCTGCTCTGCTGTTGCACTCTATAGGCTTTGTGTGATTCTGGGTAAGTCTGTGTCCGCTCTATAGGCTCTGTGTGATTCTGCGTGAGTCTGCATAGGCTCCGTGTGATTCTGGGTGAATCTGCATAGGCTCCGTGTGATTCTGGGTGAGTCTGTGTCTGCAGCGGTCAGACAAGAGGGGCTGCTCTGCTGTTGCACTCTATAGGGTTCGTGTGATTCTAGATAAGTCTGTGTCCGCTCTATAGGCTCTGTGTGATTCTGGGTGAGTTTGCATAGGCTCCGTGTGATTCTGGGTGAGTCTGTGTCTGCAGCGGTCAGCCAAGAGTCGCTGCTCTGCAGTTGCACTCTATAGGCTTCGTGTGATTCTGGGTAAGTCTGTATCCGCTCTATAGGCTCTGTGTGATTCTGGGTGAGTCTGCATAGGCTCCGTGTGATTCTGGGTGAGTCTGTGTCTGCAGCGGTCAGCCAAGAGGGGCTGCTCTGCTGTTGCACTCTATAGGCTTCCTGTGATTCTGGGTAAGTCTGTGTCTGCACTCTATAGGCTCTGTGTGATTCTGGGTGAGCCTGCATAGGCTCTAGGTGATTCTGGGTGAGTCTGTGTCTGCAGTGGTCAGCCAAGAGTTGCTGCTCTGCTGTTGCACTCTATAGGCTTCGTGTGATTCTGGGTAAGTCTGTATCCGCTCTATAGGCTCTGTGTGATTCTAGGTGAGTGTGCATAGGCTCCGTGTGATTCTTGGTGACTCTGCATAGGCTCTTTGTTATTCTGGGTGAGTCTGTGTCTGCAGCGGTCAGCCAAGAGGGTTCTGCTCTGCAGTTGCACTCTATAGGTTTCGTGTGATTCTAGGTAAGTTTGTGTCCGCTCTATAGGATCTTTGTGATTCTGGGTGAGTCTGCATAGTCTCCCTGTGATTCTGGGTGAGTCTGCATAGGCTCCGTGTGCTTCTGGGTGAGTCTGTGTCTGCAGCGGTCATCCAAGAGGGGCTGCTCTGCTGTTGCACTCTATAGGCTTCGTGTGATCTGGGTAAGTCTGTGTCTGCACTCTATAGGTTCTGTGTGAATCTGGGTATGTCTGCATAGGCTCCGTGTGATTCTGGGTGAGTCTGTGTCTGCAGCGGTCAGCCAAGAGTGGTTGCTTTGCTGTTGCACTCTATAGGCTTCGTGTGATCTGGGTAAGTCTGTGTCTGCACTCTATAGGTTCTGTGTGATTCTGGGTGAGTCTGCATAGGCTCCGTGTGATTTTGGGTGAGTCTGTGTCTGCACTCTATAGGCTCCGTGTGATTCAGGGTAAGTCTGTGTCCGCTCTATAGGCTCTGTGTGATTCTGGGTGAGTCTGCATAGGCTCTTTGTTATTCTGGGTGAGTCTGTGTCTGCAGCGGTCAGCCAAGAGGGGCTGCTCTGCTGTTGCACTCTATAGGCTTCGTGTGATTCTGGGTAAGTCTGTGTCCGCTCTATAGGCTCTGTGTGATTCTGCGTGAGTCTGCATAGGCTCCGTGTGATTCTGGGTGAATCTGCATAGGCTCCGTGTGATTCTGCGTGAGTCTGCATAGGCTCCGTGTGATTCTGGGTGAGTCTGTGTCTGCAGCGGTCAGCCAAGAGGGGCTGCTCTGCTGTTGCACTCTATAGGCTTCGTGTGATTCTGGGTAAGTCTGTGTCCGCTCTATAGGCTCTGTGTGATTCTGCGTGAGTCTGCATAGGCTCCGTGTGATTCTGGGTGAATCTGCATAGGCTCCGTGTGATTCTGGGTGAGTCTGTGTCTGCAGCGGTCAGACAAGAGGGGCTGCTCTGCTGTTGCACTCTATAGGTTTCGTGTGATTCTAGATAAGTCTGTGTCCGCTCTATAGGCTCTGTGTGATTCTGGGTGAGTTTGCATAGGCTCCGTGTGATTCTGGGTGAGTCTGTGTCTGCAGCGGTCAGCCAAGAGGGGCTGCTCTGCAGTTGCACTCTATAGGCTTTGTGTGCTTCTGGGCAAGTCTGTGTCTGCACTCTATAGGCTCTGTGTGATTCTGGGTGAGTCTGCATAGGCTCCGTGTGATTCTGGGTGAGTCTGTCTGCAGTGGTCAGCCAAGAGGGGCTGCTCTGCTGTTGCACTCTATAGGCTTTGTGTGCTTCTGGGCAAGTCTGTGTCTGCACTCTGTACGCTCTGTGTGATTCTGGGTGAGTCTGCGTAGGTTCCATGTGATTCTGGGTGAGTCTGTGTCTGCAGCGGTCAGCCAAGAGGGGCTGCTCTGCTGTTGCACTCTATAGGCTTTGTGTGCTTCTGGGCAAGTCTGTGTCTGCACTCTATAGGCTCTGTGTGATTCTGGGTGTGTCTGCATCGGTTCCATGTGATTCTGGGTGAGTCTGTCTGCAGTGGTCAGCCAAGAGGGGCTGCTCTGCTGTTGCACTCTATAGGCTTCGTGTGATTCTGGGTAAGTCTGTGTCTGCACTCTGTAGGCTCTGTGTGTTTCTGGGTGAGTCTGCATAGGTTCCATGTGATTCTGGGTGAGTTTGTCTGCAGCGGTCAGCCAAGAGGGGCTGCTCTGCTGTTGCACTCTATAGGCTTCGTGTGATTCTGGGTAAGTCTGTGTCTGCACTCTATTGACTCTGTGTGATTCTGGGTGAGTATGCATAGGCTTCGTGTGATTCTGGGTAAGTCTGTGTCTGCACTCTATAGGCTCTGTGTGATTCTGTGTGAGTCTGTATAGGTTCCGTGTGATTCTGGGTGAGTCTGTGTCTGCAGCGGTCATCCAAGAGGGGCTGCTCTGCTGTTGCACTCTATAGGCTTCGTGTGATTCTGGGTAAGTCTGTGTCCGCTCTATAGGCTCTGTGTGATTCTGCGTGAGTCTGCATAGGCTCCGTGTGATTCTGGGTGAGTCTGCATAGGCTCCGTTTGATTCTGGGTGAGTCTGTGTCTGCAGCGGTCAGACAAGAGGGGCTGCTCTGCTGTTGCACTCTATAGGTTTCGTGTGATTCTAGATAAGTCTGTGTCCGCTCTATAGGCTCTGTGTGATTCTGGGTGAGTTTGCATAGGCTCCGTGTGATTCTGGGTGAGTCTGTGTCTGCAGCGGTCAGCCAAGAGGGGCTGCTCTGCAGTTGCACTCTATAGGCTTCCGGTGATTCTGGGTAAGTCTGTATCCGCTCTATAGGCTCTGGGTGATTCTGGGTGAGTCTGCATAGGCTCCGTGTGATTCTGGGTGAGTCTGTGTCTGCAGCGGTCAGCCAAGAGGGGCTGCTCTGCTGTTGCACTCTATAGGCTTCCTGTGATTCTGGGTAAGTCTGTGTCTGCACTCTATAGGCTCTGTGTGATTCTGGGTGAGCCTGCATAGGCTCTAGGTGATTCTGGGTGAGTCTGTGTCTGCAGTGGTCAGCCAAGAGTTGCTGCTCTGCTGTTGCACTCTATAGGCTTCGTGTGATTCTGGGTAAGTCTGTATCCGCTCTATAGGCTCTGTGTGATTCTAGGTGAGTGTGCATAGGCTCCGTGTGATTCTTGGTGAATCTGCATAGGCTCTTTGTTATTCTGGGTGAGTCTGTGTCTGCAGCGGTCAGCCAAGAGGGTTCTGCTCTGCAGTTGCACTCTATAGGTTTCGTGTGATTCTAGGTAAGTTTGTGTCCGCTCTATAGGATCTTTGTGATTCTGGGTGAGTCTGCATAGTCTCCATGTGATTCTTGGTGAATCTGCATAGGCTCTTTGTTATTCTGGGTGAGTCTGTGTCTGCAGCGGTCATCCAAGAGGGGCTGCTCTGCTGTTGCACTCTATAGGCTTCGTGTGATTCTGGGTAAGTCTGTGTCCGCTCTATAGGCTCTGTGTGATTCTGCGTGAGTCTGCATAGGCTCCGTGTGATTCTGGGTGAGTCTGCATAGGCTCCGTTTGATTCTGGGTGAGTCTGTCTGCAGTGGTCAGCCAAGAGGGGCTGCTCTGCTGTTGCACTCTATAGGCTTTGTGTGCTTCTGGGCAAGTCTGTGTCTGCACTCTATAGGCTCTGTGTGATTCTGGGTGAGTCTGCATCGGTTCCATGTGATTCTGGGTGAGTCTGTCTGCAGTGGTCAGCCAAGAGGGGCTGCTCTGCTGTTGCACTCTATAGGCTTCGTGTGATTCTGGGTAAGTCTGTGTCTGCACTCTGTAAGCTCTGTGTGATTCTGGGTGAGTCTGCATAGGTTCCATGTGATTCTGAGTGAGTCTGTCTGCAGCGGTCAGCCAAGAGGGGCTGCTCTGCTGTTGCACTCTATAGGCTTCGTGTGATCTGGGTAAGTCTGTGTCTGCACTCTATAGGCTCTGTGTGATTCTGGGTGAGTCTGTGTCTGCAGCGGTCATCCAAGAGGGGCTGCTCTGCTGTTGCACTCTATAGGCTTCGTGTGATTCTGGGTAAGTCTGTGTCCGCTCTGTAGGCTCTGTGTGATTCTGCGTGAGTCTGCATAGGCTCCGTGTGATTCTGAGTGAGTCTGCATAGGCTCCGTTTGATTCTGGGTGAGTCTGTGTCTGCAGCGGTCAGACAAGAGGGGCTGCTCTGCTGTTGCACTCTATAGGTTTCGTGTGATTCTAGATAAGTCTGTGTCCGCTCTATAGGCTCTGTGTGATTCTGGGTGAGTTTGCATAGGCTCCGTGTGATTCTGGGTGAGTCTGTGTCTGCAGCGGTCAGCCAAGAGGGGCTGCTCTGCAGTTGCACTCTATAGGCTTTGTGTGCTTCTGGGCAAGTCTGTGTCTGCACTCTATAGGCTCTGTGTGATTCTGGGTGAGTCTGCATCGGTTCCATGTGATTCTGGGTGAGTCTGTCTGCAGTGGTCAGCCAAGAGGGGCTGCTCTGCTTTTGCACTCTATAGGCTTCGTGTGATTCTGGGTAAGTCTGTGTCTGCACTCTATAGGCTCTGTGTGATTCTGTGTGAGTCTGTATAGGCTCCGTGTGATTCTGGGTAAGTCTGTGTCTGCACTCTATAGGCTCTGTGTGATTCTGTGTGAGTCTGTATAGGCTCTGGTTGATTCTGGGTGAGTCTGTGTCTGCAGCGGTCAGCCAAGAGGGGCTGCTCTGCTGTTGCACTCTATTGGCTTCGTGTGATCTGGGTAAGTCTGTGTCTGCACTCTATAGGTTCTGTGTGATTCTGGGTATGTCTGCATAGGCTCCGTGTGATTCTGGGTGAGTCTGTGTCTGCAGCGGTCAGCCAAGAGGGGCTGCTCTGCTGTTGCACTCTATAGGTTTCGTGTGATTCTAGATATGTCTGTGTCTGCTCTATAGGCTCTGTGTGATTCTGGGTGAGTCTGTGTCTGCAGCGGTCAGCCAAGAGGGTTCTGCTCTGCTGTTGCACTCTATAGGTTTCGTGTGATTCTAGGTAAGTTTGTGTCCGCTCTATATGATCTTTGTGATTCTGGGTGAGTCTGCATAGGCTCCGTGTGATTCTGGGTGAGTCTGCATAGGCTCTGTGTGATTCTGGGTGAGTCTGTGTCTGCAGCGGTCAGCCAAGAGGGGCTGCTTTGCTGTTGCACTCTATAGGCTTTGTGTGATTCTGGGTAAGTCTGTGTCCGCTCTATAGGCTCTGTGTGATTCTGCGTGAGTCTGCATAGGCTCCGTGTGATTCTGGGTGAATCTGCATAGGCTCCGTGTGATTCTGGGTGAGTCTGTGTCTGCAGCGGTCAGACAAGAGGGGCTGCTCTGCTGTTGCACTCTATAGGTTTCGTGTGATTCTAGATAAGTCTGTGTCCGCTCTATAGGCTCTGTGTGATTCTGGGTGAGTTTGCATAGGCTCCGTGTGATTCTGGGTGAGTCTGTGTCTGCAGCGGTCAGCCAAGAGTGGCTGCTCTGCAGTTGCACTCTATAGGCTTCGTGTGATTCTGGGTAAGTCTGTATCCGCTCTATAGGCTCTGTGTGATTCTGGGTGAGTCTGTGTCTGCAGCGGTCAGCCAAGAGGGGCTGCTCTGCTGTTGCACTCTATAGGCTTCCTGTGATTCTGGGTAAGTCTGTGTCTGCACTCTATAGGCTCTGTGTGATTCTGGGTGAGCCTGCATAGGCTCTAGGTGATTCTGGGTGAGTCTGTGTCTGCAGTGGTCAGCCAACAGGTGCTGCTCTGCTGTTGCACTCTATAGGCTTTGTGTGCTTCTGGGCAAGTCTGTGTCTGCACTCTATAGGCTCTGTGTGATTCTGGGTGAGTCTGCATCGGTTCCATGTGATTCTGGGTGAGTCTGTCTGCAGTGGTCAGCCAAGAGGGGCTGCTCTGCTGTTGCACTCTATAGGCTTCGTGTGATTCTGGGTAAGTCTGTGTCTGCACTCTTTAGGCTCTGTGTGATTCTGGGTGAGTCTGCATAGGTTCCATGTGATTCTGGGTGAGTCTGTCTGCAGCGGTCAGCCAAGAGGGGATACTCTGCTGTTGCACTCTATAGGCTTCGTGTGATTCTGGGTAAGTCTGTGTCTGCACTCTATTGACTCTGTGTGATTCTGGGTGAGTATGCATAGGCTCCGTGTGATTCTGGGTAAGACTGTGTCTGCACTCTATAGGCTCTGTGTGATTCTGTGTGAGTCTGTATAGGTTCCATGTGATTCTGGGGAAGTCTGTGTCTGCACTTTATAGGCTCTGTGTGATTCTGGGTGAGTCTGTGTCTGCAGCGGTCAGCCAAGAGGGGCTGCTCTGCTGTTGCACTCTATAGGCTTCGTGTGATCTGGGTAAGTCTGTGTCTGCACTCTATAGGTTCTGTGTGAATCTGGGTATGTCTGCATAGGCTCCGTGTGATTCTGGGTGAGTCTGTGTCTGCAGCGGTCAGCCAAGAGTGGTTGCTTTGCTGTTGCACTCTATAGGCTTCGTGTGATCTGGGTAAGTCTGTGTCTGCACTCTATAGGTTCTGTGTGATTCTGGGTGAGTCTGCATAGGCTCCGTGTGATTTTGGGTGATTCTGTGTCTGCACTCTATAGGCTCCGTGTGATTCAGGGTAAGTCTGTGTCCGCTCTATAGGCTCTGTGTGATTCTGGGTGAGTCTGCATAGGCTCTTTGTTATTCTGGGTGAGTCTGTGTCTGCAGCGGTCAGCCAAGAGGGTTCTGCTCTGCTGTGGCACTCTATAGGTTTCGTGTGATTCTAGGTAAGTTTGTGTCCGCTCTATGTAATCTTTGTGATTCTGGGTGAGTCTGCATAGGCTCCGTGTGATTCTGCGTGAGTCTGCATAGGCTCCGTGTGATTCTGCGTGAGTCTGTGTCTGCAGCGGTCAGCCAAGAGGGGCTGCTCTGCTGTTGCACTCTATAGGCTTCGTGTGATTCTGGGTAAGTCTGTGTCCGCTCTATAGGCTCTGTGTGATTCTGCGTGAGTCTGCATAGGCTCCGTGTGATTCTGGGTGAATCTGCATAGGCTCCGTGTGATTCTGGGTGAGTCTGTGTCTGCAGCGGTCAGACAAGAGGGGCTGCTCTGCTGTTGCACTCTATAGGTTTCGTGTGATTCTAGATAAGTCTGTGTCCGCTCTATAGGCTCTGTGTGATTCTGGGTGAGTTTGCATAGGCTCCGTGTGATTCTGGATGAGTCTGTGTCTGCAGCGGTCAGCCAAGAGGGGCTGCTCTGCAGTTGCACTCTATAGGCTTTGTGTGCTTCTGGGCAAGTCTGTGTCTGCACTCTATAGGCTCTGTGTGATTCTGGGTGAGTCTGCATCGGTTCCATGTGATTCTGGGTGAGTCTGTCTGCAGTGGTCAGCCAAGAGGGGCTGCTCTGCTGTTGCACTATATAGGCTTCGTGTGATTCTGGGTAAGTCTGTGTCTGCACTCTGTAGGCTCTGTGTGATTCTGGGTGAGTCTGCATAGGTTCCATGTGATTCTGGGTGAGTCTGTGTCTGCAGCCGTCAGCCAAGAGGGGCTGCTCTGCTGTTGCACTCTATAGGCTTCCTGTGATTCTGGGTAAGTCTGTGTCTGCACTCTATATGCTCTGTGTGATTCTGGGTGAGCCTGCATAGGCTCTAGGTGATTCTGTGTGAGTCTGTGTCTGCAGTGGTCAGCCAAGAGGGGCTGCTCTGCTGTTGCACTCTATAGGCTTTGTGTGCTTCTGGGCAAGTCTGTGTCTGCACTCTATAGGCTCTGTGTGATTCTGGGTGAGTCTGCATCGGTTCCATGTGATTCTGGGTGAGTCTGTCTGCAGTGGTCAGCCAAGAGGGGCTGCTCTGCTGTTGCACTCTATAGGCTTCGTGTGATTCTGGGTAAGTCTGTGTCTGCACTCTGTAGGCTCTGTGTGATTCTGGGTGAGTCTGCATAGGTTCCATGTGATTCTGGGAGAGTTTGTCTGCAGCGGTTAGCCAAGAGGGGCTGCTCTGCTGTTGCACTCTATAGGCTTCGTATGATTCTAGGTAAGTCTGTGCCTGCACTCTATTGACTCTGTGTGATTCTGGGTGAGTATGCATAGGCTTCATGTGATTCTGGGTAAGTCTGTGTCTGCACTCTATAGGCTCTGTGTGATTCTGTGTGAGTCTGTATAGGTTCCGTGTGATTCTGGGTAAGTCTGTGTCTGCACTTTATAGGCTCTGTGTGATTCTGGGTGAGTCTGTGTCTGCAGCGGTCAGCCAATAGGGGCTGCTCTGCTGTTGCACTCTATAGGCTTCGTGTGATCTGGGTAAGTCTGTGTCTGCACTCTATAGGCTCCGTGTTATTCTGGGTGAGTCTTTGTCTGCAGCGGTCAGCCAAGAGGGTTCTGCTCTGCTGTTGCACTCTATAGGCTTCGTGTGATTCTGGGTAAGTCTGTGTCTGCACTCTATAGGCTCTGTGTGATTCTGGGTATGTCTGCATAGGCTCCGTGTGATTCTGGGTGAGTCTGTGTCTGCAGCGGTCAGCCAAGAGTGGTTGCTTTGCTGTTGCACTCTATAGGCTTCGTGTGATTCTGGGTAAGTCTGTTTCTGCACTCTATAGGCTCCGTGTTATTCTGGGTGAGTCTTTGTCTGCAGCGGTCAGCCAAGAGGGTTCTGCTCTGCTGTTGCACTCTATAGGCTTCGTGTGATTCTGGGTAAGTCTGTGTCTGCACTCTATAGGCTCTGTGTGATTCTGGGTGAGTCTGCATAGGTTCCATGTGATTCTGGGTGAGTCTGTGTCTGCAGCGGTCAGCCAAGAGGGGCTGCTCTGCTGTTGCACTCTATAGGCTTCCTGTGATTCTGGGTAAGTCTGTGTCTGCACTCTATAGGCTCTGTGTGATTCTGGGTGAGTCTGCATCGGTTCCATGTGATTCTGGGTGAGTCTGTGTCTGCAGCGGTCAGCCAAGAGTGGTTGCTTTGCTGTTGCACTCTATAGGCTCCGTGTGATTCTGGTGAGTCTTTGTCTGCAGCGGTCATCCAAGAGGGTTCTGCTCTGCTGTTGCACTCTATAGGCTTCGTGTGATTCTGGGTAAGTCTGTGTCTACAATCTATAGGCTCTGTGTGATTCTGGGTGAGACTGTGTCTGCACTCTATAGGCTCCGTGTGATTCAGGGTAAGTCCTTGTCCGCTCTATAGGCTCTGTGTGATTCTGCGTGAGTCTGCATAGGCTCCGTGTGATTCTGGGTGGAATCTGCATAGGCTCCGTGTGATTCTGGGTGAGTCTGTGTCTGCAGCGGTCAGACAAGAGGGGCTGCTCTGCTGTTGCACTCTATAGGTTTCGTGTGATTCTAGATAAGTCTGTGTCCGCTCTATAGGCTCTGTGTGATTCTGGGTGAGTTTGCATAGGCTCCGTGTGATTCTGGGTGAGTCTGTGTCTGCAGCGGTCAGCCAAGAGGGGCTGCTATGCAGTTGCACTCTATAGGCTTTGTGTGCTTCTGGGCAAGTCTGTGTCTGCACTCTATAGGCTCTGTGTGATTCTGGGTGAGTCTGCATCGGTTCCATGTGATTCTGGGTGAGTCTGTCTGCAGCGGTCAGCCAAGAGGGGCTGCTCTGCTGTTGCACTCTATAGGCTTCGTGTGATTCAAGGTTAGTCTGTGTCTGCACTCTATTGACTCTGTGTGATTCTGTGTGAGTCTGTATAGGTTCCGTGTGATTTTGGGTAAGTCTGTGTCTGCACTTTATAGGCTCTGTGTGATTCTGGGTGAGTCTGTGTCTGCAGCGGTCAGCCAAGAGGGGCAGCTCTGCTGTTGCACTCTATAGGCTTCGTGTGATTCTGGGTAATCTGTGTCTGCACTCTATAGGCTCTGTGTGATTCTGGGTGAGTCTGTGTCTGCAGCGATCAGCCAAGAGGGGCAGCTCTGCTGTTGCACTCTATAGGCTTCGTGTGATTCTGGGTAATCTGTGTCTGCACTCTATAGGCTCTGTGTGATTCTGGGTGAGTCTGTGTCTGCAGCGGTCAGCCAAGAGGGGCAGCTCTGCTGTTGCACTCTATAGGCTTCGTGTGATTCTGGGTAAGTCTGTGTCCACTCTATAGGCTTTGTGTGATTTTGGGTGAGTGTGTCTGCAGCGGTCAGCCAAGAGAGGCTGCTCTGCTGTTGCACTCTATAGGGTTCGTGTGATTCTGGGTAAGTCTGTTTCTGCACTCTATAGGCTCTGTGTGATTCTGGGTGAGTCTGCATAGACTTTGTGTGATTCTGGGTGAGTCTGTGTCTGCAGCGGTCAGCCAAGAGGGGCTGCTCTGCTGTTGCACTCTATAGGCTTCGTGTGATTCTAGGTAAGTCTGTGTCCGCTCTATAGGCTCCTTTTGATTGTGGGTGAGTCTGCATCGGCTCCGTGTGATTGTGGGTGAGTCTGTGTCTGCACTCTATAGGCTCTGTGTGATTCTGTGTGAGTCTGCATAGGCTCCGTGTGATTCTGGGTAAGTCTGTGTCTGCACTCTATAGGCTCTGTGTGATTCTGTGTGAGTCTGCATAGGCTCCGTGTGATCTGGGTAAGTCTGTGTCTGCACTCTGAAGGTTCTGTGTGATTCTGGGTAAGTCTGCATAGGCTCCGTGTGATTCTGGGTGAGTCTGTGTCTGCAGCGGTCAGCCAAGAGGGCTTGCTCTGCTGTTGCACTCTATAGGGTTCGTGTGATTCTGGGTAAGTCTGTGTCCGCTCTATATGCTCTTTGTGATTCTGTGTGAGTCTGCATAGGCTCCGTGTGATTCTGGGTGAGTCTGCATAGGCTCCGTGTGATTCTGGTTGAGTCTGTGTCTGCAGCGGTCAGCCAAGAGGGGCTGCTCTGCTGTTGCCCTCTATAGGCTTCGTGTGATTCTAGATAAGTCTGTGTCCGCTCTATAGGCTCTGTGTGATTCTGTGTGAGTCTGCATAGGCTCCGTGTGATTCTGGGTGAGTCTGCATAGGCTCCGTGTGATTCTGGGTGAGTCTGCATCGGCTCCGTGTGATTCTGGGTGAGTCTGCATAGGCTCCGTGTGATTCTGGGTGAGTCTGTGTCTGCACTCTATAGGCTCTGTGTGATTCTGTGTGAGTCTGCATAGGCTCCGTGTGATTCTGGGTAAGTCTGTGTCTGCAATCTATAGGCTCTGTGTGATTCTGTGTGAGTCTGCATAGGCTCCGTGTGATTCTGGGTAAGTCTGTGTCTGCACTCTATAGGCTCTGTGTGATTCTGTGTGAGTCTGCATAGGCTCCGTGTGATTCTGCGTGAGTCTGTGTCTGCACTCTATAGGCTCTGTGTGATTCTGTGTGAGTCTGCATAGGCTCCGTGTGATTCTGGGTGAGTGTGTCTACACCGGTCAGCCAAGAGGGGCTGCTCTGCTGTTGCACTCTATAGGGTTCGTGTGATTCTGGGTAAGTCTGTGTCCGCTCTATAGGCTTTGTGTGATTCTGTGTGAGTCTGCATAGGCTCCGTGTGATTCTGGGTGAGTCTGCATAGGCTCCGTGTGATTCTGGTTGAGTCTGTGTCTGCAGCGGTCAGCCAAGAGGGGCTGCTCTGCTGTTGCCCTCTATAGGCTTCGTGTGATTCTAGATAAGTCTGTGTCCGCTCTATAGGCTCTGTGTGATTCTGGGTGAGTCTGCATCGGTTCCATGTGATTCTGGGTGAGTCTGTCTGCAGTGGTCAACCAAGAGGGGCTGCTCTGCTGTTGCACTCTATAGGCTTCGTGTGATTCTGGGTAAGTCTCTGTCTGCACTCTATAGGCTCTGTGTGATTCTGGGTGAGTCTGCATCGGTTCCATGTGATTCTGGGTGAGTCTGTCTGCAGTGGTCAACCAAGAGGGGCTGCTCTGCTGTTGCACTCTATAGGCTTCGTGTGATTCTGGGTAAGTCTGTGTCTGCACTCTATAGGCTCTGTGTGATTCTGGGTGAGTCTGCATAGGCTCCGTGTGATTCTGGGTAAGTCTGTGTCTGCACTCTATAGGCTCTGTGTGATTCTGGGTGAGTCTGTGTCTGCAGCGGTCAGCCAAGAGGGGCTGCTCTGCTGTTGCACTCTATAGGCTTCGTGTGATTCTGGGTAAGTCTGTGTCTGCACTCTATAGGCTCTGTGTGATTCTGGGTGAGTCTGTGTCTGCAGCGGTCAGCCAAGAGGGGCTGCTCTGCTGTTGCACTCTATAGGCTTCGTGTGATTCTGGGTAAGTCTGTGTCTGCACTCTATAGGCTCTGTGTGATTTTGGGTGAGTCTGTGTCTGCAGCGGTCAGCCAAGAGAGGCTGCTCTGCTGTTGCATTCTATAGGGTTCGTGTGATTCTGGGTAAGTCTGTTTCTGCACTCTATAGGCTCTGTGTGATTCTGGGTGAGTCTGCATAGGCTTTGTGTGATTCTGGGTGAGTCTGTGTCTGCAGCGGTCAGCCAAGAGGGGCTGCTCTGCTGTTGCACTCTATAGGCTTCGTGTGATTCTGGGTGAGTCTGTGTCTGCACTCTATAGGCTCCGTGTGATTCTGGGTGAGTCTGCATCGGCTCCGTGTGATTCTGGGTGAGTCTGCATAGGCTCCGTGTGATATTGGGTGAGTCTGTGTCTGCACTCTATAGGCTCTGTGTGATTCTGTGTGAGTCTGCATAGGCTCCGTGTGATTCTGGGTAAGTCTGTGTCTGCACTCTATAGGCTCTGTGTGATTCTGTGTGAGTCTGCATAGGCTCCGTGTGATCTGGGTAAGTCTGTGTCTGCACTCTGAAGGTTCTGTGTGATTCTGGGTAAGTCTGCATAGGCTCCGTGTGATTCTGGGTGAGTCTGTGTCTGCAGCGGTCAGCCAAGAGGGGCTGCTCTGCTGTTGCACTCTATAGGCTCTGTGTGATTCTGGGTCAGCCTGCATAGGCTCCGTGTGATTCTGGGTAAGTCTGTGTCTGCACTCTATAGGCTCCGTGTGATTCTGGGTGAGTCTGCATAGGCTCCGTGTGATTCTGGTTGAGTCTGTGTCTGCAGCGGTCAGCCAAGAGGGGCTGCTCTGCTGTTGCCCTCTATAGGCTTCGTGTGATTCTAGATAAGTCTGTGTCCGCTCTATAGGCTCTGCGTGATTCTGGGTGAGTCTGCATAGGCTCCGTGTGATTCTGGTTGAGTCTGTGTCTGCAGCGGTCAGCCAAGAGGGGCTGCTCTGCTGTTGCACTCTATAGGCTCCGTGTGATTCTGGGTGAGTCTGCATAGGCTCCGTGTGATTCTGGGTGAGTCTGTGTCTGCACTCTATAGGCTCCGTGTGATTCTGGGTGAGTCTGCATAGGCTCCGTGTGATTCTGGGTGAGTCTGTGTCTGCAGCTTTCAGCCAAGAGGGGCTGCACTGCTGTTGCACTCTATAGGCTCCGTGTGATTCTGGGTGAGTCTGTTTCTGCAGCGGTCAGCCAAGAGGAGCTGCTCTGCTGTTGCACTCTATAGGCTTCGTGTGATTCTGGGTAAGTCTGTGTCTGCACTCTATAGGCTCTGTGTGATTCTGGGTGAGTCTGCATAGGCTCCGTGTGATTCTTTTTTTTTTTTTTTTTTTAATTTTTATTTTTATTTTTATTAAAACAAACTTTATTAGTTACACTCAAATATTACATTTGAATTAAAATAAATGCATTGTTAAAATTATACTTGCACAATTACAAACTTACTCATATAACACATATAACACTTTTGCTAAATCCCCCCTCCCTCCCCTCTCCCTCTGCTCCCAGTCTGTGCTATGTTACTTCTTTTGTTTTCTATTGAAAATACCTACTCTTAATCTAATCACAATTCTATATCTTTACTGCTGAACTTTTCCTTTTCTGCTGTAGAGGGTGGTACTATTTACTGCTTATATATTCTTCAAATGCTGACCATTCCTTTCCTCTTAAATCCTTACTTTCTCCTTTAATTTCAAAATCTTTTACGGCCAAATTATAATAATTTAACATTTTCAATTTCCACTCCTCTCTACTTGGTATACTCTTCTCTTTCCAATTACTCGCCACCAACAGTCTCGCTGCTGTTATCGCATAAAATACAAAATTTTTGTGTATCGGTTGTATATCTTCGTTTATTATTCCTAATAAAAATAACTCTGGGGACTTGCCAAATGTATATTTTAAAATTTTTTTCAATTCATTGTAAATCATAGCCCAATAATTTCTAATTATTTCGCATTTCCACCACATGTGGTATAAAGTCCCAGTTTCTTTTCCACATCTCCAGCATGTTATATTTCCTCTTTTTTGTATTTTTGAGATTATCACAGGGGTCATATACCACCTATGGTGGATTTTTAATAAGTTCTCCTGCAGTTCATAATTTGGTGTAAATTCCATGTTTCTTTTCCATGCTTTCTCCCACTCATCTGTTGTTATTACTTTTCCCATATCTTGGCACCATTTTATCATAGTTTCCTTCACCGTTTCTTCTTCTGTTTCCCATATTAACATTTCCTCCTGCAGATTTTTTATATATTTATTCCCCCCTTTTAATAATATTTCTGTCAATTTAGATTCCTCTTTCTCAAATCCTATTTTATTATCTTCTTGAAATTTTTGGTTTATTTGAAAATATTGTAACCAACTATTTAAATGCTGTTTGATGTCGTTGTAATCCTTAAGTTTCAGATTTCCCTCTTTCTCTTCTAAGAGCTCTCTATAGGTGGGCCAATTGCTTTTTGAATTTGTAAACCTTACTGTTATAAATTCTAGTGGAGATAACCACCATGGGGTTTTCATCTCAAAATAATATTTATATTTCTGCCAGACTTTTATCAACGATTTCCTAATTACATTCCTCATAAACATATGTTTTTCACTAATCATCTCTTTTTGTAAATACCAGTGCCATCCGAAGCCAATTTCATACCCCTCCAAATCTAGAAGATCCACATTTTTTAATTCAATCCAATCTTTGATCCAAATGAAGGCTGCCGCATTATGATATAATTGCATATCCGGTAGGCCGAATCCCCCCCTTTCCCTTTTATCAATCATTATTTTATATTTTATTCTTGGTTTTCTCCCACCCCATACGAATTTAATAATGTCTTTTTTCCAATCATTAAAATATTTTGTTCCCCCTAGCAGAGGAAGATTTTGAAATAAATACATCATTTTTGCCAAAATATTCATTTTTACAAGTGATATTCTTCCCATCAATGAGAGTTTTAATTGGGACCAAATTTCCATTTTCCTTTTAATTTGCTTCCAAATATTTATATAATTTTCTTGTATCAAATCTAATCCTTTATTTGTCATAACTATTCCTAAATATTTTAATTTCTTACTTATTTCTATACTAGTAAGATTTTGCAATTTCCTTTTTTCCTCTTCCTCCAAATTTTTTACTAACATTTTTGTTTTGTTATAATTAATCTTTAATCCTGCTACCTCCCCATATTTTTTTATTTCTTCCATTGCCACAGGGATACTATGTGTGATTCTGGGTAAGTCTGTGTCTGCACTCTATAGGCTCTGTGTGATTCTGGGTGAGTCTGCATAGGCTCCGTGTGATTCTGGGTAAGTCTGTGTCTGCACTCTATAGGCTCTGTGTGATTCTGGGTGAGTCTGTGTCTGCAGCGGTCAGCCAAGAGGGGCTGCTCTGCTGTTGCACTCTATAGGCTTCGTGTGATTCTGGGTAAGTCTGTGTCTGCACTCTATAGGCTCTGTGTGATTCTGGGTGAGTCTGTGTCTGCAGCGGTCAGCCAAGAGGGGCTGCTCTGCTGTTGCACTCTATAGGCTTCGTGTGATTCTGGGTAAGTCTGTGTCCACTCTATAGGCTTTGTGTGATTTTGGGTGAGTCTGTGTCTGCAGCGGTCAGCCAAGAGAGGCTGCTCTGCTGTTGCACTCTATAGGGTTCGTGTGATTCTGGGTAAGTCTGTTTCTGCACTCTATAGGCTCTGTGTGATTCTGGGTGAGTCTGTGTCTGCAGCGGTCAGCCAAGAGGGGCTGCTCTGCTGTTGCACTCTATAGGCTTCGTGTGATTCTAGGTAAGTCTGTGTCCGCTCTATAGGCTCCTTGTGATTGTGGGTGAGTCTGCATCGGCTCCGTGTGATTCTGAGTGAGTCTGCATAGGCTCCGTGTGATTCTGGGTGAGTCTGTGTCTGCACTCTATAGGCTCTGTGTGATTCTGTGTGAGTCTGCATAGGCTCCGTGTGATCTGGGTAAGTCTGTGTCTGCACTCTGAAGGTTCTGTGTGATTCTGGGTAAGTCTGCATAGGCTCCGTGTGATTCTGGGTGAGTCTGTGTCTGCAGCGGTCAGCCAAGAGGGGCTGCTCTGCTGTTGCACTCTATAGGCTCTGTGTGATTCTGGGTCAGCCTGCATAGGCTCCGTGTGATTCTGGGTAAGTCTGTGTCTGCACTCTATAGGCTCCGTGTGATTCTGGGTGAGTCTGCATAGGCTCCGTGTGATTCTGGTTGAGTCTGTGTCTGCAGCGGTCAGCCAAGAGGAGCTGCTCTGCTGTTGCACTCTATAGGCTTCGTGTGATTCTGGGTAAGTCTGTGTCTGCACTCTATAGGCTCTGTGTGATTCTGGGTGAGTCTGCATAGGCTCCGTGTGATTCTGGGTAAGTCTGTGTCTGCACTCTATAGGCTCCGTGTGATTCTGGGTGAGTCTGCATAGGCTCCGTGTGATTCTGGTTGAGTCTGTGTCTGCAGCCGTCAGCCAAGAGGGGCTGCTCTGCTGTTGCACTCTATAGGCTTCGTGTGATTCTGGGTAATCTGTGTCTGCACTCTATAGGCTCTGTGTGATTCTGGGTGAGTCTGTGTCTGCAGCGGTCAGCCAAGAGGGGCAGCTCTGCTGTTGCACTCTATAGGCTTCGTGTGATTCTGGGTAATCTGTGTCTGCACTCTACAGGCTCCGTGTGATTGTGGGTTATTCTGTGTCTGCAGCGATCAGCCAAGAGGGGCTGCTCTGCTGTTGCACTCTATAGGCTTCGTGCGATTCTGGGTAAGTCTGTGTCTGCACTCTATAGGCTCTGTGTGATTCTGGGTGAGTCTGCATAGGCTCCGTGTGATTCTGGGTAAGTCTGTGTCCGCTCTATAGGCTCCGTGTGATTCTTGGTGAGTCTGTGTCTGCAGTGGTCAGCCAAGAGGGGCTGCTCTGCCGTTGCACTCTATAGGCTTCGTGTGATTCTGGGTAAGTCTGTGTCCGCTCTATAGGCTCTGTGTGATTCTGTGTGAGTCTGCATAGGCTCCGTGTGATTCTGGGTGAGTCTGCATAGGCTCCGTGTGATTCTGGATGAGTCTGTGTCTGCAGCGGTCAGCCAAGAGGGGCTGCTCTGCTGTTGCCCTCTATAGGCTTCGTGTGATTCTAGATAAGTCTGTGTCCGCTCTATAGGCTCTGTGTGATTCTGGGTGATTCTGCATCGGTTCCATGTGATTCTGGGTGAGTCTGTCTGCAGTGGTCAACCAAGAGGGGCTGCTCTGCTGTTGCACTCTATAGGCTTCGTGTGATTCTGGGTAAGTCTCTGTCTGCACTCTATAGGCTCTGTGTGATTCTGGGTGAGTCTGCATCGGTTCCATGTGATTCTGGGTGAGTCTGTCTGCAGTGGTCAACCAAGAGGGGCTGCTCTGCTGTTGCACTCTATAGGCTTCGTGTGATTCTGGGTAAGTCTGTGTCTGCACTCTATAGGCTCTGTGTGATTCTGGGTGAGTCTGTGTCTGCAGCGGTCAGCCAAGAGGGGCTGCTCTGCTGTTGCACTCTATAGGCTTCGTGTGATTCTGGGTAAGTCTGTGTCTGCACTCTATAGGCTCTGTGTGATTCTGGGTGAGTCTGTGTCTGCAGCGGTCAGCCAAGAGGGGCTGCTCTGCTGTTGCACTCTATAGGCTTCGTGTGATTCTGGGTAAGTCTGTGTCCACTCTATAGGCTTTGTGTGATTTTGGGTGAGTCTGTGTCTGCAGCGGTCAGCCAAGAGAGGCTGCTCTGCTGTTGCACTCTATAGGGTTCGTGTGATTCTGGGTAAGTCTGTTTCTGCACTCTATAGGCTCTGTGTGATTCTGGGTGAGTCTGCATAGGCTTTGTGTGATTCTGGGTGAGTCTGTGTCTGCAGCGGTCAGCCAAGAGGGGCTGCTCTGCTGTTGCACTCTATAGGCTTCGTGTGATTCTAGGTAAGTCTGTGTCCGCTCTATAGGCTCCTTGTGATTGTGGGTGAGTCTGCATCGGCTCCGTGTGATTCTGGGTGAGTCTGCATAGGCTCCGTGTGATTCTGGGTGAGTCTGTGTCTGCACTCTATAGGCTCTGTGTGATTCTGTGTGAGTCTGCATAGGCTCCGTGTGATTCTGGGTAAGTCTGTGTCTGCACTCTATAGGCTCTGTGTGATTCTGTGTGAGTCTGCATAGGCTCCGTGTGATCTGGGTAAGTCTGTGTCTGCACTCTGAAGGTTCTGTGTGATTCTGGGTAAGTCTGCATAGGCTCCGTGTGATTCTGGGTGAGTCTGTGTCTGCAGCGGTCAGCCAAGAGGGGCTGCTCTGCTGTTGCACTCTATAGGCTCTGTGTGATTGTGGGTCAGCCTGCATAGGCTCCGTGTGATTCTGGGTAAGTCTGTGTCTGCACTCTATAGGCTCCGTGTGATTCTGGGTGAGTCTGCATAGGCTCCGTGTGATTCTGTTTGAGTCTGTGTCTGCAGCGGTCAGCCAAGAGGGGCTGCTCTGCTGTTGCCCTCTATAGGCTTCGTGTGATTCTAGATAAGTCTGTGTCCGCTCTATAGGCTCTGCGTGATTCTGGGTGAGTCTGCATAGGCTCCGTGTGATTCTGGTTGAGTCTGTGTCTGCAGCGGTCAGCCAAGAGGGGCTGCTCTGCTGTTGCACTCTATAGGCTCCGTGTGATTCTGGGTGAGTCTGCATAGGCTCCGTGTGATTCTGGGTGAGTCTGTGTCTGCACTCTATAGGCTCCGTGTGATTCTGGGTGAGTCTGCATAGGCTCCGTGTGATTCTGGGTGAGTCTGTGTCTGCAGCTTTCAGCCAAGAGGGGCTGCACTGCTGTTGCACTCTATAGGCTCCGTGTGATTCTGGGTGAGTCTGTTTCTGCAGCGGTCAGCCAAGAGGAGCTGCTCTTCTGTTGCACTCTATAGGCTTCGTGTGATTCTGGGTAAGTCTGTGTCTGCACTCTATAGGCTCTGTGTGATTCTGGGTGAGTCTGCATAGGCTCCGTGTGATTCTGGGTAAGTCTGTGTCTGCACTCTATAGGCTCCGTGTGATTCTGGGTGAGTCTGCATAGGCTCCGTGTGATTCTGGTTGAGTCTGTGTCTGCAGCCGTCAGCCAAGAGGGGCTGCTCTGCTGTTGCACTCTATAGGCTTCGTGTGATTCTGGGTAATCTGTGTCTGCACTCTATAGGCTCTGTGTGATTCTGGGTGAGTCTGTGTCTGCAGCGGTCAGCCAAGAGGGGCAGCTCTGCTGTTGCACTCTATAGGCTTCGTGTGATTCTGGGTAATCTGTGTCTGCACTCTACAGGCTCCGTGTGATTGTGGGTTATTCTGTGTCTGCAGCGATCAGCCAAGAGGGGCTGCTCTGCTGTTGCACTCTATAGGCTTCGTGCGATTCTGGGTAAGTCTGTGTCTGCACTCTATAGGCTCTGTGTGATTCTGGGTGAGTCTGCATAGGCTCCGTGTGATTCTGGGTAAGTCTGTGTCCGCTCTATAGGCTCCGTGTGATTCTTGGTGAGTCTGTGTCTGCAGTGGTCAGCCAAGAGGGGCTGCTCTGCCGTTGCACTCTATAGGCTTCGTGTGATTCTGGGTAAGTCTGTGTCCGCTCTATAGGCTCTGTGTGATTCTGTGTGAGTCTGCATAGGCTCCGTGTGATTCTGGGTGAGTCTGCATAGGCTCCGTGTGATTCTGGTTGAGTCTGTGTCTGCAGCGGTCAGCCAAGAGGGGCTGCTCTGCTGTTGCCCTCTATAGGCTTCGTGTGATTCTAGATAAGTCTGTGTCCGCTCTATAGGCTCTGTGTGATTCTGGGTGAGTCTGCATCGGTTCCATGTGATTCTGGGTGAGTCTGTCTGCAGTGGTCAACCAAGAGGGGCTGCTCTGCTGTTGCACTCTATAGGCTTCGTGTGATTCTGGGTAAGTCTCTGTCTGCACTCTATAGGCTCTGTGTGATTCTGGGTGAGTCTGCATCGGTTCCATGTGATTCTGGGTGAGTCTGTCTGCAGTGGTCTGGGTGAGTCTGCATAGGCTTTGTGTGAGTCTGCATAGGCTTTGTGTGATTCTGGGTGAGTCTGTGTCTGCAGCGGTCAGCCAAGAGGGGCTGCTCTGCTGTTGCACTCTATAGGCTTCGTGTGATTCTAGGTAAGTCTGTGTCCGCTCTATAGGCTCCTTGTGATTGTGGGTGAGTCTGCATCGGCTCCGTGTGATTCTGGGTGAGTCTGCATAGGCACCGTGTGATTCTGGGTGAGTCTGTGTCTGCACTCTATAGGCTCTGTGTGATTCTGTGTGAGTCTGCATAGGCTCCGTGTGATTCTGGGTAAGTCTGTGTCTGCACTCTATAGGCTCTGTGTGATTCTGTGTGAGTCTGCATAGGCTCCGTGTGATCTGGGTAAGTCTGTGTCTGCACTCTGAAGGTTCTGTGTGATTCTGGGTAAGTCTGCATAGGCTCCGTGTGATTCTGGGTGAGTCTGTGTCTGCAGCGGTCAGCCAAGAGGGGCTGCTCTGCTGTTGCACTCTATAGGCTCTGTGTGATTCTGGGTCAGCCTGCATAGGCTCCGTGTGATTCTGGGTAAGTCTGTGTCTGCACTCTATAGGCTCCGTGTGATTCTGGGTGAGTCTGCATAGGCTCCGTGTGATTCTGGTTGAGTCTGTGTCTGCAGCGGTCAGCCAAGAGGGGCTGCTCTGCTGTTGCCCTCTATAGGCTTCGTGTGATTCTAGATAAGTCTGTGTCCGCTCTATAGGCTCTGCGTGATTCTGGGTGAGTCTGCATAGGCTCCGTGTGATTCTGGTTGAGTCTGTGTCTGCAGCGGTCAGCCAAGAGGGGCTGCTCTGCTGTTGCACTCTATAGGCTCCGTGTGATTCTGGGTGAGTCTGCATAGGCTCCGTGTGATTCTGGGTGAGTCTGTGTCTGCACTCTATAGGCTCCGTGTGATTCTGGGTGAGTCTGCATAGGCTCCGTGTGATTCTGGGTGAGTCTGTGTCTGCAGCTTTCAGCCAAGAGGGGCTGCACTGCTGTTGCACTCTATAGGCTCCGTGTGATTCTGGGTGAGTCTGTTTCTGCAGCGGTCAGCCAAGAGGAGCTGCTCTGCTGTTGCACTCTATAGGCTTCGTGTGATTCTGGGTAAGTCTGTGTCTGCACTCTATAGGCTCTGTGTGATTCTGGGTGAGTCTGCATAGGCTCCGTGTGATTCTGGGTAAGTCTGTGTCTGCACTCTATAGGCTCCGTGTGATTCTGGGTGAGTCTGCATAGGCTCCGTGTGATTCTGGTTGAGTCTGTGTCTGCAGCCGTCAGCCAAGAGGGGCTGCTCTGCTGTTGCACTCTATAGGCTTCGTGTGATTCTGGGTAATCTGTGTCTGCACTGTATAGGCTCTGTGTGATTCTGGGTGAGTCTGTGTCTGCAGCGGTCAGCCAAGAGGGGCAGCTCTGCTGTTGCACTCTATAGGCTTCGTGTGATTCTGGGTAAGTCTGTGTCTGCACTCTATAGGCTCTGTGTGATTCTGGGTGAGTCTGCATAGGCTCCGTGTGATTCTGGGTAAGTCTGTGTCCGCTCTATAGGCTCCGTGTGATTCTTGGTGAGTCTGTGTCTGCAGTGGTCAGCCAAGAGGGGCTGCTCTGCCGTTGCACTCTATAGGCTTCGTGTGATTCTGGGTAAGTCTGTGTCTGCACTCTATAGGCTCCGTGTGATTCTGGGTGAGTCTGTGTCTGCAGCGGTCAGCCAAGAGGGGCTGCTCTGCTGTTGCACTCTATAGGCTTCGTGTAATTCTGGGTGAGTCTGCATAGGCTCCGTGTGATTCTGGGTAAGTCTGTGCCTGCACTCTATTGGCTCTGTGTGATTCTGGGTGAGTCTGTGTCTGCAGCGGTCAGCCAAGAGGGGCTGCTCTGCTGCTGCACTCTATAGGCTCCGTGTAATTCTGGGTGAGTCTGCATATGCTCTGTGTGATTCTGGGTGAGTCTGTGTCTGCAGCGGTCAGCCAAGAGGGGCTGCTCTGCTGTTGCACTCTATAGGCTCCGTGTGATTCTGGGTAAGTCTGTGTCCGCACTCTATAGGCTCTGGGTGAATCTGGCTGAGTCTGTATAGGCTCCGTGTGATTCTGGGTGAGTCTGTGTCTGCAGCAGTCAGCCAAGAGGGGCTGCTCTGCTTTTGCAATCTATAGGCGTCGTGTGAGTGTGTTTGTTCTGTCCGGGTTCCAGTGAAGAACTGGGACAGGGGAGAGATTAATGTTTCCCTGCGATTCTGTTCAAGTGTTATCCTTGAAAGGGAAAGGGAATTTATTTTTTTCTCTCCTCCTATTCAGTGGACTGCCTGTTCCCTGACAGCGGTTACTTTTAGCACAATAAAGGTTTGCCACCAAAGCGCTCTCTGTCTAATAAGCACTCCCCCCCCTTCCTTCTCTGTGTGTGTGTGTGTTTGTGTGTGTGTGTGTGTGTGTGTGTGTGTGTGTGTGTGTGTGTGTGTGAAAATGGGGGGAGTGCAGTCTGGAAGTTGCACCCTTTGGCCTATTGGAAGTTGCGAACCCTTTTCCTCACTTCTGGTCATTGCAGAATGGTACCTTTATTGCGTTGAACCTTTTTTGTTTTAATTCTGCACCCCAAACAGTGTTGCTGTGTGGTTTGCATTGTCTCCTTCTCCTCTGGGCGAGAAGGGGGGCTGTGTGAGGTTGTGGCTATACCGTGAACCCTTTCCCCCCCTTTTAATTCTGCACCCCTAAATGTGTTGATGCCTTTCTGGAAGTTTTCCTTTTCTTTTTTTCAGTTTGCGGCTTTTGTTTCAATGGTGAGGGAGAAAAAGAGGGGGGCGCCATTAAGAGAGAGAGTGTGTGTGAAAAGAACTGTTGTTGCTGGCAGTATGATTTTGTATCAAATTTTGTTCTCTTTCCCCTGCTTGTTCCATGCTATGGCCTTGCTTCCCAGGCTTTGGCCGGGGGGGGGGGGAGAAAGGAATGGTGTGTGTGTGTGTGTGGTTTCAAAAACCTTTTTACAGACTTAGGCCTCTTTCTCCTGGTTTACATGCACACCTTATATAGGCTTGGGCCTTGCCCAGCCATCACCTATGGCCTGCTTGCACCCCTGGTTCATACATTTTTCATTTTTAACCGGTTTCCACAACTTTTGGCCTGACATTTGCATAGCTGGCACCACCTTTGGCCTGATGGCACCCCTGGTTCGTACATTTTTCATTTTGTCATTTTTCACCAGTTTCCTCCACTTTTGGCCTGGCATTTCCACTATTGGCCTGGCATTTCCATAGTAGCCGTCACATATGGCCCTGCTTGTACCCTTTGTCATTTTTCACCAGTTTCCTCCACTATTGGCCTGACATTTCCATAGCTGGCACCACCTATGGCCTGCTTGCACCCCTGGTTCGTACATTTTTCATTTTGTCATTTTCCACCAGTTTCTTCCACTTTTGGCCTAGCTTTACCATAGAAGCAGACATCACCTGTGACCCTACATGCACACCTAATACACACCTTTCTGTTTTCTGCAGCCTTGGGTCTGACTTTTGATATGCAGACCTCGCCTGCTGGTTACACACCTGATACAGCCTTGGTCCTGACTTTTGATTTTCTTTTATTATTATTTTTATTATTATTATTTTTTCCTTATTCTGTTCTGGCTTTTCGCTAGTTGGACTGGTCTTTTGGTTCCTTGGTTACTGGTTCTTACTTTACATTATTTACTGGTGCTTACTGATCCTTACTGGCTTGTACTGGCTTATATTGGTTTCTGATTTCTTGATTTACCTTACAGGCTTGTGCCTTCTGTTCTGTTTTTTCACTGTTTTAACTGGTCTTTGGTTTCTTGTTTTATTACCCTACAGGCTTAGGCCTTTTGTCCTGATTACCTAGTTTTTGGTTTCTTTTTTTTATAATAATTTTTATTTGGTTTTACAATTTTATAGGCATTTCACATTTCCTCGAGGTCAGGTTTTCTTCCTGTCCTCAATTATTATTTCCTTAACTTTGCCGAGGCCTGGCCCTTTTCCAGGCCAGGTCACATTCATTATACTAACATTTTCATATGACTCCCTCACATCCACCCCATTGTTTCCATATTTCTTTACAATCTCAAAATTAAACAGGTTTCTAATTCATCTTCAACTGCTTGATCTCCAAATATTAAATTTTTACCATCACTTACGTCCTCCTAAGCATACTTATATTTCATTTCAAATACATTTCCCCCCCCTTCCACCTCCCCACGCTCCCTCGGTACGTAGTCTTGATGTTAATTTTATCTTTATCTTATCTTTAATAATATGCAATCTTAATAGTATCTCTTAGTCCTTTGCCGTGTCCGTAGTTCATATCCAAAATCCCAAAAAAAACCAGAATACTTCTATAATGTCCCTCAACCCTCCCCATGCGGTTCTGGACACCAGAACCATTGTCTCTCTTGTGTGGCCCTTTTCAAAATTTCAAACCAAACCTCCTCTTGTAAGTTCAAGGCATTTAAATCTTCTTTCTGTTGTTTCTGTTGTCTCCTAGTAGGTTTAATCTTCCTGGTTTTCCTTATGGTTGCTTTCTTATTGTTGGATTTAACAGTTCCATTTTTTCCTGTGTTTAAAAGATGTGCTCTTGCAACTTGATTTTGTTGATTTCTTCTTCTTCTTCTTCTTTTTAGCCATGACACAAATCTCCCCCTCCTCCTGCAGCTGGTCATCCAGTTTGGCATTCAGTTCGTTTAGTCTATGTCTTATCCTGTCGAAAGAGTCTCGGATTTCAGCATTCCCTTTCCTCATTTCCGCTCTGTATTCCTCCAGCGCTTTCAAAACTTTCCACAAGTTTTCATCACTTTCCTCCGCCATATTTCGGGGCTCAGCTCCCACAGTCACAATAATCACTTTTCAAAAATCTCTCATCAATAAATTCAGTAATCCAAATCGATCCTTATATCTGTCTCTTTTCTTTTTCCCTTCAGCTACCCCGGGGACCAGGGGTGGTGAATGGGTTAAATCTCCTTTACAAAGTCTATCCTTTGTTGCAATTCAAATGCCTCGGTTGCAATTTCCTGAATCAGCATCTCAATGGCAGGGGACGGACCTCCGTTTGAAGTCCCAAGCCAGTCTCTAATTCTTTTCAAATCAGTTCTTTTTACTCACTTATCCAATTGTTGATCTTGGAGAAATCAGCGCGCTCGGTCACGGAGGGTCTCGCAGCTTCACCCGACGGGGGTTGCAGACCCTGGAGCTCCGCCTCCCGCTCGCACTCGGTAGCCCTTACGAGGGTCTCCCGGGGAGCAGGATCGGCGTAATGAGCTCAAACGGGTCCTAAAGACCCCGGGACGCCCTTCCCGGGGGTTTTGGGGGCCACGGCGCTGGCGCGGACACCCCTTTTCCCAGTCAGATGGGGGAATGTCAGGACTGACATGTCCCCCCGACCATCCGCTCCGGCACGCCGACCGGAAGCCTCCAGTTTTTGGTTTCTTGCTTTGTCTGTTACAAGCCTGTTTGTTGTTTTTGTCTGTACACGCCATTTCACATATTGTTTGATCTGTACACTTTTTCTCATTTTGTATAGGTTTTTCATGCAGTTTGGGGTTTTGGCTTTGATTAGCAAACCCAATCTGCACTTTTCTTTTCTTTTTTTAAGGTTTTTCTTGGCCTTGGTTTTAGAAGCAAAAGAGGAGGGAGGTGAGGTGGTGCAGCTTGCAACTCTGTCTTTTGAAGCAAGTTGCACCAGCCCGCCCACCTGTAGTGTTGTTGTTGTTTTGTTGTAGTTTCTATTTTGTCATGTAGCCCCTCTTGCACAACAATCTAAGCAAGAGGGACAAAGGGGGACCTCACAACCCCTCCAATGAGTGGACATGTGACAGTTGCTGGGTGTGGGAATGTAGATGAAAATGAACGTGATGTGGAAGGAGGGTGGCAAGTGCAGAATGTTGGAAAAAGAAAAGGCGGGGCTCTTGGCAGCAGCAACTGCAGTAGGAGCCCCAGCACTGTGAGGACATGGGGGAACTTTGAACCTCAGGAGAAAAGTGGGATGCAGCTGGTGTGCAAACCAAGGGCAGAAATTTGGAATGATTTGAAGAAAAATTGATGGTAAAGAGCATGTGTACATTGAAGGCAAAGTTTCCCTTCCACACAGATTTGAAGTGGGCTTTCACACCTCTCCATGCCCATTTTGAGTAGACGTACTGAAAGTAGCTTAAGTCAGGCGTCAGCCGCACTCTGCAAATGCTCAGGAGCGTGTCTTGGCGCTGCCCGCTCACCAGCGTTGTTGACAAGCAGCAGCTGCTCCATCGGCCCATCCCCGAGGAGCTCCCAGGCACCGTGCACCACGCGCTGCAGCCTGTCATCCGAGGCCAGGCCACCAGCAGCAGTGCCGAGCTGGGTGTCAGGCGCGGGGCCAGCAGGCGCCCCAATCTCTGGCTGAAGCCCCGCGGCGCGCCCCTCATGATGTCCATGGCGCGGCCCACACCCGCCGCCCGCCCGCCTGCCTCTCCGTCCATGGCCGCGCCGGGTTTACGTCAGTGCGCGGGCGGCGAGGAACTTCCTGCAGCCAATTTGAAGTCACGCCAGCATTGCGGAAGTCAGTCCCCGTGCGGGAAGGCGTCTGCGGCTTCTTTTCAAGGAAACTCTGCGTTGTGCCAGTTTAGCTCAGCGCGGGGACTGGCCGAGCGGCAGGGTCCGCGGGCCAGATTTACGAGCCTGTTGGGCCGCAACCGGCCCCCGGACTGTAGTTTGCCAACCCCTGACTTAAGTCTATTGGTTTCAGTGGGTCTGCTGTGAGTGTGACTAACGTTAGCTATCACCCTTAGTCTTTAAGCTGGCACAAGCTTCCTTGTTTGTTACCACAGACAAGCATAGCTATTATTATTATTTCATTAAATCTGTATACCTCCCTATGCCTGCAGCTACTCCTCTGGAAGGTTGTGTGAGGATTTGTCTAACTTAGGCATTAAAGTTTACTTGGAAATATAACTGAAGAACATTACAAATTGGATGGCTTAATCCAATTTGGATACAGACATGCAACTGCAAAATTCCTAGTGAGTAAATGTGACCATTGAGAATAAATTCCATCACTGGCCCCAGTGACTTTGCTGCTTCATCTGTGGCAGGTGAACAGGTTTCCGGAATGGTTTTCTGGCTTCCATGTGCATGCAGCTTCCACCTATAATATAGAACTAGGAAATGATGGTGAAATGTTTTCCCCCAGTAACCTCCAGTGCTAAGAGATCTGTGCAATACTTTCCTCATTTGCTTAAAGCATGGAACAAGTGAGCATAAGAGACATGCTGGATCAGACCAAAGGCCCGCCTAGTCCGGCATCCTGTTGTCACAATAGCTGACCAGACAACCCCCAAGAGGAGGCCTCAAGCAGAACATGAAGGCAATAGCCCTCTTCCATTGTTGTACCCCAGCAACTGGTATTCTCGGCCACGCAGCATCCGATTTTGCAGGCCGTGTGAAGCCATCAATCATAACTAGTCACATGCTTTATCCTCCATGACTTGGCCCCCAATATAGCTTTAAAAGGGGATTAAGGAGCCACCACAGCTTGTGGTAGCGAATTCTAACTTTGCTATGTGAAGTACTTCTGTTTGTCCTGAGTCTCCCAGCGTTTAGCTTCGTGGGATGATCCCAGCTTCTAGTACTAAATGAGAGGGAGAAAAACGTCTTTCTATTCATTTCTATTCATTTCCCCCACACCATCCATAATCTTACACACCTGCTTATTGTTTCTCTCCCCCCACCACTTTTAGAAAATAATAATGAGCAATCTATCTTCTCCTGCACCGTCAGACATTGAGCATACACCTTCGTCCCATGATCTAGTGCAGGCATAGGCAGATTCGGCCCTCCAGATGTTTTGGGACTACAACTCCCATCATCCCTGACCACTGGACCTGTTAGCTAGGGATGATGGGAGTTGTAGTCCCAAAACATCTGGAGGGCTGAGTTTGCCTATGCCTGATCTAGTGACTCCTTGCTGCGACTGTGCCGTTCGGCTTGTCAACTTTGGAAATTCTTTTGTGCGCAGGATGCTGTTTCTGCATAAACAGGAAGAGGCATGTCAGTGACTCCTTAACCAGGGCAACAGCTCATCCAGCTGACTGACTGTGAACTTTTCAGTTAGGGAAGTTCACAGGAAAACCCCTTCCTCTAAGCCTGTATATAATGCTGTTTGCTCAGAATTATAGTGTTATTTCCCCCCTATGTGATATTTTGATAACTGTTTCACCTGCTGTTTCAGGTGAAATAAATGAATGGGAAGGACTTGTTTCTGATCCAATACACTCTTCCTTGGGGGATGCTTGGTTCCTGGGCTGCATCTGCTCCCCAACACACTTGCTGAGATCTTTAAAAACGATAATAATAATAATAATAATAATAATAATAAACTTTTATTTGTACCCCGCCCTTCCCAGCCAAGACCGGGCTCAGAGCGGCTAACAATCATAAAACCACAACAAAACACAAAACAATCGGTTAAAAATGCAAATTAAAATACAATTTAAAATTTAAAATGCCACCTCATTTTAAGCACCTCACCAACAAACCAAAGGAATAAAACGTCAGGGTTAAACTCAACCCAACCCAAAAGCCAGGTGAAACAGCTCCGTCTTGCAGGCCCTGTGGAAAGATGCCAAATCCCGCAGGGCCCTGGTCTCTTGCGGCAGACCGTTCCACCATGTCGGGGCCAGAACCGAGAAGGCCCTGGCCCTAGTTGCTGCCAGCCTGACATCCTTATGGCCCGGGATCTCCAAGATGTTATTATTTGAGGACCTCAAGGTCCTACCCGGGGCATACCAGGAGAGGCGGTCCCTTAGGTACGAAGGTCCTAGGCCGCGTAGGGCTTTAAAGGTCAAAACCAACACCTTAAACCTGATCCTGTACTCCACCGGGAGCCAGTGCAGCTGGTAGAGCACTGGATGAATGTGATCTCGTGGCAAAGCCCCCGTAAGGAGCCTCACCGCGGCATTCTGCACCCGCTGGAGTTTCTGGGTCAGCCTCAAGGGCAGCCCCGTGTAGAGCGAGTTACAATAATCTAGTCTGGAGGTGACTGTCGCATGGATCACTGTGGCTAGGTCAGGGCGAGAGAGGTAGGGGACCAACTGCCTAATACGGCGGAGATGGAAAAATGCCACCTTTGCTGTGGCTGCAACCTGCGCCTCCATGGAAAGGGAGGCGTCGAAGGTTACCCCCAGACTCTTGACAGAAGGCGCTGGCACTAATTGGGTCCCCGCAAGAGGTGGGAGTTGGCCCCCCAACCCCATGTCGTCCCGACCCAGCCAGAGGACCTCTGTCTTCGAAGGATTTAACTTAGAATCATAGAATCATAGAGTTGGAAGAGACCACAAGGGCCATCCAGTCCAACCCCCTGCCAAGCAGGAAACACCATCAAAGCATTCCTGACTGGAGGTCTTTAAGCAGAGGCTTGACAGCCACCTAAGAAGGAGACTCCACCACACTCCTTGGCAGCAAATTCCACTGTCGAACAGCTCTTACTGTCAAGAAATTCTTCCTAATGTTTAGGTGGAATCTTCTTTCTTGTAGTTTGAATCCATTGCTCCGTGTCCGCTTCTCTGGAGCAGCAGAAAACAACCTTTCTCCCTCCTCTATATGACATCCTTTTATATATTTGAACATGGCTATCATATCACCCCTTAACCTTCTCTTCTCCAGGCTAAACATACTGTGCTGGTCCCGAGGGATATTCAATAGGCGAGGTCTAGTCCAGTCCGATAAAGCCAAGGTTAAACAGTCCAGGTCAGAAGCCAGCCAAAGTCAGTGCAAACCAGAAGTCACGAAGCCGAAGACACGAAGCCGAAGTCACGAAGCCGAAGTCACGAAGCCGAAGTAACAAAGCTCAGGTCAGGAACCAGGAACAGGAACTGGGTAGCAACGATGTTGCTCCTGCAACTTGGGACTGGGACTGGCCGGCTTTTATCTGCCCCGAGGCATAGGGCGGCTCCGATCCTCAGGTGACTCACCTCTCCTGGCTTGGAGGCGAGCACTCCTCCTGCGGGAACTTAGTTCCCTTCGCCTCTCTGCCCTGAGCCTCTGCAGCTCAGGAGAAGCTGGAGGGTTACCGGACCCAGAGGCAACCTCGGCTTCCCCTGACTGGGCGGGGAGTGGCGCACCTGCAGGCAATAAGTCCTCCATCCCATTAGAAGCCAGATCAACCTCAGCCGATGCCTGCACCTGAGGATTTAGCACAGGTGAGTCCCCTTCAGACTCAGGCCCCAGCCCATGCTCTGCTGGTTCTGGAGGCAGGGAATCCTGTGCAGGCTGGGATCCCTCAGGTTCAGCGTCTGAGTCTGACTCCCAGGTCATCACACCATCCCCCCTCCCAGGCCCCCCCTGAGGCCCCAGCCCTGGCTCTGCTGGTTCTGGAGGCAGGGAATCCTGTGCAGGCTGGGATCCCTCAGGTTCAGCGTCTGAGTCTGACTCCCAGGTCATCACAAATACCCAGCTCCCTAAGCCGTTCCTTATAAGGCATCATTTCCAGGCCTTTGACCATTTTGGTTGCCCTCCTCTGGACACGTTCCAGCTTGTCAGTATCCTTCTTGAACTGTGGTGCCCAGAACTGGACACAGTATTCCAGTATTCCACAGTATTCCAACTTCAACCGGCTCCCACGCATCCATCCAGCCACAGCTTCCAAACACCTGATCAGTGTGTCTGGGACCAAGTCGGGGCGGCCGTCCATCAACAGATAAAGCTGGGTGTCATCAGCATATTGATGACAACCCAGCCCAAAGCTCCGGACAATCTGGGCGAGAGGGCGCATAAAGATGTTGAAAAGCATCGGGGAAAGGATTGCACCTTGAGGGACTCCACACACCAAGGAGTGCCGCGGAGACAACTCATTCCCTAGCGCCACTCTCTGTCCCCGACCTGAGATAAAGGAGCGCAGCCATTGTCGGACTGTGCCCTGAATCCCCACGTCGGCAAGGCGGTGGTCCAGAAGTTCATGATCGACCATATCGAAGGCTGCTGACAAATCTAAAAGAATTAGCAGTCCCGACCCGCCTCGATCCAGCTGTCTACGGAGATCATCCGTTAGTGCGACCAAGGCCGTCTCGGTCCCATAACCAGGGCGAAAGCCGGACTGGAATGGATCCAGAGCCGATGTTTCCTCCAGAAATCCACCAAGTTGTTCAGCAACTGCTCTCTCAATTACCTTACCCAGGTACGGAAGATTCGAAACCGGGCGGTAATTGGATAGATCTAAAGGATCTACGGATGTTTTCTTTAAGAGCAGACGCACCACTGCCTCTTTCAACTCCCATCGGAAGGTCCCCGTGCCAAGGGACAAGTTGATAATCTCACCCAGGGGGGCCCGCACCTCGTCTGGGCACACTCTAATCAGTCAGGACGGGCACGGGTCAAGGGGGCAAGTGGTGGGCCTTCCAGCTCGGAGGAATCTGTCTACATCAGCAGGGAATATCCGATCAAAGTGGTCCAGTACTGGGCCCGAAGACAGTCGAGGGGCCTGCAGTTCCGTTATTGTATCCAAATTGGCAGGGAGGTCATGGCGGAGCAGCAAGACTTTCTCCGCAAAAAAGCTCACAAATGCCTCACAGCTATGGGTCAAATTCGTATTTAAATTTGGCTGTTCCTCTAGGGTTGTTAAAGACCTGATTATTCTGAAGAGTTGCGCTGGGCGAGAGCTAGCGGATGCAATGGAAGCTGAGAAGTAAAACTTCTTTGCAGCTTTCACCGCCATCTCATAGGTTTTCATAAGCATCCTATAAGATGTTCTTGAGGCTCCGTCGCGAGCACGCCGCCATACTCGCTCTAGCCGTCTGAGGTCCTGCTTCATTTTCCGAAGCTCCTCGGTAAACCAGGGGGTCCGGTTTCGGCGGGGTCGCAGAGGGCGCTTAGGTGCGATCTCATCGATGGCCGCCAAAAATCGGTTATTCCAGTCTTTGACAAGGTCATCTAATGAGTCGCCAGGGGGAGTAGGGTCCCGCAAAGCCTGGCGGAATCTGTCAGGATCCATCAGGGGATGGCGGAATCTGTCAGGATCCACCCAAGCAGGGGAGGAGCAGGAAGTCAATCTCGGCTCTCAGAGCATGGTGATCAGACCATGGCACTTCCACAGATGGGAGCATGATCACATCTATGCCAGCACCAAAGATCAAATCCAGCGTGTGGCCTGCTTGATGAGTGGGGCCCAAAACAAACTGGGAGAGCCCTAGTGTCGCCATGGAAGTCACTAGGTCCAGAACCTGTGAGGAGGGAGCGGCATCGGCATGGACGTTGAAGTCTCCCAAAACCAGTAGTTTTGGGAACTCCAAGGCCCAGCCTGCCGCCACCTCCAGCAGGTCTGATGTCGACCATGGTTATATCCATACGTTTAATGAGACAGTATGGACCCTCAAGAGAAGATAACTCATTTTGAAAATTACTATACTCGTAATTGCACAAAGGGTAGACTGGGCAAATTTATATCATAGTCGCGAATTCATATAGTCTAAGGGAACATTTCTAAAGGAATGGGCAAAGTAACCTGGGGTGAAAGGAGATGGATTTGGCTGAAAGTTCCAACAAGAATCATGCCCACAGGTCTAAAAGAAATTTTATATAAGATCCAGGTTCAAAGGGAATAGTCATTTGGCTCCATTGTGCTCCCGCCTTGTAGATAATGGAATAATAGCAAATTGTATACATACTGATCAAACGATCAGACTTTGCAAATGTTAGAATACGATTGTCATCCGGGGACCTCACAGCTAATTTTGGTTGTCTGTAGAGATGATTGCAATTCAGCAATATATAAATGGTTGAAGTAATAATGACTTTTGACACTTTCCCATAACTCTGGTCTCCCACATCACAAACTGTCTTTCAAAAACCAATAATGGGGCAAGCATGGAGGACCCCCTCTTTGCAGGGGGGAAAGTCCAGTTGGGCGTGCCCATGCAGTTCTGAACTGTGTCCGATGGATGATAGCCATAACTCTATGTTGCCCGTTTTATGGGCTGCTCTTGCATTATGTTTGTTAGGTCTTTGCATTCAGACCAAAGGTCAACTCTTTGCATGTCAAGGCTTGCCTGTTTGGCCACCCTGGTGTGGCTTGAGAGTAAAATCATGCACTGGTCTGTTGACAGGGTTCCTTGGTATTTATGCTCAAAGGGAATGTGTTGCAATTCAGATTAGGTTAGGAATGAACCCCCTTCTGGGAGTACTCAAAGAGAAAGCCAATTTTCAGCACCTCACAGGCCAGCACAAGGCACACCCTGACTTGCAGTGGACTCTCAGCATGAGTTCCAGTGCACAAATGTGTCGGTGACCTCCTGGTGGCAAAATGGTGTTTTGTGCCCACGTGATATGCAACGCCTGCTTTGCCAAGTGCCCTGAACTGAGTGAAAAATACTTTTGTTTTCGGCAGGCACAAAAGGTGGAAGATAAGTTCATCCAACTGGTAGAAATGCTTTAAAGTGATGATGCAGAAATCACAGAGGAAAAGTGAGTGGGCTGATAGCTGGAGACAGATGCAAAATGATGTGGAAAGAGCAAAGGCCTGCTTCTACTAAGTGCATATGAATACTGACAGTTTCAGAACTGCTGGTACAGTACTGCTTTGCCAGATGACAGATCTCTTTCAGCAAGCCTTGGCTCCCAAGAGACTGAAGTCCTTTTTAAGCATCGCCTCTAACCGCCTCCCATTTTTCTTCGCAGTTGTAGCCGCCTTCGACAAATTCAGAACATCCTGACGCAGAGCAGCAAATCCCAGCCAGATGGAATACTGTGCATTTGGGGTTATTAAAGTGCATCGGCAGCATTATTGAAATGTGCAGGCTAAAGCCAGAAGTTGTGTTTCAGGATCCTAGAGATATTCAAAGAGGGCTCAAGCATTTGAGGAATGTTACTTGCCCTTAGCAGCTGAAATGTGTTGATGAGTTGAACGTGGAGCCCCTTAGAAATGAATGGAACGAAGAGGTCACACAGTTTTAAATCTCTGGCTAATGCCCAAGACCCATGTGCTTTTTAGGATTTAGTGGTCTCCTAAGAAGCACCTGGAGACAAGCCAAACGTTGAGGATGGGCCGTAGCTCTATGATGGAGCACATGCTGTACATTGGATGGCTCTGGGTTCGATCCTTGGCATCTCTAATTGAAAAGGTAAGGCAGGGAGATGCCTGGCCTTTTGTCCCTGGGCTTGAAACTGGCTCTTCCCATTTGCAGTTGCCCCAAAAGACCAGTGTGCGGAAATGGAACTAAGTGTGTTTCCATGTCAGGGACTGGCTAGATGGTGAAGAATGGTGGGAGGCTCCTGCCAGAGAACCCCCTGCAGGCATGACCAAACTTGGCCCTCCAGATGGTTTGGGACTACAACTCCCATCATCCGTAGCTAACAGAACCAGTGGTCAGGGATGATGGGAATTGTAGTCCCAAACCATCTGGAGGGCCAAGTTTGGCCATGCCTGCTAGGGAAACCTCAGGAGTGGAAGGCTCAGAGCCAGGAAAGTGGTGTTGGGACATGGAAGACAGGTCAAAGGATGAAGGGGGGGGGCAGAATGCTTGAATGTTGAACAAGCAACAGACTTGAGTGAGACAAGCCTTGCAGTCTGCATACCTGGAGCAGCCTTTGTTGTTGAAAGACAGATACTACAAAAAAGAGTGAATCTCTCTCGAGTACTGGAGACTGAATAATGTGACTGGCCTGAGAGATTTGTCTCTAAACATGGAGGCAGTGTTGGAAAATTTTCAAGCCATCTTGTCATGCTTCCTGGACGGCCGTGAGTAAGGCTGACGGTGGAGTGAGTTGGGATGTGAGACACTTTCCTGCTTCCTTTCTCCCTCCCGCCCTCAGTCCAAAACGTATCATTAGAAGAAGGCTTGCTTTTCGCTGTCTTCTTCTGTGTTTCAAGTTTGTAAAATTTATGTGCGAACTTGCGTTGCGTGTAATTGTGAACATGCACCAAGGGCTGGCTAGCAGATGGGTTGGAAACAGGAGGACTAAATGACTTGCAGCTTGGAAGAAAAAAAAGAGGCATGGTTTTGTCTGAGTAGTTAAACATTCTGGGCACTGTATATTGTCCATCCATGGGTCAGGGAGAAATCTCTGTGGTAAGGGAAACGGCTAAGCACAATTAAGTAGACTAAGGCTCAATTTAGGAATGCCTTGGAGGAAAACTTTGCAGCCTGCATGTTGTGCCACTTCTAGCTGGCCCTGGCTTTCTCGGTGAAATCTAAGCCACGCAGAAGGGCGCTTGCCTGGACCCTAACCAGAAAGTTGTGTTTAGGTGCCTGATAACTCTCTGAAGTTTTGCAGGACACCAGGAATGTGACAAGAGGCTTTGTGGAGACTGAACTAGAATTACTCTAGTAAAAAATAACTGAGTGCTGTGAAGAAAACTGACAATGCAGGAGGACTGCTGTAGCTCCTAATTTGTTTTGTTAAAAATATAATGAATACAGAAGATGGAGCAGGCTTGTTTCCTCCTGCTCTAGAGGGTAGGACCTGTACCAATGGATTCAAGTTACAAGAAAGGAGATACCAGCTAAACCTCAGGAAGAACTTTCTGACAGTAACAGCTGTTAGGCAGTGGAAGAGTCTCCCTCAAGAGACTCCCTCATTTCTTCCTGACACCATCTGTTGCTCAGGAGCTCTTTCCCCTTCCAAACTGTCCTCCAGTGCTCCCTGGTTGACCTTGCCATCCCAATTCCCAGCTCTGCACTCGCCGTTCTTCGGCTTAGTGTATCATAAAGGGGTTTTGGGGGGGAAATGATCCTCAATTGTTCCAAACTGGGTAGTGGCCTGAGGTCCACCGGCGTTGCCAATCCCTTTCTGAAAGGGGCAGCTCTGGGCTGGATTTGCGGCTTAGTGTGGGGGAAATAAATATGAAGTGCCTTCCGCCTCCTTAAATTGCTTCTGTAGCATTGTGCTACAAGGCTTTTCCACTCATTGTTTTTAAAGCAGCTTGCACCTGACTGTATCTGTTCCAGTTTCAGCTGCTCTTCATTCTCTTTTTTGGCCCACTGTCATTCGTTACGAGCATTTTGTGGCTGGTGCAAGCATTATAGATATTTGGAGGCCTGATGCCACCACAAGAGCTGTTCTTCATGACTAGGCTTTCTGGGAACCTTGGTTATACTCAGTGGTTTCCTAGCTTCTTGTAGGTCCTTGGCTTGCCCTCTTGATTTCAGCTGATTGGCTCTGGGAGCGTGCCTTCAAAGTTCATATGGAACAAGCAGTTTAGATCAGGCTTCCTCAAACTCAGCCCTCCAGATGTTTTTGGCCTACAACTCCCATGATCCCTAGCTAGCAGGACCAGTGGTCAGGGATGATGGGAATTGTAGTCTCAAAACATCTGGAGGGCCGAGGTTGAGGAAGCCTGGTTTAGATTCTGCAGAGGGGTGGGGCGAGTCACTCCATTCATAGGAAGCACATTGAATCCAAATTGATGGTTTGTTTGGAGCAAGCGGTTTTGGAGAAAGTGAAGCCCTTGGCTGCACCAGGGAGTCTCTCATAGGGAACACTCCCAGACAGCAGCTCCACGTGGGACTTCCCCGTCAGTGGCTGTTAGCTGACAAGGAGCCCTGATTTTGCAAAGCAACCATTTAGGAGCTCAGTTGAGGCTCCCGATGGTTCCTTGGTTGCTTCATCCAATTCATGTCCCATTCCTGATGTCACAAATTGGGACCTGTGTCAGACCTGTATCGGCCCATGGGCTAGAGATTCCCCCTGCTGCTCTTCAGGACCAATTTCAATTTCAAATTGATTCCCACCACCCTCGTACATTCCTTTGTTTTAGTGGTCAGGGTATGTTGGAAGCTGCAGCCTGCTTCCAAAGCATAGGAGACTTGGGAAGAAGGCAGGGGCTCCAAACATCTCCCTAGTTTTAGTTGGTTATTCTGTGATTAACCAATCGGAACTGTTGGTTCTTTCCTCCCTATGACCTTACTGTGCATTCCTTACGCTTCCTTCTGCAGGGATTGACAGCCGATACAACGAGGGCTGCCGGGAACTGGCAAACTACCTTCTCTTTGGCTTGTACAACCAGAGCAACAATGAATTTGAAAGATCGGGTTTCCTGAAGAGGTCCTTGACGGTAAGGGAAAGTGGTGCTGTGTGCTGTTTTCAGATGAAGACTCAAGGGGCGAATAAGGCTGGTCTTCTTTCACTTCTTTTGATATCACCTCCTTTATGTTTCTCCTTTTGTACTGTATGCAAGGATGAGGCTAGATGATTCAAGAGTAGTAGAATAAATGAAAAAGGCCCTGGTGGATTATTTTGAAATAAACCTCCAGGGCCAAACCAAACTGCAAATGTGTGGGAGATGAGTGGGAATGTGGATGAGGGAATATTGATTAATATTTCCTATCCCAGCTTGTGCTAACAAGCTCCAAACTAGCAGAGTTTCTCATCCCCAATAAAGCGCAGCAAAATGTGGCGTTTAAGTTCCTATGAACAAGGCAGATCCTGTCATATAATTCCCCTGCTTCCCTCTTAAAAGAAAATACACGACACAATGCTTTTAAAAGTAAAAGATTTTACTCACAGACTTTCCAGGCTTTTACACAAGTCTCAGAAGGCAGGCTAGCTTAGATTAAATGTATGTACATGTGGACACTCTCCTTAAGGGAGAAGGGTCCACTTGGGCCCCCTTGGCTGGAAGCCAAGAGTGCATCTCTTGAGATGCTGCATCTTCGAAGTCCTGATGGGAAGAGAGGGAGAGTAGCAGCTCACCTGTATCTTTGAATAGCTACAGGTAAGGCCACTCCCACTTATGGTCACACAGAGGGAGGAGTCTCAGTCCAGGAACAGGAAACTCTAGCTGGAGGACTGAGGCCCTTGTGTACATTCTAGGAATGTTGTGATTGACTGCACCAGTGTTATACATCCCACAAACCCCTTCTCAGTCTGAACAACATTTAACAAACATAAAACAACTTTATTCAACCACCCAGAGTCCCAGCTTGACACGCAGGTTCTGGAAACTCTCTCGTGGCAAGGGTTTCGTGAGAATGTCCACAGTCATCTCCTGAGTATTACAGTAGTACATCTCTACTAGTCCATCTTGGATCATCTGGCGTATGAAGTGATACCTGACCCCAATGTGTTTTGAATGTGCAAGGAACTTTTCGGTTTGCGCTAGCTGCAGGCAGCTTTGATTGTCCTCCATCAAGCTGACAGGTCCTTTTCTCGGCAAACCAAAGTCTGTCAGGAGTTGATCCAACCAGATGATCTCTCTGCATGCTTCCGAAGCTGAAATATATTCACTCTCTGTGGACGATAAGGCTACACATTTCTGTTTATAACTGCCCCATATGATAGGTGCATTTCCAAACATAAAAACATAACCACTTGTGGATTTGTAATCCGCCTTATCCCCAGCCCAGTCTTCATCACTGTACCCAACCAACTTAGGGTCCCTTACAGCTGGCAATTTTAATTTACAATTCATTGTACCCTTGAGGTAACGCACCACCTTCTTGACCCCACCCAAGTCATGTTCAGTGGGAGAACTCACTTTTCTGCTTAGGATCCCCACTGCACTAGCTATGTCAGGTCTGCTGGTAGTAACCAAATACAAAAGTTTACCAATCGCTGACCTGTATTCGCTGTTGTCTGGCAGCAGCTTCGAATCTTGTTGATTCTTTAGAAAATCTGTGGCCATGGGTGTCGCGACAGGGTTTGCATTTTGCATCTGCATGCTTTCAATCAGTTCTATTATCTTCTGCTTCTGGCTGAGAAGAAACGAGCCGTCCTTTTCTCTCTCAATTTGAATTCCCAAGTAATATTCAACAAGTCCCAATTCCTTTACTTCCACCTCTTTGTTGAGATGTCTGACTATGTCTTTATAGTCTCTGTCATTGGACGTTGATATTAATAAATCATCGACAAAAGCCAGAATGTAAGAGAATTGTCCATTTCTGTTCTTAGTGTACAGGCACTTGTCAGCTGTTGACTGCTTGTACCCAAGCTGAACCAGCATTTCATGTAATTTCTGGTTCCATGCTCTTGCAGCTTGTTTCAAACCATAAATTCCTCTCTGAAGTTTACATACAAGATGTGCCTCATTTTGCTTGATAAAGCCTTTGGGCTGCTTCATATAAATCTCTTCAGAAATCGTCCCATGAAGAAAAGCTGTTGCTATGTCGACATGACGGACAGATAGCCCTTTAGATGCTGCAATACTTAGAAGTAATCTAACACTGCTATATCGCACTGTAGGCGCAAATACTTGATCATAATCTTCGCCATACTGCTGTGAAAATCCTTGTGCTACAAGCCTAGCTTTGCAGCGTTGCACCTCCCCTTCTGACCCCTTCTTAAGCTTGAACACCCACTTGGACCCAATTGCCTTCTTACCAGGAGGTAGCTCTGTCAGGGTCCAGGTCTTGTTGTGATGCAGTGCATCCATCTCTTCCTGCGCGGCTTGCTTCCAGAGACTGGCCTCAGCAGATGGCAACCGTTGAACCTGTTCCCACGTGGAAGGTTCTTGTGGTGGCGCCGACCCTGCAAAGTAGGATAGTCGTAGTGGTGGAACGCCTTTATTGGTCCTGGAGGAACGTCTGACCTCTGGTTCTTGCTGAACCGCATCAGCTTCCTCATCTTGTTCCAATGGTGGCATCCCCTCATACGGGTCCTCTTCGTCTCTGGAGCCTTCTGACATCTGGTCCTCCGCGTCTTCTGGGGTGTCATCTGTAGGGGGTGCTACAACACTAGGAGGTGGGTTAGTTTCTGGTATGGCTTCAAAAGGAAAACTGACAAACTCCTCTGTTGCTGGCTCATTGGAACAGTCAATTGCTGTGTTCCTTGTGTCAGCCTTTTCATTCTCATCAAAATGAATCACGTGATGTGAACTTGTTTTCCCTGTTTGCAAGTCCACAACTCTGTAGCCTTTTCCTCCAGAAGCATATCCAACTAGGATACCAGGCTTTGCTCTGGAGTCAAGTTTGTGACTGTGCTCCTTGGGCACATGGTAATAGCACAAACTTCCAAATACACGTATGTGTGACAAATTTGGGGCTCTTCCATGCCAAAGTTCGAATGGCGTGCGCTCTGTGCCTTTCGTTGGCAGTCTGTTCTGTAAATAAATCGCGCAATTCGCTGCCTCACCCCACAGTTTCCTCGATAAGTTGGGGCCTTTTAGCATACACCTTGTCATCTCTAGGATGGACCTAAATTTCCTCTCAGCAATAGAGTTCTGTTGAAGTGTGTAGCTAACTGTGGTCACATGTGCTATGCCTTCCTGAGCCATGAAGGCTTCCATTTCACGTGAGCAAAACTCCCCACCATTATCGGAAATTAGAGTGGTGGGTGCATGCTGGAATTTGTTCTTGACCATGCTTACATATTGTTTGAACAATTCCATTGTTTCACTTTTCTGTTTGAGAAAGTATCCCACACAAAACCTTGAATAATCATCCAAAAAGATCAGAATATACCTATTTCCTCCTAAAGAAGGTATATTCATAGGTCCAGCTAGATCAGTGTACACAGAGTCCAAAACTTTTGTGCTTCTCTTTTCTGCACAACGTGGGAAAGAAGGTTTGACTCCTTTTTCACTTACACAAGTTACACATTTTGGTGTGGGTGTGTTACTTTTGTTTACCTGTAGACCTCTCACAAGATCTCCATTCTGCATTTCCTGGATGACTCTGATATCCCGGTGACCCAGTCTTCGATGCCACAGCTCCAGATCTGCTTCTTCCTTCTGCTTGGATTGGGCCACTTGTGCTGATTGGTTTTCTGCAACGTTAATCTCATAAACACCATTGATTAGTTTCCCTTGAGCGTAAACCTCATCATTTTTTTGTTACATTGCATTCTCTATTTTCAAATGTAACCTTGAAACCTTTCTTGTCTAAATCAGACACACTAAGCAAGTTACAATTCAATTCTGGGACATATTGAACATTAGGCACAGTTGTTTCAAGAGATTAATTGTTCACCTTGAATTTCAAACGCATTGAACCTGTACCTTGTGATTTTAGAACATTTCCATCAGCAATCTGGATTTCAGTCCATTCACTATCATTTATTTCTCTGAAATATTCTCTTTTATGCGCAAAATGGCTTGTAGCTCCAGAATCTAAAATAAATTGATCACTTTTCCTTTCATTTCTTTGCACATTTAAACTCTTTTCTTGCAGTAGAAATGTACGCTTGTGACCCCCCTTCTTTTCACCTTTTGGTTGAAAGGGGCGGGACTTATTCTTAGGCTTCTTACAATTCTTTGCTATATGGCCTTTGAAATTGCAGTTATAGCATATTAATTCATTGGACATCTCCCTGGACCTGGGAAACTGCTTAGAAACATAACTTGTGTCCATTTTCCTTGGATTCCTTTGTGGAGAATCAAGGTAATCTCTGCATTCCTCTCTTAAGTGATTTGCTAGTTCATTAAAAGTCAAATCTCTTGTGTGATCCATTATACTCTTAAATGAAGCAAATTCTTGTCCTAATGATGCTAGCATAAAAGTCACTTTGGTTGCATCATCAAAAGCTCTGGGAGTTAGGGCAATCCCTCAACAATTTCATTAAAGTCCTTAAAATGCCCTGTAAATTGTTCTCTAGAATTCATCTTTAACTTCAGCAGTTTATCCAATAAATGTCTATAAGAGTTCTCTGATGATTGTGCATAAACCCTCTCAATATCCTTTAGAATCTGAGATGCATCACTTTCATAGTCAATCAGAGATAAATGCTCATCTTTCAAACTGCTCAAAATTATGTGTTTAGCTTTATTGTTTTGCTTCTCCCAATCTGCTATCTTGGTTAAATTATCTGAGCTTAAATCAGCCAAATCAGGTTTGGGATCTATCACAGCTTTAAGAACTTGCTATGCACCAAAGTGCACTAAAAGGCGCTGCTTCCATTGCACAAAATTACGATCATTCAGCAGCATAAAGTTTGATCTTGCTTCACTATAAAATCCTGAGCTTGCCATCTTAATCCTCAAAAATTTTAAAATTTTAAAAAATTTAAAATTCCCAAAAATGGCTAAAATTCAAAAATCAAAACTCAAAAATCTCAAAAATGCAAACTAATCTTCACTGCCTCTGAGGTCTGTGAGCTCTGAGGGAGGGGAGGGGTTGCTAATCCCCCTTTCACAGCACAATGGAGAACAAAAGACCATGTGCTTACCAGAAAGTACAAACAGAAAAATTCTACTCTGCCAAAAATCACAATCCAAAGCAATCCTTTAAAAATACACAAAATACGCAGCTCTGGGCCAACTAACCCTTTGTGGGAGATGAGTGGGAATGTGGATGAGGGAATATTGATTAATATTTCCTATCCCAGCTTGTGCTAACAAGCTCCAAACTAGCAGAGTTTCTCATCCCCAATAAAGCGCAGCAAAACGTGGCGTTTAAGTTCCTATGAACTTCAAGAACAAGGCAGATCCTGGCATATAATTCCCCTGCTTCCCTCTTAAAAGAAAATACACGACACAATGCTTTTAAAAGTAAAAGATTTTACTCACAGACTTTCCAGGCTTTTACACAAGTCTCAGAAGGCAGGCTAGCTTAGATTAAATGTATGTACATGTGGACACTCTCCTTAAGGGAGAAGGGTCCACTTGGGCCCCCCCCCCCCCCCCCCCCCCCCCCCCTTGGCTGGAAGCCAAGAGTGCATCTCTTGAGATGTTGCATCTTCGAAGTCCTGATGGGAAGAGAGGGAGAGTAGCAGCTCACTGTATCTTTGAATAGCTACAGGTAAGGCCACTCCCACTTCTGGTCACACAGAGGGAGGAGTCTCAGTCCAGGAACAGGAAACTCTAGCTGGAGGACTGAGGCCCTTGTGTACATTCTAGGAATGTTGTGATTGACTGCACCAGTGTTATACATCCCACAAAATGGTCTGGGATGCGAGTAAAGCAGTGATGAGGGGGTTGCTTATCCAACAGAATTCAGTTAAAAAGAGATTGAGAAAAAAAGGAAAAAAGAAATTCTCAAGGAAATAACAAAAAAAGGGAAAGAATTGGCAAAAAAAAAGCTAATAGAGAGCTAGTTAAACAAGCGATTACAGACTCAATACTCTATGATAATTAATGAAGAAATTAGCTGGAAAATAAAAAGAGTGAAGCAGAAATATTTTGAACATGCGAACAAGCCAGGGAAATTGTTAGCATGGCAATTAAAAAAAGTGAACAAAATTTTTATAAATAAAATTGAAACAAATGGTAAAATTACAGAGAAATTAAAAGAGATAAGAGAAGCATTTGTAAAAAAAATTCAGAGTTGTGTAAAAAAAGGAAAGTAAAAAGTGCCAAAACAGAGGAGTAATCTGCCAAAATTAAAAGAACAACTAAATATTTTAAATACCCAAATAACAGACCAGGAAGTTTTAAATGCAATCAGTTGGACAAAAAATGGTAAGTCACCGGGACCGGATGAGTTAACTGCTAAATATTATAAAAAATCAGTGAACAATTAGTGAAACCATTGAAAGATGTGATGAATGAGATTTTGAGGACAGGAGAAATCCAGGAACTTGGAAAGAAGCTTATATAACTGTAATTCCAAAACAAGATTCGGATCTGATGCAAGTTAAAATTATAGACTTATTTCATCATTGAATAATGATTACAAATTATTTGCAAATATTTTAGCAAATAGATTGAAGAAAATCTTGGTGGAATATATACATCAAGATCAGGCAGGATTCCTTCCAGGTAGACAAATGAAAGATAATATAAGAAATATAATAAATGTAATAGAATACCTGGAGGCAAAAAATGAGAAAAAAGCAGCAATGATGTTTATAGATGCTGAAAAAAACTTTTGATAATGTGTCCTGAGATTTCATGAAAAAATTGTTGGAAGAAATCAATTGTGGACATGAATCTTGAGAGGAATTCAATCCATATATTTGGAGCAAAAAGCGAAGTTAATAGTGAATCAAGTGATAACGAAGGTATGCAAGATGCAGAAAGGAACTCATAGAATCATAGAATCCTAGAGTTGGAAGAGACCACAAGGGCCATCCAGTCCAACCCCCTGCCAAGCAGGAAACACCATCAGAGCATTCCTGACAGGTGGCTGTCAAGCCTCTGCTTAAAGACCTCCAAAGAAGGAGACTCCACCACACTCCTTGGCAGCAAATTCCACTGTCGAACAGCTCTTACTGTCAAGAAATTCTTCCTAATGTTTAGGTGGAATCTTCTTTCTTGTAGTTTGAATCCATTGCTCCGTGTCCGCTTCTCTGGAGCAGCAGAAAACAACCTTTCTCCCTCCTCTATATGACATCCTTTTATATATTTGAACATGGCTATCATATCACCCCTTAACCTTCTCTTCTCCAGGCTAAACATACCCAGCTCCCTAAGCCGTTCCTCATAAGGCATCGTTTCCAGGCCTTTGATCATTTTGGTTGCCCTCCTCTGGACATGTTCCAGCTTGTCAGTATCCTTCTTGAACTGTGCTGCCCAGAACTGGACCACAGTATTCCAGTGGTACTATTCCTTCCTTGATCTAGATGCTATACTCCTATTGATGCAGCCCAGAATTGCATTGGCTTTTTTAGCTGCTGCACCACACTGTTGACTCATGTCGAGTTTGTGGTCTACCAAGACTCCTAGATCCTTTTCACTTGTACTGCTCTCAAGCCAGGTGTCACCCATCCTGTATTTGTGCCTTTCATTTTTTTGCCCAAGTGTAGTACTTTACATTTCTCCCCTGTTAAAATTCATCCTGTTTGCCTTGGCCCAGTTCTCTAATCTGCTAAGGTCATTTGAAGTGTGAGCCTGTCCTCTGGGGTATTAGCCACCCCTCCCAATTTGGTGTCATCTGCAAACTTGATCAGGATGCCCTCAAGCCATCATCCAAGTCATTGATAAAGATGTTGAATAAGACTGGGCCAAGACAGAACCCTGTGGCACCCCACTAGTCACTTCTCTCCAGGATGAGAAAAATGGCTAGTTTAGATGTATTCAAGTCTCCAGGGCCAGATGAACTACATCCCAGAGTATTAAAAGAACTGGCAGAGGTGATTTCAGAACCACTGGCAGTAATCTTTGAGAATTCCTGGAAAACAGGTGAAGTCCAGCAGACTGGAGGAGGGCAAATGTTGTCCCTATTTCAAAAAGGGGGAAAGAGAGGACCAAAACAATTACCGCCAGTCAGCCTGACATCAATACCAGGAAAGATTCTAGAGCAGATCATTAAGCAAACGGTCTGTGAGCACCTAGAAAGGAACGCTGTGATCACTAAAAGTCAGCATGGGTTTCTGAAAAATAAGTCATGTCAGACTAATCTGATTTGCCTTGACCCAGTTCTCTAATCTGTTAAGGTCATTTTGAAGTGTGATCCTGTCCTCTGGGGTATTAGCCACCCCTCCCAATTTGGTGTCATCTGCAAACTTGATCAGGATGCCCTCAAGCCCATCATCCAAGTCATTGATAAAGATGTTGAATAAGACTGGGCCCAAGACAGAACCCTGTGGCACCCCACTAGTCACTTCTCTCCAGGATGAAGGGGATCCATTAATGAACACCCTTTGGGTTCGGTCAGTCAGCCAGTTACAAATCCACTGAACCGTAGCATTGTCTAGCCCACATTTTACCAGCTTCTTTACAAGAATATCATGGGGCACCTTGTCAAAGGCATGCTGAAATCAAGATAGGCTACATCCTATCTTGGGTATATATAATGTGTGTGTGTGTGTGTGTGTGTGTGTGTGTGTGTGTGTGTATAAAATGAATTGAAAAAAAATGTTTAAAATGACTTTTATCAAAAGACCAGAAGCATTTCTATTAGGGATTCTAGGACAAGACATTCCGAAGAAATTAAAAAACTTATTTATGTATGCTACAACTGCGGCAAGAGTTTTGTTAGCACAAGGATGGAAGAAGGAAGAATTACCAACAAAAGAACAATGGCAAGAGAAACTGATGAGCTATGCAAATTGGCTAAATTAACAAACAAATTGCGTGAAAAGGACAATCGGGACTTTAAAGAAGACTGGGAATTATTTACAAAATATTTGACAAAACAGCAAACAGACTTAGATTCATTGGCAAGGTTTGAATAAACATACACAAACTTTATTAAAAAATTAAAGATTTGGAACAATATGGAGACAAAATTTTAATCGACAATATGCAGAAATAATATTGAATTAATAAAGCAGTCATGGAAGCTGGGGGAAGTCCTGGGGGAGGGGAGGGAGGGGGGAGGTGAAATTGTATAAGATTGTACTGTTTGATAATTTGTTGGAATTTGAAAACTTTTCAATAAAAATATATTATTTTAGAAAATGATAAACAAGTAAAAGAGGTAATTATGAAATGGGCTATGGATATTGGTAAACATATTCAATTATCGCCATGTGAACAATTATGGAAGGAGAGTTGGAGATTCATGGCTGGCAAGGCGAGAAATGAAACTTGTTAAAGATGTTTTACAGATGGTATTTAACACCAAGCAAAATATTCAAAATTTATAAAACATAACTGTCAGGTCCGCGTAGCGGTTGCTCATAAGTAACGACAAAATCCGTCTTGTCTATATACAAGTTTATTACACAAACTATTTACCGGTACAGTGCTTAGCTAGTGAAAACTTGACTGCCTCAGTCGCTAGCAGAATCCGGGAGTGACGGTTTCCGGCTGCGACCCCAACATAAGAATTTGGAGAAGCCTAAGCGCCTCCTCCCCTGTCTCCTTTAGACCCCTCTGCGCATTTGGGGCAACGGAAGTGGCATGCCCCCCTCAGAGCGAGTTTCACAGGTGGCGCTGGGGCTCCCAGCAGCATCCTCCTGCCTCTGCCTAACCAGGCTGCCTGCTCCCTGCCCTTCCCCGCTGGAGGCGGAGCCGCTGTGGCTGCTGGAAGAGGTCTCGCTACTGAATAGGTGTTGGGGCTCTCTATACATCTCAGAGCCCTCCCGCGGGGTTGAAGGCAGTTTTCTGACAATAACAAATGTGTTGGAGGTGCAACCAAGTAGAGAGGACGCTACTACACATGCAGTGGACCTGTGACAAAATTAAGGGCTTCTCGGATATTTTATATGAAGAGCTAAAGAAAATATTTAAACAAACTTTTGTTTCTTTTAAAAAAGAAGATTTTTTATTGCGGATACTAGATTCAGATATCGCTAGGGAAAACAAGAAAATATTTCTTTATTCAGCAAGTGGCAGCAAAAATTGCAAAAAACTCGAAAAATGCAACAGCACCAACAAAAAAAGAATGGCACGAAAAATTATTTGATTACATTGAATTGGCTAGAATGACAAATGCAATTAGGGGGTCAGTCTAAAGAAAATTTTTCCAAAAGAATGGGAAAAATACAAAGATTACCTTAAAAAGCAGTGGCCTCAAAATAATACCTAGACTTGTTTTGATTAACTTTTGCAAAACAAATTATTGTGTAAAAGCTTAAAATAGAAAGAAAGGGGGGGGCGAAGTGAGAAGGAAACAGTTTACTAAATATGAAAGCAGAACTGCGTTAGAGGATGAAGGAAGTCAACTAGAGGAAAAGAAGAACTGAAATAGAAGATAAGATAATTTATTTATTGTCATTGCACAAGTATAAGCACAACACTATACAAGTGCAACGAAATTGCATGCCATCCCATAAAAGAAAAAAAAACAACAGCACAAAACACACACACACACACACACCAAAAAGGCCACACATGCATGCATGCACGCACACACACACACACACACACACACACACACACACACACACACACCCACACCCATCACAGCTCTCCAAGGTCATATTATCTGGTTACAGCATTTAAGATGGTTATAGCTCTTGGGTAAAAACTGTTCTTCAATCTATTTGTTCTTGATCTAATTGTTCTATATCTTCTACCCGAAGGCAGTGGTGCAAAGAGACTATATACTGGATGAGATGGATCCTTTAAAATATTGTTAGCCTTTTTAAGGCAACGGGAACTGTATAGTTCTTCCAGAGATGGAAGAGGATGACCAATAATATTTTGGGCTGTGGTTATGACCTTCTGAAGTACCTTCTTCTCCCTGGCTGTGCAGCTGGAGAACCAAGCACAAATACAGTATATAAGAATGCTCCCTATGGAGCCTCGGTAGAAGGACACCAGCAGTCTCTCACTCAGATTGTTCTTCTTTAAAAGTCTGAGGAAATAAATTCTCTGCTGGGCCTTCTTTACCAGAGCAGTAGTATTTGCACTCCAAGTCATACCCTGCTCTATAATCACTCCCAAAAACTTGAATACAGCCACCCTCTCCACCTGGTCCCCGCCGATATACAGGGGCTGAATATCCACCTCCCCCCCCCCTATAATCCACCACCAGTTCCTTGGTCTTGGCAGTATTAAGAGCCAGATTGTTATCTCTACACCAAGCACAATACTGCCTCAGTACTCTCCTCCAGGTCTGAATGGTCGAAAATATCCCAATTGGTTCTTTCGAAACAGCCCTGCAGCTGGTGAATAGCACCTTCAGGCCAGATTTTAACAGTCCTTGTTGTAGCGAGAGCCCGTTTTCTGAGGGGGGTATATGCTGGTACAAGGAACACAGACATATGGTCGGACTGGCCCAAATGTGGGAGCTGTAAAGCCCTATAACCATATTTTATATTCAAATAGACCTTGTCCAGTGTCTTGTCCCCTCTCGTGGCACATTTCACATGCTGATAGAACATTGGGAGCACCGTTTTAAGTTCAGCATGGTTGAAGTCCCCAGCAATGATATGCACAGCTTCAGGATACTTATCTTGCTGGCTGCTGATAAAGCTCTGCAGAGACCTCATAGCCAAGTTGGCATTGGCATCTGGTGGAACGTACACGCCAATTAACATAACAGCTGTAAACTCCCTAGGGAGCTAAACTGGTCTACATTTAACAGCCACATACTCCAAATCTGGGGAGCAGTGACTGCCTACAGTCTTAGAGTTATTGGACCAGCATTTGTTCACATATACACACAGCCCCCCTCCTTTGGTTTTTCCAGAGTCTATGCTTCGGTCATGGTGATGTAGCATACAGCCTTCCAGCTCAATAGCTGTGTCTGGTATGGATGATTGAAGCCATGTCTCGATGACAAATAGAACGCAGTAATCTTTAATAAGACTGTTCTTTGCCACCTGCAGCCGCAATTCATCCATCTTGTTGGCAAGAGATCTCACATTAGCAAGAAATATGCTAGGGAGTGGAGGCCTCTTAGGGTTCTTTCGCAGTCTTACCAGCACGCCGGCCCGACAGCCCCGCCTTTGCCTCCTGTCTCTACGCCACCTTCGCCTCCTCCCTAAGGGGATAGTGATTCATGGAGAGCCCGGTGCCCTGGCTACTCCCACCGGAATGCCATCTGGGCGAAAATAATCAGCTCTTACAGCTTGTTCACACTGTAACCCGACTCTTAGGAGCTCCTGCCAGCTGTAAATCTTACTCGCCCAGCCGAATGTACTCAAAACAAGTAAAAACAATAAAAGCCATCTGAAAAGCTGGGGGGGGGAGGGAGAGCACTGAGCCGCAGCATCTATGCGCGCCGCCATCTTAATTGGTTCCATCTTAATATGGTTTCATGTTCATTGTTAATTATTTGTTTCGTATTGGTTTTCGTATTTTCTTTTAAATTTTTCCTCACCCTCCCTTTTTTTTTATTAGTCTTATGTGTGTTTGTTTAGGGAAGTTTTTAATGACTGATGTTTTAATGTATTTTTAATCTTTTGTTGGAAGCCGCCCAGAGTGGCTGGGGAAGACCAGCCTGATGCGCGGGGTAGAAATAAATTATTATTATTATTATTATTATTATTATTATTATTATTAGTTGTGTTGCAAAATAAAATAAATATGATTAAAAAGAAAAGGAAGTCCATCCCAACTGGATTATTTTACTCTGCACGGGAATATTCTACAAATGTTTATTTGACATTTACTTTAACTTTTTTCTTGCTTTCTTGCTTATGACTGCTTATGACTAAATATCAAAGGATTAAATTCCTAAGAAAACTGCATTCTGGGCCACCAAAATTACTGACATATATTAAATAAGGTCAAAGTCAAACTCAAATATTCTATGCAAATTTTATTAGGAATTTAATCCTTTAGTATTTAGTCACTAGTATATTAAGCCTGTTGCAAAAAACAGGCGCTAGCCGGAGGCTATATATACTATATATAATGTATATATGCCAGACTTCTTCTCTTCCCCCCTCCACACACCTCGCATCATCCCGTGCCAAAAACGCTGCATCTCCGTCCCCAAACACATTAACCCTTTCCCCTCCCCACCCTCCTGTCCTCCCCATTAACCCTTTCCTCTCCCCACCCTCCTCTCCTCCCCATTAAGCCTTTCCCCTCCCCACCCTCCTCTCCTTCCCATTAACCCTTTTTCCTCCCCAGCATTCTCTCCCTCCCATTAACCCCTTTACCTCCCCACCCTCCTGGCCCCCCTTGAGGCGGCGATTCCGAGCCCTGCGGTGGCGGCGGGAGGAGGTGGAGGCCCTCGCCCTCCTCCCCCCCCGTTTATTGCCTGACCTCCTCTTCTTCCTCATCCGAGTGTAGGGAGAGGGGGAAAGCGCGCGTGGGGGGTGGGGGCTTGGTTGTGCTTGTGTGTGTATTGTGGGGCGGGCGTTGGGGGTGGGGGGAGAAAAGCTGGTTCGGGCGCTGGACTCACGACTCCACCACAAAAAAAAAAAATAAAAGGAGGGGGAAGGGAGGTGGGGGAAAGGGCTCCTCGGAGCTCGCCGCCTTTCAGCCGCCCACGGGGGCTTTTTTCCTGTGAGGCTTCCAAGCCTCTGGGGGGGACCCCCACCCACCCAACTCCCAATGCGCGCACCTTCCCCCCCAAAAAACCACCACCCAAGCCCAGCTCCGTCCTCCTTCCGCCGGCCGCCGATCCCTGGCTGCAGCCGGGGGAGGAATACCGCGAGAGTTGGAAGCGGGTTCCCTCTGCCCGGCTGCGAAGGTAGGGAGAGGGGGGGAAGCGAGGGCGGGGGGTGGGGGCTTGTTTTTGTGGGGGGGGCATGGGTGTGGGTGTGTGTGCGCGCAAGTGTGTGAGTGTGTGGGCGATGTGGCGGCGGAGGCGGGTGTGCGGCGACCCTCTTCGGCCTCCGGAGCACCGGCGCTCCGCGAGGCGGGTCGATTGAGGCCGCTGGGGGGTGGAGAGGGGCTCCCTCCCCCTTCTTAATTTTTTTCCCCCTGTGGGTGGCTGTAGCGGCGGCGGGGATGGGGCGGCCCTCCTTGGCCTCCGGAGCACCGGCGCTCCGCTGGATGGGCCGTCCCAGGCCGCTAGGCCTCGGAGCCCCCCCCCCCCCGGGGCGGGCGGCGGCGGCGGCGGAGCAACCCCTGTCCCCGAAGATCTTATTCGGGAAGCAAAGCAGGAGTGGTCTGTGCTGCAGCCGGCAGCAGGAGTATCGGACAGAGGGCTGCGGGCGGCGGCGCTACGCGCCACCTTCGCCACAGCGGTTGGCGGGATTGGTCCGTACTAACCAATCCGTGTGTCACAGGAATGCACGCGCACTTGCGATTTTCTGTGACACACGGAAAGTGGTACGTACGGACACAGGCTCTTTATTATATAGGATAAGCAGGAAAGCAAGAAAAAAGTTAATGTAAACATCAAATAGACATCTTCTTACACTTGTAGAAAATTCCCATGCAAAGTAAAATAATCTGCGGTTGGGATGGACTTTGTCACGGTCCGGGCTGTTAGCGAACAAAGTCCCAGCAAGGCACGTCAGGACCAGGGGCAAGATGGCAGGAACAAGAGTCCGAAGAGCAGGGGTCCGAGGGTCGAGAAGCAAGCGGTACGAAGTCACAGTCTGAGGGTCAAAGAAAAAGAAGCACGAAGTCACAGTCCGAGGGTCAAGAAACAAGAAACACAAAGTCGCAGTCCGAGGGTCGAGGCACCAGAAGTACTAAGTCACGGTCAAGAAGCAAGGCAGCACGCAGCGAGGCAGGGAATGCGTTGCTGTGGCAAAGAGCTGAAGGGAAAAGCTGGCTTTATATCCCCTGCCGGCTCTTGCCACCAGGTGCAGTGAGTTACCAAGCAGCCTCACCTCTGCGGCCACGCCCTGCCTCTCCAGAACAAGCCGAAGAGGGCCCCAGTCCTGCGAAGCCCTGCTGGTCCCAGGGCTTGGCTCCTGCATGCACTCTGTTGTAGAAAAATCTGCCCTTATTCCCTTATGGGGTACACAAGAGCCCTTGCAAGTTACCTGCAGGTTCTCCATCGGTAGGAGTAAAAACAGAGGCCAACCAGAGAAAAATTGAGAAGCAAAGCCTTTATTTTCACTGTTGCAACAGGGTGCTTTCCTCTCACACATGAGCAGGAAAAGAACCCAGAACAATGGTGCGCCAGCTCATATATAGACTTTGAAATTCCCCCCCTTCTGCTCAAGACCACCCCCCCCTATACATCATACATACATCACAAAAAGGGGTGTAACCCAGGACCACCCCTCAGATACATCACAGCTACATCATAGAAAAAGGCGGTCTCCAGCCCAGCAGAAATCTTAGTTGTTTACCTCCTGTCTGCCACTTCATATGATAATGTCTTATCTGATTGCATTTCCTGGGCAGTCTGGCCATTCTTTTGTTATTATAACCACTAATTCCTGAATCTAGGTCACAGGTCACAGGCCCACACCCTGTCCATAGGAGACAATGGGGAGATTTTCCCACTCCCTTCCTCCTTGAAGAAAAACACCTGGTCAGTTCTTGAGAGTCAAAATGGTGCCAGGAGTCAAAATGGTTTCAGGACTGTGCTCTTCAGACATGAGGACTGTCTTTTTGTGCTGCTCCCAGACACCCTGGCCCCAGTCACCCCTCTCTGCTCATGTCCCAAATAGTATACTGGGGTCCCAGTCACCCCTCTCTGTTCATGTCTCAACTAGTGTAATGGGATGTTTTAAAAAGAAGCCCCCCCCGAAATTCCCACAACAATCCCCCTCTCTGAGGCAAGATTGTTGTGTAACAACCAATCATTGCCTCACACAATCCATGGTCACGTTTTCACCTTCTCCCAGGTAGTACATTGGGACAACTTCGGGAAAGGTGGGGGCTGTTTGGAGGTTTGTCATCATGGCGGGAAAAATGAAATGATACCTCTGTGTAAATCTGAAGTCATGTAAGTCAGGCCCTAAGGGATATTTGCAAGTATAGCAGTGCACACAGCTGGACATAGGACATAAAAATAACACATGTTGCATTGTTACTAAATTACTTGTGGTAGTCCAGGGCTTTGGGATAAACATTTTCTCAATAGTGGTCTATGCTTTACACTCAGCAGGAAAGTGACTGAAAAGTGCAGTGTTGTTGTTTGCCAATTTATATGTTCCCAGGTGACAAATCTGGCTTCCTCTGGTCTCCCCTCCATACCACAGCCGCAACAATCCCTGGGGAATCCCTGAGGGCTTTCCTCGTGACCATTTTCGCCTGGTATTTGCCATAGATTTGGACAGGCTTTGAACACGTCATGAGAGAAATGTCCTTGCCTAACCTTCCTATGGGATTTATTTTATTAGGCTCTGGTCTTGCACTCATGGGAAAATTGCTCAGTTGTTCTAAGGGGACCAAAAAAGTTCATTGTACCTGGGATACATGCCCAATCAGAACTGAGCCAAATTAGAATTTATTTTGCCCCATGGTTGATACTTTCCAAACCAATCTGTTTAAAGAAACCTTATAAAAGGGCACGTTGTCCAAATTGGTGAATTTTAATTCTATAAGGTATCCTTCCTGCTAAATCAAAGCATATACACTTTCCTGTTATCTGGGCTTTCATGGATCCTGAAGCTTCTCCTTGGTAAAATTAAAATGTATAGAGAAGGTTGGGGTACCGGGTGGAACAAGGTAATGTGGTCATAGATTGATCTACAGTAGTCTAAATATGGGACTGCGGAATAGCCTGATCTATTAGAAAGTATAAAATGCATGAGAATTCCTTCACTAGTGTAAACAATAAGAATTAAAGCGGTACATTAGACATAAAACAATAATTAAACAGAAAATTGGGTCGCTGCCCCCCCTTTGTGGGAATCACATATACTGTCAGACATGGTTCAATGTTTCTGCATAATATCACACAACGTAAAACATAATAATTATATCCTTTCAATCCTAGGGTAGAGTCTTGAGGTCAAAAGAGAGAAAATGTCCTTACAATTCAATTGTTCCCCCATTTGTGGAAATCACATATTATCAAGCACATTTCAGAATTCTTACATAATAACACACAACACACGTAACATACAATTATTAATTCCAGACCATTTGGATGTCCTTTTAGGAAGTCATGAGATTTTCGAGACAATTCTTGCTTTTTCACGTATCTTTAACCATTAGGTACAAGGGCTTGAGGTCAGAAAGAGAGAAAATGTCCTTAAAGCGCAACTTTCCCCTCATTTGTTCCCCCCCCCTTTGTCTCTATGTCCTTGGAAAGAAATTTCTGTGGTCACTCTGAAAACTCTGAAGGGGGTGTTTCTTTCTTTCTTCTTCCTTTTAATTTTTCCACCATTGGATCTGTAGTAACACATCTGTAGAAAGGGGCAGGGTTTTGGGGACTTAAAGACAGTTAGAGAATATCCTTGAATTTTTCTTGGGAAGCTGTAAACAATAAAATTTAGAGTTAAGCGTTTTATTCATGCCAATATTATTATCAATTTTCAATATAATTACTTCTGTGATCTTCTGCTGTTTAAATATAAAATTATTAAAAGGAAGCAAAAACAAAATTTAGATTACCAGTTAAATAATTTTTTCAAAAAATAATAAAATAATGGAAAAAACTTAAAATTCATCATGTGCTATAAAATGAAGGACCTTATTCCATGTGATGCACATGCCCTCAAAATATAAAAACATGACCTGAGGAACCAAAAATAAATAAATGCTAAAACACACAAATTTAATTTTAAATATCCCAAATAAAAATAAAAGAAAAAAGGGAAAAAATGTTTCTTTATGTGGGAAGTAGTTTGAGGCTTCTCAAATATCCTGCTAAAAGCTGTGGGAAAAATCTTGCATGTTAGATTGAGGGAAGGGAAGGATTAACAGGTAATGATTTGGGTTGAAATGCAAATGTGAGATAATACATCTTGAGTACCCACTGAGATAGAACAATGGAATGTTGGTTGCTCTGTCTGTCACCTGGAGAGAACAATTCCCCCATTCCTCTTCCTCCCCCCTTCGGAGATAGAATTTGCAGTAAGGCTCAGAAAGAACTGCAAATTCTTTCTCCGCACTTTTTGATCTGAATATCCTGTTGAAATATCCTGTTGAAAGAGAAAATTGCTTCATGTGGAAATCTCTGTCAGGAGATGTTCCTAAAATGCATTAAAGAAAACCTGTTCTCAAATTCATTTAAATCACACTACCCTCCCATTTTACCTGTGGAAAGATTTTGGCATGTTATTTTTATGTCTCAATACTTAACTCTTTTGTTATTCCTCAAGTAGCCCCTGGGGCAAAGGACACAAAGGGTGTTTTCCTTCAATTCCAAGTTAACAAGTTCCATGTGGAGTAAACCTCTTAGTAAACCCCCCTTTTTTTAGTTGACATAGCCTCTGTGCATGTACAGAGTTCATGACTCAGAAATCTATTGTACCATTTGAAAGAATTGCATCTGTTGGTTAAATTACCATTTGAATAAGGGGAGGAAGCTGGAGGAGTAGATTTAAGAATAGGGTTAGGTTTAAACAGAAACCCAGCAATTTATGCTTTTTCCAAGACCAGCAGTTGGTCAGTTTAAATCCAATTCCCAGTTTTGTGTCCTAAGACATTTCTGATACTGTACATTTATTTCCTGTTTCTTGCTGCTTTTAAATATATAGAAATTCCAGGCAACCCAACCCTTCCACAAAACGAACAAACAAACAAACAAAACTGCAATAAAGGTTTGGTCAAATTAAATTCCTAATGAAATATCAGCGTTAATAACTCATGTTTACTGCACCAAATAAACATCATACCCCAGGCAAAATAAATAATTGGGAGCTATATCGCCTTCCTTTATCTACAGGATTCGGGGTACAGATTTCTATTAAAATGTGGGCTATCTTTTTTTTTTTCCTCTTTTCTCTGGCCATTAGTGGAAATCCCCACCCTCTTATTTATGAGTAACAATGGCACAGGGAGTCAAATTTTCTTAGCAATTTCAGCCATGGGCAGAAATTCCTTGCCATCCCTTATATGTGGGAAAATGGCTACAGGGTCAGAATTCATATTCTCCAACATTTTAATTGTTAAACTTTAAATAATATTTAAATTTAAATAATATTTAAAATTGTTAAACTTTAAATAATAGACAAATGGTAAAGACTGAGATATTTTCAAAGTTACAAATCTCCTTTTTAGAAACAAATACAAACAAACAAACAATCACTCTATAATAAACTCTGAAATCCAGTGTTTCCATCTTTCTGTACTAAAAGCAAACCTGGCTGAATGTTAACTCAGCACCACATCAAGATTTTTAAAATCACCTCTCCAAATGCTTGCACCTTTCACATAGCCATAAATTGAGAGTTGGAAGGGATCCAGAGGTCACCTAGTCCAACCCCTTGAAATACAGGGTTTACAAGATTTGTATTATCAGAGAAAGTCACATACTTATGCACACAGACTATCATGTGTGTACTAAGAGTAAAAAGAAAAGTACTAACTTTATACAGAACCCTTTTGCAGATCTCAAGGTAGAATTTCCTTCCTTAAACTAAAGAGCCTAAGGGGTGCTTGTAACACACACACACACAAAATACCAAGGTTGGGCAAAGTTTCTAGAGAAGAGTTATAAAATCATAATAAAGAGTGAACACTTTCCTGGAATTGCATGGTAAGCCTAGGAAAGGAGTAATTTGAGGGTAAAAATAGTAAATACACACAGAAAGTGAGACAGGGTGAGTACCTTTCACAACAAATGGAGTTCCTAGGAAGCACTGCCCCCCCCTTCCTTGCAGTTGCCTTATGAAAGGAAGCTTATTAGGGAGTAAATTTTCCTGTTTAAGCATAGAAGATGGGAAGGGGCATTTTAAGATTTCTCAAAAGGCCTTTTACTTAAAGTAAAGCCAGATACTGCATTTTACATAGAAAAGCATCCTGTGCTTAACTTTTAAAACTTTGCAGCAGGAAAAAGTACAGAGCACAGCCTTCCTTTTATGCAGACCTCGAACATTGTGAGTTCACAAATTCAAAGTTTAAATGAACCATTTTCAAAGTTACCAATCTCTCATTTCCTTTTTGTCCTGCTTCTCCTTACTGCAGGGAAAAAAAATAAGTATACACACACACTTTTTACTCTCTGGAGAAAAATTGGCCTTCTATAGCCTCTTTTAAAAAAAATATACACATCACTTCCACACTTTCCAATGTTCACCATGTTTCTGGGTTGATCAAGCCCTTACATGAAATTTTTAAAGCAAGCTTGCAATTTTTATTTTACTGTGCACACTTAAGTGAAGTTGTGGCCAATTTTATACACAAACCAATTTTTTAAACACAGACACAAAGTTTCTTAAACACAAATTCAAGGGGTCTTTCAGAGTCCAGATGGGAAATAAGCACCAGTTTGGGCTTCTTTCTCATTGGGAGCCTGGAAACTTTGTCTCTTTGATAGGGGTGCACCCATTTTTTCTACCTAGGCTTTCTCTGGTCACTCTCCGACGTGGGGTCTGGGGAATCTGGGTATTCGGGGTATTAACTTTACCGGACACCATCTCCGATCTGGAAAAGTGGGCAAACTCTCTGATAGGCAAGTGGACTCCTCTGACAGGGAAGTGGACAATATCCGATAGGGAAAGGGTAGTAGACAATCTAGGGAAGATGGACACTCTCCAATAGGGAAATGGACACACTCTCTGATAGGGAAAAGGACGCTCTCCGATTGGGAAACTAACCCACCCGCACTAACAATTTGGAACCACAGCAACTCCCTGCCTCTTACAATCTAAGCAGAGTTCCTACTGAACGCTTGCGGCTGCAATGTCAGATCGGAATCAGGAATCAAAAGGAGGAAAGGAACAGGCGCCCTTGCTATCCCTGGTCATGGGTCATTTTCAACAAGAATCGCCATGGCAGGTTTGCGGCTGCACCTGGGAGTTATAGTATGGGAGTTCAGAGTAGATTGAGGGGAGAGGAATCACAAAGCTCTCTATCTGGGCAACCTCCGAGGGACTTTGAGCTTGTGAGCAAAGGATAGGTTAAGGCAGACAGACAGGAAGAAAGACAGTAAGGTTTGTTGCTGTGGCAGAACCCACCCTTGACCAAATTCCTATTTATACTCACGTCGCAGCGGGCTGTTATCTGGCGATCCCGGGATCTCTTGACTGGTTTGTTTTAAGGCCGGCCTGATAAAACTTTGCTTCCTCTGATTAAAGCCTCACTAGAACTCCAGTTATTTCCAGACCCTGGGATCAATGGAAGATTGGTTGCTCCTCCTGGCAAATGGCCTGGTGTGCACAGGATCACCAATCCTTCCTTTGCCCCCAGAGTCCGGGTAACCGAAGTCCCACCAGAGTCACCATCTGTTGTAGAAAAATCTGCCCTTATTCCCTTATGGGGTACACAAGAGCCCTTGCAAGTTACCTGCAGGTTCTCCATCGGTAGGAGTAAAAACAGAGGCCAACCAGAGAAAAATTGAGAAGCAAAGCCTTTATTTTCACTGTTGCAACAGGGTGCTTTCCTCTCACACATGAGCAGGAAAAGAACCCAGAACAATGGTGCGCCAGCTCATACGGTATATAGACTTTGAAATTCCCCCCCTTCTGCTCAAGACCACCCCCCCTATACATCATACATACATCACAAAAAGGGGTGTAACCCAGGACCACCCCTCAGATACATCACAGCTACATCATAGAAAAAGGCGGTCTCCAGCCCAGCAGAAATCTTAGTTGTTTACCTCCTGTCTGCCACTTCATATGATAATGTCTTATCTGATTGCATTTCCTGGGCAGTCTGGCCATTCTTTTGTTATTATAACCACTAATTCCTGAATCTAGGTCACAGGTCACAGGCCCACACCCTGTCCATAGGAGACAATGGGGAGATTTTCCCACTCCCTTCCTCCTTGGAGAAAAACACCTGGTCAGTTCTTGAGAGTCAAAATGGTGCCAGGAGTCAAAATGGTTTCAGGACTGTGCTCTTCAGACATGAGGACTGTCTTTTTGTGCTGCTCCCAGACACCCTGGCCCCAGTCACCCCTCTCTGCTCATGTCCCAAATAGTATACTGGGGTCCCAGTCACCCCTCTCTGTTCATGTCTCAACTAGTGTAATGGGATGTTTTAAAAGGAAGCTCCCCCCCCCCCGAAATTCCCACAACAACTCCTGACAGACTTCTGTTTTAACCTCCCATCAGATCGCCGGATCAATCCAAATTAGTTCCAAGAATTTCTTCAGCTTTGCAGTTTTTTGGAAAAGTAAACACTGTCAGCTGGAGCTTTCGGCTTTTCTTTGCTGGGTTGCATTGGAGCACTCACTCGGCGACTCGATCTTGCCCCCCTCCCGCTCCTTTCAAAGCAACTCAGGAGCGAGAGATTATATCCTTTTGTCAATAACTAATTAAAATATCAGTTTTCCTTGGTTGGGTATGCAGGACAGATTGAAGCAACCACAACTACTTCCAGCTGTCAATCATGCAAGACGTGGCAGGAGAGGTCCCTGGCTAGAATTCTGGGGTGCTAGTCCTCAACATAGACCAAGCTATTCACACCTTGTAAAGGTGTGATTCAGAACAGCAGAGTCTAATTGTTTACTTAACTCAGTTGACGGCCACTGTGCATAGCAGCCAACTACTAGGGGTAGAGGCACGAATAAAATATTTTAGGGGGCCACCTCCCCCAAGTTGATGCGTGCACTGTCTTGTGATCGATTATGCAGGAGGGAGCTTACTTGCTCCACTCCCAATATTTTATTCATGTTGACACCCCTCCACCATGAATGCCATGAAAGCAGCAGCACATGCTGCCAGTGCTGTGCCCACACTGGTGTGGACCCCAGTCTTGCCCCCTGCCAAGTTCTGAAGAAATCAAGAGCAGTTCACTGTGTTTGTTGCCCAATGTTAGCTCTACATGAGAGCAAGGGCGCTGGAATTTCCCAGTGATGAAGCCAAAGTTGCATTTGTGATTAGTCTGCTAGAAGGGGACACCAGGCGCTGGGTGGCCCCCATTCTCATTGCCTGGCATGCATGGTTGTCCTTATGTGCCTTGTAAGGTAGTGGCGATTGAGCTCAGAAGGGGCAATGGGGCATCAAACACACAGAGTAAGGAAATAAATATTGGTATGCATTGCAAATAAACACATTAAACAGAAAACAGGCTATGATTGGACCCTTCCATTCTCTATTTTTGTAGCCATCTACATCTGAGCTTGCAGAATAAGGTCTTTTCAAGGTGCTTGTAAGGGCTGAAGCTAGATGGTCCCATAACATAGAAGGCAGTGTGTGGGTTATGCATTAAAACAGATGGGTGGCGTGGGGTGATCTCTTGGTTTTGCTTTTATGAAGAGATCATGGGATCCAATTTCATTCATCTTAAGGTGTCTTCTTAGAGCCAAGCATCATCCGGCCCCTTCTTACAAATATATGGCAATCGTGCATCACACGGCGTTCTTGCCCAACAATTATGATGGCAATGAGTGGTACTTGAAACACAATCGCCTTCCCAATCCTGTTGATGCCAGTATTCTTTAAATAACCTGAAAAGAAAAGAAATAGCAGCACTGATCAATCTAGATTGGAGGTCTATTTCCTTACATGCTCCCTTGCCTTCTACCATTAAAAAGATGTTCAGTTCTTTCTCTCTTAACATCTAGTCACAGGCTGCACCCCCCCAGGAGGCTCACGGCAGCTGGTCCCCCCCCCCCGGGAAGTGTGCCATCCCGGGACGCTTGCCCCGCCCCTGGGTACACGCTGCTCCAGGTGCCAGAGCACCTAGCTCCACCTCTGGTTGGATCTGACCTCTGATCAAGTCTAAGTTCACATACTGCAGTGGTTCCCAGTTGGTGGTCCACAGACCACCCACTCAGGCACTCCATTACACCATTCACATAACAAAAACTGCCACAGAGATATCCAAATCTTCATAGGAAGATGGCTTGGCTTTTGAAAAACAAGGGGCCTGCAATACTTACCTAAGTAGGAACTACTGGCAAACAGGGTGTAAGTTCCCAGCTAGTATTATACAACCCCACTGCCCGTTTGTAAAGTTTACTCAATACCTTTGCCCAAAAGGATTAGTGGTTGGTATTGGGTGCATCAGTGGAGATGAATGTCATTGGATTTTGTTTCAGGATTTTGTTGCAAAATTGAAAGCACCCCTCTGCTAATCCAGTCTTAGTAATAAATGCCAGACCAGTTCGCTGTTCTACTACCAAGCTGTGGATGAGTGAGATCTTACTCTGACCTTGTACATCCATCAACACAGGTTGAAAAACTGTTACCGGTAGGAATCTGTGAGGGCTTCTTCACTTGTGATTCCTGCTTTGCGGGGGTTGGATTAGATTACCCTTGGTGTCTCATCCAGCTCTAAATTTCTATGTGTCTATTATTCTTTCCAAGACAGTGAGATTCATCTACCCCCATCTTACACACTTACCGGTACTTCATGTGCTGCTATTATTTTAGGTTAGAGGTTGCTGGTTATTCAGATTGTTTAGCAGATAACTGTAGAAATACTTTCCTAAAGAGAGTGTTGCTCAGCTTTAGGTTCCTGCAAGTCCTTTTGAAGCTGAGCTAATCAGCACAAACCATTTAAAAGGATGCCTTCAGCCTCTTCCGAATCACCGCATTCACTAGGTTAGAGAAGCAGGAAGAGTAGCCTTCCTGCCTCTCCAACCTAGTGAGAAGCAGCAGCCGCTCATCTGGACAATGATGTGGAGGAATATATATGTAGATCTATGGTAACAGAGAAAATTGCATGGCAAAATATATTTGGAGAGGGAAAGGATCAATTATGTAAACAGAATCTGCAAGTTTTTGGAATTCATGCCATTTACAAATGTTGCTTCAAAAACTTACCATTTTTCAGCTGGTGTCCCTGATACCAATGCCCACGTTCCTTCCAGGCTATAAAAGACTCCAATCCAAAAATTTGCTGTACGATTGTTTGCTATGAAGTCTATAAAATACTACGGTAGGGGTGGAGAGAAAGAAAAAACAGAAAATCTTCAGTAGGAATGAGGAGCAAGGCACTTCTCTCAAAGCCTTTCTAGACAATGTCCCTTTCTTGGGGAGTTGATAGCCCTTTACAGACATTCAATTGGCATTAATGCTGTATCGTTTTAATATTTGATTGGAAGCCATCCAGAGTGGCTGGGGAAACTCGGCCAGATGGGCGGGGTATAAATAATAAATTATTATTATTATTATAAAACAAACACATTTCAAAAGGAGCAGGTGTCACCATTGAAGGTCCAATCCACATTGTTTTGGGAAGCCGTGATCAAAATTATACATATTATTCCATGTATGGTTGCATCAAGCACCAAGAATAATTGTGTGCTGAGGATATGCTATTGTTCCCCTGATCCAAATGATGGTGATGGGTGATGATTATGGATTCAAGGAAGCATCCCAATTAGGAAATATTGCAGTGAAGGGTAACTTCACCTGCCCTCACCGAGACTGGCTACATATGTCTTCCAGTCATGACACAGAGTTAAAATTTCCAGATACTATAAATGACTATACCATAGAATAGTTGGTCTTGGAACCATCTAGCGGGACAGTGACCTGTGTAGTAAATACTCCACTTTCTGTATCTATGCTTGTTTGTTGGTTCCAGAGACACGGGAATCAATCTCGTTGTGGTATGCTTGATAGCATGATGATGGGGTCTCACCCATGTCTGTGCCCTGCAGCACCCCAGTAGCCCCTCTGCCTGGACTAAGGGGCTGGGAGAGGGATGTACCTTGCAAGCTCCTCTACAGTCATCTCCATGATACTCTCATGCCAGAGGGTTAGGGTGGTGAGGGAAGCTACCGTATTTTTCCTAAGCACTCAGTACATCTCAAAGAGCAGAGGAAGAATCTACAGGAAACCCAAGGGATAGATTTCCCTCAAGTATCTACTCCTCCTCTTCCCTCAAGACCTCCTTCCTGACTGCCAGCTTCAGGCTATTAGAGTTCAGTAGCTCTAATAAATCTTATTGAGTCCCAGATGGTAGCAGCTGCTCCCTGCCCCACCCACCGCTTGGTTTCACTGATGTTGTTGTTGTCTTGGTTGCATACAGGTGGATTGGAACTTCTTGATTACATATTGATGATAGGAGCCCTTTGACTCAAGGAGATCCCCTACCTTGGCTTTGATGCTCACCTGTTCTTCCAGTGTGTCCACTGGAACCAGCTGGGCACCTTCCCTCTCACACTTTTCTTTTGCTTCAATCCATGTGAGTTTCTCATGAGAAAAGAAATAATGGGACCCCACAAATAAGAGCCAACCATTGTCCAGGTTTCTAATCACAGTGTCTTTGAGTCAAGTCAGATATGGAGGAAGAAGAGAAAAAGAAAACAAGATAGAGAATTTAAGGTGAACCACCTCGTATGTACCTTGTATGAACATTTCGTACAAAGATTACCACAATTAAGGACAAAAGTGGAAAGGACCTAACAGAAGCAGAAGACATCAAGAAGAGGTGGCAAGAATACACAGAGGAATTATACCAGAAAGATATGGATGTCTCATACATATCTTGAGCCAGACATCCTGGAGAGTGAAGTCAAATGGACATTAGAAAGCATTGCTAACAACAAGGCCAGTGGAAGTGATGATATTCCAGTGGAACTATTTAAAATTTTAAAAGATGATGCTGTTAAGGTGCTACACTCAATATGCCAGCAAGTTTTGAAAACTCAGCAGTGGCCAGAGGATTGGAGAAGATCAGTCTACATCCCAATCCCAAAGAAGGGCAGTGCCAAAGAATGCTCCAACTACTGCACAATTGTGCTCATTTCACACGCTAGCAAGGTCATGCTTAAAATTCTACAAGGCAGGCTTAAGCAATATGTGGACCGAGAACTCCCAGAAGGGCAAGCTGGATTTCGAAGGGGCAGAGGAACCAGAGACCAAATTACAAACATGCGCTGGATTATGGAGAAAGCTAGAGAGTTCCAGAAAAACATTTACTTCTGCTTCATTGACTACGCAAAAGCTTTTGACTGTGTCGACCACAGCAAACTATGGCAAGTTCTTAAGGAAATGGGAGTGCCTGATCACCTCATCCATTTCCTGAGAAATCTCTATGTGGGACAAGAAGCTACAGTTAGAACTGGATATGGAATAACTGATTGGTTCAAAATTGAGAAAGGAGTAAGTAAGACAAGGCTGTATATTGTCTCCCTGCTTATTAAACTTATATGCAGAATTCATCATGTGAAAGGCTGGACTGGATGAATCCCCAGCTGGAATTAAGATTGCCGGAAGAAATATCAACAACCTCAGATATGCTGATGACACAACCTTGATGGCAGAAAGTGAGGAGGAATTAAAGAACCTTTTAATGAGGGTGAAAGAGGAGAGCGCAAAATATGGTCTGAAGCTGGACATAAAAAAAAACTAAGATCATGGCCACTGGTCCCATCACCTCCTGGCAAATAGAAGGGGAAGAAATGGAGGCAGTGAGAGGTTTTACTTTCTTGGGTTCCATGATCACTGCAGATGGTGACAGCAGTCACGAAATTAGAAGATGCGTGCTTCTTGGGAGAAAAGCAATGACAAACCTAGACAGCATCTTAAAAAGCAGAGACATCACCTTGCCGACAGAGGTCCATATAGTTAAAGCTATGGTTTTCCCAGTTGTGATGTATGGAAGTGAGAGCTGGACCATAAAGAAGGCTGATCGCCGAATAATTGATGCTTTTGAATTATGGTGCTGGAGGAGACTCTTGAGCGCCCCATGGACTGTAAGAAGATCAAACCGATCCATTCTGAAGGAAATCAGCCCTGAGTGCTCGCTGAAAGGACAAATCCTGAAGCTGAGGCTCCAATACTTTGGCCACCTCATGAGAAGAGAAGAAACCCTGGAAAAGACCCTGATTTTGGGAAAGATGGAGGGCACAAGGAGATGGGGACAACAGAGGACAAGATGGTTGGACAGAGGACCCTATCGTGACTTAGTTTTGGCGGTCTGGGTACTTGGTGTGGCACCAAAACAGGCCTATGGGTAGAGCGAGAGCTGCTATGGTCCACAGGTATTTTATCCCACATGCCAATGGGCCGATTCACTATGTGAGTGGGCTTGAGGGATTATTTCCTATGATGGACTTGTGTAACAGAAGAGAGATTTTGCTGTTGCACCAACCACCCCATTGCCCAGTAGTCTCTCTGACCAAGCTGGCAGAAGTTGCCTCGGGAGTGCTATTCAAGAATCTCTCTCATGGGTGAATATAATAAAGGACAGATCTTTTAGCTGACCTGTTTTGATTGTCCCTCTTATAGCAAAGAATGGTGAAGTGTTTTCTTTCAGGAGAGTTGAACTGAATATCTATGATTTTTCCCTAGGGTGGCTAGATGCAAAGGAGGGCAGCACTCTGCTCTGGCTCTAAGAGTTTTCAGCTGGAGGAGGGACTTTCAGCTGGTGCAGACTCAGGGCAGCTTCCCACTGCTCTACATTTCTTCAGCATCATAGGGTATCTTACCAATTTCCTTTTGCAGTTGATCATTTCTGTTGTCAATATACCTCAGTTCGTCTGATAAGTTTTGAGCTGCAGCAAGTATTTGGAAGTCTAAAAGATTTGAAACAGTTTAAGGCAGGAGTATCTGAAATAACAATCTGCAAATATTAAGAAAACATTTCTAAACATTTTGAAACACTCTAGCCTAAAACAAGAAGCCTAACTCCAAGATGGGGTTCTTATGAATATGGGGACAGACTGTGGCTGAGATCACCAATGGAAAGCCTCAGAAGAATCCTGCATCTGGATCAGACCAAAGACCCATGCAATCCACTATCCTATTCTCATATCAAAAGTGACTCATGAAGTATCTCTTACGTTCCCCTCCTATGTCCTCCTTTTCTGCTGGGAATCACAAGGTCACAAAGTAATTCTGCCCTGAATCTCACAGTAAAGCCAAGCATACAAAAATACTTTGCAGTTTTCAATTAGACTTTGTGATATATAAAAATACAGGCACTCAAAGTTTTTCCCCACCCTGGAGAGCAGTTTTGGTGATGGCATGCAGGGAGAAGTGGGGGCAAAGTTCCTTTGTGCTAGTGCTAGAATCTTGCACTAGCACAAACATTGTGAATTACAGTGAGATGGGGGAGGACAGCATTTCTAGTGGGGAGATGTGAGAATCACAACCATCTGCTTTTCTTCCTGCTGAGCAATGAAAAAGTGAGGAGTTTCATTGTATTGCTCACACAATATGAATCCCAAATTGAACTACGGGAATTGAAGTCTGTTTAAATTAAACATGTTCTAGCAAAAGTGAGGATGTGCAAATAAAATGCTTACCATCCTTGTCCTCATAGAATGCATCTTTCCCAACAAAAAAGGTTCGAATGATGTTCATTGCCTCCTCAATCTCCCCTCTTTTTTTCACTTCCTTCTGATCTAAGAAGGAGATAGGTAGAAAATACATGAAGAAATTGCGTTCTAACTTACTAGTCTGATGAGCTGGGGGAGGGGATACTTGGTTTCAAACTGCTTTTAATATTGAATTTTAAATACTGACTTGTAAAATGTTCCAGGACCTTAGGGAGAAGGACGAATTAAAAAGCAAATCAACAAAAACATAAATACGACTTCTATTATTATTTTCTGCTCCCAGCCCTTATATTGCCTTGATTGCCTATGCCTTGATTGTGGCTGCCCTGGGGGTCTGAAGTCCTGTTCAGGTGGTTGTTGCTCCTGTCATCAGATGGTTGGCCTTCCTTTGAGAGCTTTAGATTTTTGATTGTCTAGATACATCTGTCTTCTTTGTCCTACAGACTGGGATTTGCCAAGCTGCCTCATGGCATGCCGTATGCTTAAAATATGCAAATTCTTGGGTCATTTGGTTCCCTCCGCCTGGGCTTTGCTTACTTTGGAGTGCCCTTTAAAAATGAACTAGGTTTACAAATAGGTCATGTGTTCATTTATCCAGTGCTATTTTTCTAGAGAAAGAGGTGCCAAACTCACCTTGAATGTCTCCCTTGTTCTCTTAGAATGGCAATGGCGCCCACCTGAGAGGGGCTGGAACTGAGTCCTGATGAATTCCGGCTGAAAAAAGCCCTGCATATATCTCGATATTTAGGTAGGCTCTGGACCCACCCACTTTGGCCATGGCCTTATCCTTTGCAGCCTGCTTTCCCCAAGCACTTTCCTTCAAGGGACTGGAGCCCTAGCAGAGGGGAGGTTGGCGAGGATCAGGAATGGGGGCTCTTCCAAAGCAAATGAGAATTGGTTGGGAAAGGAGGAGAGAATTGCAAGCTGGGAAAGGGAATTGCCCAGGGTGTCCCAGGGACTTGTGTTAGCCTGTGCTTCTTTTCCAAGTGCTGGAACTCACTTATTCAGGGAGAACAAAAAAGTGCCATTGCTCTCACTGGGTGACAGCTGTAACTCCCTCCCTGAAATCCAAGAGTGATGAAAGGGGTAAATGGAAGGTGCACCCTGACATCTCTTTTTGGAAAAGCTATTGGCATTAAAGGAAAGCCCGTGACATTAGTTGCAAATTATGCTAATTATGAGGGACACGGGGGGCGCTGTGGGTTAAACCACAGAGCCTAGGGCTTGCTGATCAGAAGGTCGGCTGTTCAAACCCCCACGACGGGGTGAGCTCGGTCCCAGCTCCTGCCAACCTAGCAGTTCGAAAGCACGTCAAAGTGCAAGTAGATAAATAGGTACCGCTCCGGCATTAAGGTAAACGGCATTTCCGTGTGCTGCTCTGATTTGCCTAAGCGGCTTAGTCATGCTGGCCACATGACCTGGAAGCTCTACGCCGGATCCCTCGGCCAGTAAAGTGAGATGAGCGCTGCAACCCCAGAGTCGTCCTCGACTGGACCTAATGGTCAGGGGTCCCTTTACCTTTACCTTTTACTGTGATGGCAATATTGCTGATTTTTGTTTTTTCCTATGAGTCACAGAACCCTCTCGTTCACTCCTGCTATAATGTTCATGACCCCAAAGGTGTATTCCTGCAGAATTTTCTCAGAATGAGAGTGAATATACCGCCCCGCCCCCCCCCCCAAAATGCCGATACAGTTGGGTTCCCTATTGCCACTATACCCTTGAACTGGATTTAAATAACCAGATGCTTTGAGATAGTTTGCAATAAAGTGGCTGTCATGTGTAACTCAGTGTCTGTATTCAGATTCATTTGGGCAATGTGTGTTTGTATGTGTGCGTACACTCTGGATCTGCATTTCCACAGCCATGGAGGTCATTTCAGAATTGAACTGCTGGCGTATGTTTATGTATAACAATAAATGATGTCAGTTTGTATTGTTCAATTGGCCCCCATATTTTGTTTCTTCTTAAATGTTTATGAATTGCAGTTAGATGTAAAAACAAAATAAAAAAATTCCTTCCAGTAGCACCTTAGAGACCAACTAAGTTTGTTCTTGGTATGAGCTTTCGTGTGCATGCACACTTCTTCAGATACACTGAAACAAAAGAAGTGTGCATGCACACGAAAGCTCATACCAAGAACAAACTTAGTTGGTCTCTAACGTGCTACTGGAAGGATTTTTTTTATTTTGTTTTGACTATGACAGACCAACACGGCTATCTACCTGTAGTTAGATGTAAAATTATGGATATCACAACCTCCAGACTAGACCTAATGGTCAGGGGTCCCTTTACCTTTATGCTAATTGTGTACTTACATAGAAAGAAAATCAGCAGTGTCATCACAATAAGGGCGGTAATCACAAGTATGATAACTCTTTCACCCGTTGGAGATGTGATGAAATTAACTATCTTCCTGAAAGGAGAGACTTGAAGAAAGAAAATTCTGCTTTAGCCATCAGTAGCCAGGATACCATTCCCAGCCCAAGAAAAAGGGTTTCCATATGCTGTGGAAGCCATCAGCCAGAGACAGTCAATTGTTCAGGGGGTGGGCACTTGGGAGGATAAGCAGGGGGAGGAAGCAAGGCAAGATGCCTTGCTGATTGAGAAAACTTTTCTGACCAATGTCTTGATCAGAAAACAGTAGCCTTTGATACTAAATGACTTTCTGTTCCCCAAACAAATGACAAGATGCTCCTTCTGTACACATAATGCCACATACAGAAGCTGGGCTGGGCTGGCCATTGGCACTTATATCGGTGCTGCTGATGGGGCACCAGACGAACTGGGAAGGTGCAGTGCAGATTGTGTGGTCTACCCATCTCTTCCCACCCCAACACCCTCTCCTATTGCATGGAGCCCGGACAGCCCCGTGGTTTTCCCCGGAGCTGAGGGCGATGAAACAGTCGCTGAGACGGCTAGAGCGCCGGTGGCGGAAAACTCATTCTGAATCAGACCGGACACGGGCTAGAGCTCAACTTCGAGCCTACCAAGAGGCAATGGCGACAGCGAAGAGAACCTTCTTCACCGTTTCTATTGCATCTGCAGAAAACAGCAGCAGGAGACTCTTCCAGGTGGTTCGCAATTTAGCAAAACCACTTTCGTCACCGGGGTCTGGTAGGGACCCGAAGATCTCCTGCAATGCTTTTGCAAAGTTTTTTGCAGATAAAGTCGCTCAGATTCGGAAGGAGGTAGACTCCACCGTGGGAGCAGGGCCGGGGCAGGAGAGTGCTAGAGCCCTGTCTAGTCATGTTTCATGGGATCAATTCCAATCTGTTACTGCCGAGGATGTGGACAGGCTGCTTGGACGAGTGAAACCGACCACCTGTCTTCTTGATCCTTGCCCATCCTGGCTAATAAAAGCTAGCCGGGAAGGGCTGGGCGATGGGCTCCGCGGGGTGGTGAATGCTTCCCTCTGCGAGGGAGTCTTCCCAGACCCGCTGAAAGAGGCGGTCATTAAACCGCTTCTTAAAAAAACATCTTCAGACCCAACCAATATGGTCAACTATCGCCCAGTCTCAAATCTACCATTCTTGGGCAAGGTGATTGAGCGGGTGGTTGCTGAACAACTCCAGGCACGCCTGGAGGATGCAGACCATTTGGATCCCTTCCAATCGGGATTCAGGCCTCATCATGGGACTGAAACTGCCTTGGTTGTGCTGGTTGATGATCTCCGGCGGACTAGGGACAAAGGTGAGAGCTGTTTCCTAGTCCTGCTGGATCTCTCAGCGGCCTTTGACACCATCGACCATAACATCCTACTGGACCGCCTAGAGCGGTTGGGAGCTGGGGGCACTGTTATACAGTGGTTCCGCTCCTTCCTCCTGAGCCGTGTTCAGAAAGTGGTGGTGGGGGATGAGTGTTCAGACCCCTGGGCTCTCACTTGTGGGGTGCCTCAGGGTTCCGTCCTCTCCCCCATGCTTTTTAATATCTATATGAAGCCGCTGGGAGAGATCATCAGGGGATTTGGGCTGGGTGTTCATCAGTATGCGGATGATACCCAGCTCTACCTCTCTTTCAAATCAGAACCAATGAAGGCGGTGAAGGTCCTGTGTGAGTGCCTGGAGGCGGTTGGAGGGTGGATGGTGACTAACAGATTGAGGTTGAATCCTGACAAGTCAGAAGTACTGTTTTGGGGGGACAGGGTGCGAGCGGGTGTGGGGGACTCCCTGGTCCTGAATGGGGTAACTGTGCCCCTGAAGGACCAGGTGCGCAGCCTGGGAGTCATTTTGGACTCACAGCTGTCCATGGAGGCGCAGGTTAATTCTGTGTCCAGGGCGGCTGTCTACCAGCTCCACCTGGTACGCAGGCTGAGACCCTACCTGCCCGCAGACTGTCTCGCCAGAGTGGTGCATGCTCTAGTAATCTCCCGCTTGGACTACTGCAATATGCTCTACGTGGGGCTACCTTTGAAGGTGACCTGGAAACTACAATTAATCCAGAATGCGGCAGCTAGACTGGTGACTGGGAGTGGCCGCTGGGACCACATAACACCTGTCCTGAGAGAACTACATTGGCTCCCAGTACGTTTCCGAGCACAATTCAAAGTGTTGGTGCTGACCTTTAAAGCCCTAAACGGCCTCGGTCCTGTATACCTGAAGGAGCGTCTCCGCCCCCACCGTTCAGCCCGGACACTGAGGTCCAGCGCCAAGGGCCTTCTGGCGGTTCCCTCACTGCAAGAAGCAAAGCTACAGGGAACCAGGCATAGGGCCTTCTCAGTAGTGGCGCCCGCCCTGTGGAACGCCCTCCCAGCAGAGGTTAAGGAGATGAACAACTATCTGACATTCAGAAAATTCCTGAAGGCAGCCCTGTTTAGGGAAGTTTTTAACTTGTGATTTTGATGTATTTTAATATTTGTTGGAGACCGCCCAGAGTGGCTGGGGAGACCCGGCCAGATGGGCGGGGTACAAATAATAAATTACTATTATTATTATTATACCTGAGCCAACTGCCTCATTTTGCCTAATAGTGGAGCCATTCCTAACTGCACACAGTAAAGGAAGCAAAGAGTGGGCTCACCCCAGGGGTTTATTTGGGGCTTAGTGGATCTCTGGCACCCAAAGAGCTGTGTGTGTTTTTCTCTGCACAACATGGCTGGTTCCACTCCCTGCCTGTCTCTCCATCAACTTCCCTTTCCCGTGCATTCCTCTACTTTTTGAGAAACCTTATCCCATTTGACTGTGCTGTATACAGACCATCAGTTATAGTTGCAGGTAGTTCTGCCTCCGCTGGTGCATCTGCTGGTGCTTCCGCCGGTGCTGTAGGATTTGTGGGTGCTGGCTGCTCCATCTTATCAGTTTTTTCTGTGAAACAACAATCTAGAATCAGACAAAAACAAATGGAGAATAAAACTATAAGCATATTAGGTAGAAAGCGGCATCTATCAGTATTAGACCATCGTTTCCCATAAAGACATTGTTGAGTCCAATACAACTGAAATGTCTCTCTTTTCCTTTTGCTGGATCAATCTCAGTTTTAAACCAAAAGAGATGTTCCATATGGATTCCAAGGCATTTAATTTTTTTAAAAAAAACAGTAATAAAGGACGTTCTTATTTTGCATCCTATTCCTCTCTAAACTCCTGGACATCTAGGTTACCGGACTCCAGTAAGATGTTCATCATTTAATGGATAATGTGGGATCTATTAGGGAAGTTTTTAATGTGTGATGTTTTATTCTGTTTTTAATCTGTTGGCAGCCGCCCAGAGCGGCTGGGTAAACCCAGCCAGATGGGCGGGGTATAAATAATAAATTACTATTATAATTGTTATCTATGAGGTCTTCAGATGTTCCTGGGTGCCAACTCCCTCCATCACAGGCATCATGGTCAATGGTTGGGGATGACAGGAGTTGTAGACCAATAACATCTGGAGGGCCACATGCTCCCCATCCTTGATGGAAGGTATATGTGTTTAATTATATAACTACCTCCTGATCATCAGAAAAGATAGAGTACTAGATTTGGTCTCTGTTGGAAGCATTTAAATCCAATTGAATCTAGCAAGACTTTGGAGACCATGAGTTGGACCTGGAAAAGAAGCAGAGGGAAGCTGTTACCCAGGCTCTCAAAGTGTGCCATTTTGTTTTCTTTTTTGCAAAGACCCAGCCTGACATCTGATGCTGTGGCTCAAAGAAAGAAAGGAAGGAAGGAAGGAAGGAAGGAAGGAAGGAAGGAAGGAAGGAAGGAAGGAAGGAAGGAAGGAGGCTGTTGTCTACCGGTAATTCTGTTTTGAAGCCATCTGAGCTAGCAGCCCTTGATATGCTAGTAAATGGGTTTTCCAAAGACTTATATTTTCTGGATCATGATCTGGATCTGGATTTACAAACTGGGCCCATGAATCAGAGCAGGGCACCTGTATTGCCAGGGAATAAAACAGAATGTGGTGCTCCTGGTTGGCAATGTAGCTGGAGCTTTAATATAAGGAACCTGGCTGTTTGAGAAGAAGCGAAAGGAACTTCACAGCTTGGCCAGCTATCAAAAACCTGCCTGCATGGGGGAAGGAAGGAGGAACCAGTTGTCTGGGAACAAGGAAAGTAACCTTACTTTGACCGAACCACAGAGATAAAGAATGCAAATGAAGGCTCATGCCCACATGTGCGACTCCCAGGCCAGATCAAAGGATTGGAATGGAATTACGTCATCAATTACATCTGTTGCCAGCTTGGCATGGGACCTACTCTGTGGACAATATAAGGGCCAGCAGTTGAAAGAGATAGGGAGATCTTGATACATTGTTCTATGCTTCATTCCAGAATGTGATCGACTGTCTGCCAGTATGAAGTGTCCCAGATAAGACTTCCAGATCTCCATCGGCTGGGGAGACATGAAGAACGGAACCTATTCTATCTGTATTATGATTATTGTTGCCTAAGATTTTTTGCTTATTGGTTGAAATGTAGCAAAAATCAAGGTTTGAGGCTGAAGGAAATCTCCACGTGGTGGTGAGGGAAAAAAGGGTGTTTATTGCTAGCAATAATGGCTCAGTGGGATCACTCTCCAAAAGCTGAGCAAAGCCCCCAAAGGGTGGGGCCTTCTTAATATGCATAGCTGTTATCTACTAAAGCAATACATATGCATAAACTTCCTCCAATCTAAAGTTACAACACAATACTCATTATACCATGTATGATCTTTCCTTCATTACATATTCATTAGGCAAGGAAACAAAGGACTCTCTCTCTAAGCAGCCCCTCCTGCATGTGATCTCTTTGCATTCCTTTCATTTGAAGGTACATCTCAGAACAGCAAGGAATGTCTCCTTTCATATGCAGACGCTGAGAAATTTGTTTACAACCTTGGGAGTAAAGCTGCTCCTGGCACAAGATAAGGCACAAGGCCTCTAGCCTGGCTAGTTAGCTGAGCTTATAGGTCTCTATGTGCATCAATATTGCTAGCTTTGTAGTTTATTCCAGCTGCTGTTGGCTTTATATTAGACTCTATTCTACGTTGCTGATCAATTTATTTGCTAATGTTAACCAATTAATAGAAGCTTGTCTCTACCTAAGTGTATTCATCCAGTGGAATCCAAAAACCTCTTGTTTGCCTATTGGCGAAACAGCCATGGGGGGGGGGCTGGCAAGACAGCACCTGTACACAACCCTAGAATGTACCACCACTCAGTTTCATTGGATGACCCTGAGTTCTAGTATTTAAAAGAGAAAAACCATTTGTAGTTTATAAAAGCTCCTTATCATTTAGCCTCTTAGTGACCATTTGGCCCTGGAATGAGTCCTTGCAAATATCATAGCTTGTAAGGAAAGTGTTCTACCCATAAGACCACATTCTGTTTGGATACCTTGGTGTTTCTTCTTAAGGTTGTTTCTTCTTAAGGTTGTTTCTTCTTAAGGTTGTTTCATCCTCCAACTGACTAAGAACCACTTCCCTTGTGATGTCAGCCATTCCAGAACTCCTCCCATTTAGGCTACACCATTTCCTGATTGGCTGCTCATCATATCCAATCAGCAAGCCACATAAAGCATAAATACAGGAAAATGTTTACCGGTATTTCAGATTTGTTATCCTACCTTTCCCCCAAAAAGTTATTAGTTTTGTTTTTTATGTAGGCCTGGTACTACATATCCCTTCAAAGCATATCCCTCAGAAGAATCCTTACTCCTCATGAACTCTGCTAGTAGTATTGAAAAGCTTCCTATCTCAACACTTGTACCAGGAAATATGGCAAAGTGCATTAGTGTAAATCTTCATTTGCAAAGTTAAAGCACAAAGAAAAGGAACAGAAACAGTCAAATTTCAACATGTTCGGAATACGTTTACTGAATGTATCATCATCAAAACATACATGCCACCAGTGTGATTTTTCCAGAAAAAAAGGTACTGGAACTGACCATGAACACTTCCCTTGCTCTCTTATAATGGTGTCTACCTGAAAGGTGTCAGAACTGAGTTTCAGTGAGTTCCAGATGGAAAAAGCCCTGCATGCAACTGACCTTCAACACAGGGTAACTCATAGAGAACTGTACTTGGATAGAAAGATAGATCTGCACAAACTCTAAATTGGAGTCTGATAAGCTTCTTATGCTAGAAACCCCTCATAACTATGTACACTTCTTTCTCTTATTGTTTGTTACATTTTTGTATGTTTATATGCCACTACCAATTAAAATTTGTTCAAAAATGATTCTGTTCATGCTGACCTATAATTCCCTAAACGGCCTCGACCCAGTATATCTGAAGGAGCATCTCCACCCCCATCGTTCAGCCCGTACACTGAGGTTCAGCTCTGAGAGTCATCTGGCGGCTCCCTCACTGTAAGGTTTCAGTGAACCAGGCAGAGGGCCTTCCTTGGGGAACATCCTCCCCACCAGATGTCAAGGAGATTAAGAACTACACAACCTTTAGAAGACATCTGAAGGCAGCACTGTAACGGGGAGTTTTTTTTTTATTTTATTTTATAATTTTTATTTGGTTTTACAATTTTATAGGCATTTCACATTTCCTCGAGGTCAGGTTTCCTTCCTGTCCTCAATTATTATTTCCTTAACTTTGCCGAGGCCTGGCCCTTTTCCAGGCCAGGTCACATTCATTATACTAACATTTTCGTATGACTCCCTCACATCCACCCCATTGTTTCCATATTTCTTAACAATCTCAAAATTAAACAGGTTTCTAATTCATCTTTAACTGCTTGATCTCCAAATATTAAATTTTTACCATCACTTACGTCCTCCTCAGCATACTTATATTTCATTTCAAATACATTTTCCCCCCTTCCACCTCCCCACGCTCCCTCAGTACGTAGCCTTGATATTAATTTTATCTTTATCTTATCACTAATAATATGCAATCTTAATAATATCTCTTAGTCCTTTGCCGTGTCCGTAATTCATATCCCAAATCCAAAAAGAAACCAGAATACTTCTATAATATCCCTCAACCCTCCCCAGACGGTTCTGGAATCCAGAACCATTGTCTCTCTTGTGTAACCCTTTTCAGAATTTCAAACCAAACCTCCTCTTGCAAGTTCAAGGCATTTAAATCTTCTTTCTGTTGTTTCCTAGTAGGTTTAATCTTCCTGGTTTTCCTTGTGGTTGCTTTCTTGTTGTTGGATTTAACAGTTCCATTTTTCCTGTGTTTGAAAGATATGCTCTTGCAGCTTGATTTTGTTGATTTCTTCTTCTTCTTCTTCTTTTTAGCCTTGACACAAAACTCCCCCTCCTCCTGCAGCTGGTCATCCAGTTTGGCATTCAGTTCATTTAGTCTATGTCCTATCCTGTCAATAGAGTCTCAGATTTCAGCATTCCCTTTCCTCATTTCCGCTCTGTATTCCTCCAGCACTTTCAAAACTTTCCACAAGTTTTCATCACTTTCCTCCGCCATGTTTCAGGGCATAGCTCCCACAGTCACAATGTTCACTTTTCAAAAATCTCTCATCAATAAATTCAGTAATCCAAATCGATCCTTATATCTATCTCTTTTCTTCTTCCCTTCAGTTACCCCCAAGACCAGGGGTGGTGAATGAGTTAAATCTCCATTACAAAGTCTATCTTATGTTGCAATTCAAATGCCTCGTTTGCAATTTCCTGAATCAACATCTCAATGGCAGGGGACGGACCTCCGTTTGAAGTCCCAAGCCAGTCTCTAATTCTTTTCAAATCGGTTCTTTTTACTCACTTATCCAATTGTTGATCTTGGAGAAATCAGCGCGCTCGGTCACGGACGGTCTCGCAGCTTCACCCGACGGGGGTTGCAGACCCTGGAGCTCCGCCTCCCGCTTGCGCTCCGGAGCCCTTACGAGGGTCTCCCGGGGAGCAGGATCGGCGTAATGAGCTCAAACGGGTCCTGAAGTCCCCGGGACGCCCTTCCCGGGGGTTTTGGGGGCCACGGCGCTGGCGCGGACACCCCTTTTCCCAGTCAGATTGGGGAATGTCAGGACCGACATGTCCCCCCGACCATCCGCTCCGGCACGCCGACCGGAAGCCGTAACGGGGAGTTTTTAACACTTGACTTCTATTATGTTTTTATATTTTGCTGGAAGCAACCCAGAGTGGCCAGGGAAACCTAGCCAGATGAGTGAGGAATAATAATAATAATAATAATAATAATAATAATAATAAACCATTAAACACTTATCTAGCAGTAAATGTAATTGTGTTTGTTCTATCCATTAATTTTAGAAATAAGATTACAGAATCAGTGTTCAAACATATTACTTTATGTAACCTCTTCACTGAGAAAATTGAGGGGCTGCTATAACATGGTCTTGATTTTGGACATAAAAATAATTGAAGAAAGGGGTCTGCATTTCTTGGAAGGTGTCTCTTTTTGTTATGCCTTGAATTGCCCTCCTGTGTTTCATGAGACGCTCAGGCACTGCTGTATCCCAGGCATTATTTTCCCATATGCTCAGGGGTATTTCAGTCTGGTTCTTCCATTGTTGAGCAAACATGTGTATGAGCAGGTAAGAACTACATTTCATATTTATGATGTGATGAAAAGCTTATTGTAGATTCACAGAGCAATCTGGTATATATCTATTCCATGTAAGGCATATTTGGATGGTCTATTTCATGTATGCATAAAAAAACTGCCACGGCTTAAAATTAGCCACTGTTTCTTTAATGCTAAAAGAACTAAGTCAGCATGAGTCAGCGGCCTACAATGACTCATGCAACCTTTCACCCAAATATGTTTGTGTGGGGAAATCTGTTTGGGTGTTTGTGGTGGTTGGGTTGGTTGGTTGGAGAAAGCTAGTAGTGGTGATATGTGTATAGTCAGTCAGTTTGCAGATAAAGACTTTTAAGAATAAAAGCAGAAAATACTCTGCAAGGACATTCTTCTCGTGGACCCTTTTATGCCGACAATGGTCCGAGGACCAGGCTCAGGAGACAAAGGTAGTCAGGACCTTTGCTTTTTCCAAACACTGACAAAAACACTTCTATTGTATGAATTTCTTTCTCTTAATTTTTTTTGAAAAGTTTTCACATAATGCATGTTAAGAACATCATATGTTACCATTCTTATTTTTCTGTGGCTTCCTATATTGCTTGATAAGACATTAAATCTTCACTCTCTGAACTGCTCATTTGTTTCTAACATTACATAAAGTATAAAATATAAACCTGAAGGTAACATGTTTCATTCTCAATGAGAAGCACAGTCCTTGAGGGAACGCCCAACACATTGTGTTTTCTCAAAGCATCTGCTAGGAATTTGTAGACTTTCCTTTTATTTAGGAGTCTAGTTGGGATTTCCTTCACTTGTAATCCTTTGGATGTCAATCTGTAGGTTGTTCTGAGTTTGCAAAGTCTTGCCCTGTATGGTTCTTGTAGAGAACTGAAGTAAGCATTCTCCTGGAACTTTCCTTGCTCTTACAGATGCTTAGTGCTGTGTGCTCTCTCAATTTGTTTCTCCATCACATCTTCCTTGATTTCCAGAAATTTCTCCAATTCTTTAATCAGCAGTTGTTAAAAACCTTCCTCTCTTTATTCTGGAATCAATCAACATCTCAAATACATTTCCCTGGGATGCATCTCTAGGAGAGCAACCTGGTCAGCCAGTATTTCTGTGTTCTGCTGTATTGCAGTCATCTGTTCTTGAGTTTGTGTGATTTGTTCCTGCATCTCTTTCACTTGCTTTCATGTCTCTGAGATTTATTGACCAGTTGTTGTTGTGTTGTTGTTTTTTCAGTTTCTCCCAGCGAGCTAGGTCTTTAAGACAGATCACTTATTTCTTTGGTGTGATCCCTTAAATTCCTTGCAATTTCTGCAAGTGTTGCTGGCTTAGTGATACTCTCATTACTGTAAACAAAAAACAAACAAACAAAAAACACTTAAATCTCCTTCTCCTGGGATCGAGGATTTTCTTGTTGAAGTTGGTTTTTTATATCTTGTTTCTGCCATTTTGTACATTTACCCCTGTGTGTCAGTGTTGTATTATTTATTCTCCAATTTATTTCACAATAAATAGTTTTTCCACCACTCCCATCTAAGACCCGTTCAGCCTTTATAAGTCAGTAAATAAACATATGCTGATCTTTTCGGTGATAGTTTAAGATCATATTAGTTCAGGTGTTTCTGGTTGAATTCCATAATTGATTTGGGCTTTTATTTTCTGGGTCAGAAATTGCAAGGGTAGGGGTGGGGAGAAAGAAAAAAACAGAAAATCTTCAGTAGGAGGAGCAGGGCATTTCTCCCAAAACCTTTCTAGACAATGTCTCTTTCTCTGGCAGACTATAACCCTTTACCAACATTCTACAGGCATAAAACAAACACATTTCAAAAAAAGCAGGTTTCACCATTGGAGGTCCAATCCACATTTTGGGGGGAAGCATTGATCAAAATTATACATAGTATTCCAAGTATGGTTCCATCAAGCACCAAGAATAATTTTGTGCTAAGGATGTGCTATTGTCCCCCTGATCCAAATTATGATGATGATGATGATGGATGATGATGATGATGGAATCAAGGAAGCATCCCAAAGAGGAAATATTGTAGTGAAGGGTAATTTCACCTGCCCTCACCGAGACATATGTGTTCCAGTCATGACAGAGAGTTAAAATTTCAAGATACTATAAATGACTGAGCTATAGAACAGTTGGTCTTGAAGCTATCTAGCTCAGGGGTCATCAACCTGGTCCCTACCACCCACTAGTGGGCGCTTCAGGATTCCAGGTGGGCGGTAGGGGGTTCTATGGCACAAGCTGAATCCTCCTTCTATTGAGAGAAACAAACACTCTATTCATCTCCCTCGCACTCCGCGGTTACAGGAAGTGTGAAAGCACAAACGCGAGCAAATGTAACATGTGGGAAGAGGAAGGGAAGGAGTGGGAGCTGATTCACAATAGCAGGGACAGGCAGAAGCGGAGCAGAGTACTTGTAAAATAGGAGAAATGGGGAAAAGAAAAGTTATAGGCAGGAGGAGGAAAGAATTGTTGTTTACTACTAATAATAATTGGGCTAAATAGCTCAGCCTTACTTCTGGACATTGCCATAAGGAAGGTAAAAGAAAAGAATTTTAAAAAGGAGATAAAAAGGAAAAGGAAGGGGGGAAATGGGAAAAAGGAAGAAAAACAAAAAAGGGGGGAAATAGAGGAGAAGAGAAAGCAGGGACAGGCAGAAGCATGGTGTTTGGAGTGGCTCATGTTTCAGCAAGTTAAGTTTTGTTACCTTATAAAATAAAAGAAGGAAAGGAAGGAGAGAATAAAGAGAAAGGGGGAAAGAGACCCCTGAAAAGGGGGGGAGCACTGTATGGAGTGCAGATCAAAACGTGGTAAGGGTAAAAGTAGTTGTTAAATTGGGCAACAAATTTAGAACCCATGTCTGAAAAAAAGAAATATGTTCGTGGCTCTTTACCAAAGTATCTGAAGATGGATTTCATGGAATCTGCTACAAATAAACAGCTTCCAACGTGTTTACTGTGCCACAAGACATTATCCTATGAAGCAATGAAGCCAAGTCGATTGCAAGAACATCTTGCTACAAAGCATTCACAAGATAAAGATAAGCCCATTGAATATTTTCAAGAGATCTATAAAAGATTTCAAAATGGTCCAACGTTGAAAATACCCTCTATCAAAGAATTTATCTCAACATTAATGCATCAGGATATACCTGAAGTTTTAAAAACACTGCTCCTTAGCGATAGCACAGTAAAAAGACACATTGACGAAATGGCAGCTAATGCTGAAAATAAATTTATAGGTATTCTCCAAAATTCTTCATTTTCCATACAATTGGCTGAGTCATTGCAGATAATAATGCTCTACTGATGACCTATGTCTGGTACCTTGATGAAAACAATATATTGCAAGAAGAAATGCTATTCACTGTCAACCTGATTACAGATACAAAAGGATTATCAATATTTAATGCTGTGAAATCATACTTTGCAAAAAATAATATACTCTTGAACAATATCGTTGCACCATCAATGGTAGGTCACTATCGTGGGTTTGTTGCTTTCTTGAAGGAAGAAGTGCCAAATGTTTTGTGTATTCATTGTGTTGTGTACAGACAACATATTGTAGGTAAACATTTATTATTATTATTTTTCTCAAAAATTTATGGGGTTTTACAATTTTATAAGCACAAAACATAAATAGTGGTTAAATTTTCATACTCCCCCCCCTCACCACGGAAAGCCATAATCCACCCCCCACTTCTCACAGGGGTAAACATATTTATTGTACATTTAACCTTACCATTATTTTTACTAACATTGCTTAAGCCTGGCCCCAATCCGTGGGCCAGATTCTATCTTTCTCCATTACATATTTCGGTTGACTTCGGTTGACTTCCTCTGTTGAATTCATTTTAAATCCTCTTTAACAGATTGATACATCTATTTTCATCACATCCTAGAAACAAAATACAAAAGCACTTTTGTTTACTAATACAAATTTTAAACCTGAGCCTGCTGGTACTTCTGCTCCTTCCCTAAATTCTTATCATCTGTACTCTATATTATACATATTTTCATCTTTCTCCCATTGAAACTCCCCCCTTCCTCCCATTGGTTTCAGAGTCTTTAGCCGTATTTCCTTTTCTTTAATAATCATTTTAAATTAATCATCATTAGTAATCCCTATGCCAGACACCATTTAACATATATCATCGTCCTTATAGCCAGAAAAGTAGTCCAGTTTGAGTGTCTTTCTTGTTCAACCCACCCCCACCCGTTCCTCAATCAAACCCCAATATTTGTCCTGCCCCACTGGGCCTTGCCTCTTGTTTCTCTCCAATTTTGTCCTTCTCTTCTTGTTCTTCTTTCTTCGGACCAATCCTGCTGTATAAGTCAAAAGTCTTATAGCTGTGAGACATTTGCAAGCTTTTTTGCAGATAAGGTCCTCTCGCTCCACCGTGAGCTCCCTGCCAATTTGGATACAATAACGGAACTGGAGGCCCCTCGACTGTCCTCTGGGTCCAGTATTGGACCACTTTGACCGGATCCTTCCAGCAGATGTGGACAGATTCCTCCGTGCTGGAAAGTCCACCACTTGCCCTCTTGACCCGTGCCCGTCCTGGCTGATTAGAGCATGTCCAGATGAGGTGTGGGCCCCCCTGGGTGAGAGCATCAATCTGTCCCTTGGCACCAGGACATTCCCAGGGGATCTGAAGGAGGCAGTGGTCCGTCCGCTCTTATAAAAAAACATCATTAGGTCCTTTAGATCTATCCAGTTACCGCCTAGTTTCAAATCTTCCGTTCCTGGGTAAGGTGATTGAGAGAGCGGTTGCTGAACAACTTGGTGGATTTCTGGATGAAACATCAGATTTGGACCCATTCCAGTCCGGTTTTTGCTCTGGCCAAGATGGCTCTGGTCGCCCTAACAGATGATCTCTGTAGGCAGCTGGATCGAGGCGGGTCATGGCTGCTGATTTTGTTAGATCTGTCAGCAGCCTTCGACATGGTCGATCACAAACTTCTAGACCACCGCCCCGCCAACATGGGGATTCAGGGCACAGTCCTTCAATGGCTGCACTCATTCCCCTCTGGTTGGGGACAGAGGGTGGCACTGGCGGGGGGGGGAGCTGTTGTCGTGCTACTCTTTGGCGTGTGGAGTACCGCAGGGTGCAATTCTCTCCCTGATGCTTTTTGACATCTATATGTACCCCCTCACCCAGCTTGCCTGGAATTTCAGTTTGGGTTGCCATCAGTATGCTGATAACACCCAACTTTATCTGTTGATGGACAGCCACCCTGACTCGGCCCCAGAAAACACTGTTCAGATGTTTGGAAGCCGTGGCTGGATGGTTACTTGGGAGCCGGTTGAAGTTAAACCCTTCGAAGACAGAGGTCCTTTGGCTGGGTCAAGATGATATGGGGTGCAATTAGTGCCAGCACCTTCCCTCAGGAGTTTGGGTGTAATCTTCAACGCCTCCCTTTCTATGGAGGTGCAGGTTACAGCTATTACAAAGGCGGCATTTTTTCATCTCCACCAAGGTAAGCAGTTGGTCCCTTACCTTTCTTGCCCCGACCTCGCCACTGTGATCCATGTGACGGTCACCTCCAGACTTGATTATTGTAACTCACTCTATGTGGGGCTGCCCTTGAAAATGACCCAGAAACTGCAGCGAGTGCAGAATGCCTCGGCGAGACTCCTTACGGAGTCCTCGCCACGGGTTCACATTCACCAAGTGCTATACCAGCTGCACTGGCTCCCAGTGGAGTACAGGATCAGGTTTAAGGTGCTGGTTCTAACCTTTAAAGCCCTATATGGCCTAGGAACCTCATACCTACGGGATCGCCTCTCCTGGTATGCCCCACGGAGGACCTTAGGGTCTGCAAATAACAACATCCTAAAGATTCCGGGTCCCAGAGAGATCAGACTGGCCTCGGCCAGAGCCAGGGCCTTTTCGGCCATGGCCCCGGCCTAGTGGTACGCTCTCTCATAAGAGACTAGGGCCCTGTGGGATTTGGCATCTTTCCGCAGGGCCTTCAAGACGGAGCTGTTCTGCCAGGCCTTTGGTCAGGGTTCAGTCTGACTCATTTTCTCCTTGTATAAGAACAAGCACATAGGAGTTTCCCAGCCCGCTCACAGGCGCTTATAATATCAGATCCCAGGGTTATGCTGATGGGAGCAGTCCTGATTCTCTGCAGCAGGGATCACCAAGAGGGAGGGATCCTAGTTAGACTATGGCATTATATCAGTGTCCCTTTGTCTCAACCCCCAAGATTGTGTGTGGGAAATGGCTCTTATGGACATGATCCTGCAAAGGGCGCAATGATTCTGTGCACAGATTGCCCAGTGTATGAAGGGTACTGTATGTACACATTAGTTACATCTATCCCTGGTTCCCCACCCGCAACTCTACTTGTTGAAGCTTTCATCCCTCCAACTCTGCCTTGCAGTGACTACAGCTATGATCCTATAGATCAGGGGTAGTCAACCTTTTTATACCTACCACCCACTAATCAGTGGCGGAGCTTCATTCTCCGGCACCGGGGAATTTTTACAAATTTTACAAACCTCTGAGTTTCCTCCTAAATTCAAATTCAAATTTCTTTATTTACGGCCATAGGCCCACAGGGGAAAAAAAAAATAAAGTAAAAAATAAAGTTAAGAACCATATACAGTTTATACAACATCACTTTAACAATTTAGATAACAATAGATTGGGTATGATTTATCGATTTAAAATCAGCAAGCAGGTTAGTACCATTACTTGTGACCTGGCTAATTGAAAATTTGCTCTTTAGTTAAGACATGTGCAGGCGCAAATGACCAGGAGGGTCCAGTAGCACCAGCAATCATGGTTTAGGTGAGAGCAGATTTCACCTCCAAATGCCTGGCTTACTTGGTTAAAAACCTGTTTCGCCACCCTGGGCTTCTTCAGTGTGTTCTCTCTGGTATGTTTACATGTATACACTGCTGGTAAAAAACCAGAACTAATTAGTGTTAAAGAACTTCATAACATTTGAATAACAAAGTAGTGAATAAATTCCAAAATGGAATAATGTTTAACAATAATGTTAAAATCAAATTCGTACAATACAGCACAAAGGTAAATACAGCACAAAGGTAAATACTTACAGTTCGTATATTCAATTACGAATTTGATTTTAACATTATTGTACTATCTTCAATTGTTAATGCTATAATTCTCATGGTAATTTGTTTTATACTACAGAATGTACGCAAAGTGTTCAAGACTGTTAAAAAAAACACTTGGTGTAGCCTAACCTTTCAAAGATGGTAGCAAATGCATTGTGAGTAATGGTTATTTCAACTATCCATTTTGGAATTTATTCACTACTTTGTTATTCAAATGTTATGAAGTTCTTTAACACTAATTAGTTCTGGTTTTTTACCAGCAGTGTATACATGTAAACATACCAGAGAGAACACACTGAAGAAGCCCAGGGTGGCGAAACAGGTTTTTAACCAAGTAAGCCAGGCATTTGGAGGTGAAATCTGCTCTCACCTAAACCATGATTGCTGGTGCTACTGGACCCTCCTGGTCATTTGCGCCTGCACATGTTGCTTTAAATTCACTGGTTACCACGAGTATTAGCAACATAGGTTCATTTTTTCTGTCTTTAGTTAAGACAAGCACATTTAAACAGGTGCATCACAAGTTTTATAGTAAACCGGACTCTATTTGGATGGATTTAAAAGAAAAATCAGTGATCGTAGAGTAGGCCGTTTTTCTTTTTGTATGAAAGGACGACTATCAAAAATCTTGCCACTAGCAGAGTTTTGCTCGGATCCATGTCCTGTAGGAGGTATGTTAACTGAGCCTCCACTGTCATACCCAAAGTCTCTGAAATTAAAGGGGATAAGAATCGGGTCCGAGCAGCCCTGTACAAGGGACAGCCTAAAAGTATGTGGTGAAGCGATTCAGTGGTTCTGTTGTCACATAAGCACAAAGCTGAGATTTGTCCATTGGACAACCTGTTTCGCATAACATTAGATGGGAAAACATTGAATCTGGCTTTAGCAAAGGCACATCTGTGAGCCGCAACTGACAAAGATGACAGGTATGATGGAAACAGCTGAGTGGGCCAGATGCCTAGGTTTAGCAGTGAGCAGGTGCCACCTCCCCTTGAGATGTTTTGTTGGAGGTCAACCTCGTCAAGTTTTTGTATAATGGATCTTTTGGCCGAGATGGGATCTAGTTTTAGTAGGTCTGATGGAGACAAGCCATAAGATATCATTTTCTTATGGATCCTTTCAGCCCACGGGCTTACAGCTTCATCTCTCCAGAGGCATTGCAAGAGATAACGGCTTGGAAGCCTGTGCCATAGGGACAACCAGTGGCAGAAAATGCATCTCCATAAGACATTCTCAAGGGAAGGGATTTTTAATTCTAGCCGGATGGCATAGTTGCTTGCTCACTGAGGCAGATTTAGCAACCGTCTCAGAAATTGGCTTTGAATTATCTCCAAAGAGGACAAGTTCGCTAAAGCCCCCCATAAAGGGGCGGCATAAGCCATTGTCACCACAACTTTGGTATAATAAACCTTTAAGGCAGACGGAATATGAAGGGCTCCCTCGGGGAAAAAGAAGCGCAGAAGCGCGAGGGAGAGAGCTTTGGCCTTGTTTTGAATGTAGGCGACGTGTGTTTTCCAGCCCATGTTATATTGAAGGTATATTCCCAGGTATCGAAATTTATATACCTGTTCAATGGGTTTCCCATCTAAGACCCACTTGTATGTTTTTCTGCTTCTTGAAAATATTAAGACTTTGGATTTAGGTTGATTTATGGTGAGGAGATTGGATTTACAGTATGAGGCAAAGATTTTTAGGGCCCTCCTAAGACCAATTCTCAAAAAAGAAAGGATCACTGCGTCGTCGGCATATAACAACAGGGGACAACGATAATTTGCTAGGCGGGGGGCATGTATAGCTAACTGGGCCTCAGCTAAGGGTGCCCTCATATCTCTTATAAATAAATTGAAGAGAAAAGGGGCTAGAATACATCCCTGGCGAACTCCTCTATTAATTGGTATCGAATTCGTGAGGTCGCCGGCGGGGGTTATTCTCACTTGAGCCGCCGAACCTTCGTGGAGTTGGATCATCAGCCAGAGTAGTCTTCTGTCTATTCCCCAGCGTGCCAGCTTTTCCCATAATAGCCTTCTGGGTATGCTGTCAAACGCGGCCTTCAGGTCGATGAAGGCCGCACATAGTTGGCCACGAGTTTTTGAGGAGTATTTCCGGGCTAAATGGTATAAGATTATAGCATGATCTGTAGTTGAGTGGTTTGATCTGAAACCAGCTTGTTCTGGGCCTATTAGAAAATTTTCATCAGACCAATTAACAAGTCTGGTTAACAGGTAGCGGGCATAAATTTTTCCAATGACAGATAGAAGGCTGATATTCCTGTAGTTCCCTGGATCGTCTTGAGAACCTTTTTTATGTATTGGAATGATTATAGCATCCTTCCATGTTTTAGGTATGTAGCCAGTGGCATTTATGGCATCAAAGGTGATTGCAAGAATTTTTGCCCACCACTCGGAGTGTAATTTTATAGCTTCTGCCGGGACCAGGACAGGTCCGGGGGCTTTTCCCGGTTTAAGTTTGGAAATTGATTCTAGGATTTCGTCCGGATCAGTATTTGGCCAGATAGGTAGGGGCTCAAGTGGAACCTCCGAAGGGCAAATAGTGGCTTCCGACAGCGAGAAATATTTTCTTAAAAAGAGTTCCCAGACTGGGGCGGGGATAACTGTTAGGGGGTACTTCTTGGATCTTCTGTTGACGAGAGTCCAAAAGTCCCTGGAATTACGGGATCTAGAGGCCTCTATTAGCGCCTGCCAGCGATTCTGCTGCCATTCCTGTCTGGCTGTTTTCTGGGCCTGTTTGTATGCGGATTTGGCTTGAAAGTAATTTGGGGGCAGGATTGAGGCACCTGATACTTTGTATTCGTTGTAAATGGCACTCAGATGAAGTCTGGCTTGCTTACATTTTAAGTTAAACCAAGGCGCACCGGTCTTAAAAAAGGTTCTGTTAACCCTGTGAGTTGGTGTTGTGAAGAAGGTTGTGAGGCCATCATTTAGTGTGGAAAATAGGTTCAGAGTTGTTTTGTGCTCAGATGAATCTTGAACAGAGGCCATTAGAGATTGGATTACATCGTTGTTTTGGAAGAATTCGATGTATTTTTGGGCCTGTTTCTCTGACCATTTTTTCCCTCTCACTTGTGCAGCCGCACTAAGGCCCATATGTATAGGGTGTGTGGACCCCACCGGCAGCCAGTCCCGGGACAGTTTGGCAACTAAGGGGAGATGGTCGCTCAATTGTATATTTTCTATTTTGAAATAGAAAAAGTTTGGAAATAGGTCCTTGGAAACTATGAAGTAATCAAGAACACTGTTCGAGAGCGTGCTCAGGTGGGTAAATTCACCAGGGATATCAGGGGGGCAGCTGCCATTTAAAGTGGTTAGATTCAATCGGCTTAACAGTTGGTAAAGCAGGACACCCGCCTCGTTCACTTTACCATCTTTCGATAGTCTTGGAGCAGGGGCAGCTAGATCTGGATTCTGATGGCCTAAGGTAACCCACCACTTTGCCTTACTTAGCGCTTTCCAGTTTGAGGCAGTACGGGCGTTAAAATCACCGGCCACTACTGAAGGGCTGTTTGGGTACTTAGTGTAACAGGTTAGATGTTCCTCAAGTGATTCCCATTTATAGTAAAGGTCTGCCACTTTACCCCCGGGTGGAAAATAAACGTTTGTGATCAATAAGTCAAATTTGCTGCCTGAAATCTGTCCAGTTATAGCGTAAGGAGAGAATGATTTAACCAGGGTGAGTTTGACCTGTAATTTGAGAGAAATGGCTATAATCAGCCCGCCTTTGGAACGCCCACCTTTAGGGGAGGGGCATGCTGGAAGTGAGATGGAATCGTAGCCGTTTATCTCAATCGGATCCTCTTCCCAGGTTTCTTGGAGAAGAATTATTTGGAATAGGTTGATGAACTCTAGGAAGTCAGGGTCAAGTTTCTTGCCCTTCCAACCTGCTATATTCCAACATAAGAATGTCACAGGATGGTATTTAGGGTGATTTTCCGGTAGTCACTTCGGGTATGTACGGTAGGTAATTCTAAGTTTGGGGGATTTTCAGACCCAAAGAAGTTGGTGATTTTCTTTTGGGCGATTGATAATCGAAAAGTGAGGCCTTTCGATGTAGTGGGTTTATTTGGGTGATTTAGTTGTAGAGTCGATATACTCGTACTACTGGGGACGGATCTTTGGCTTGAAATGGGCTGATTTTCCGGGGGGATTGGGGGTCTTTGGGGTGGGGTTTTCAGAGAGATGTTTGCTAATTCGGCGAATATACTGACACTAGTTGGATTTACAACTGATGGTTGGATGATTTTGTTTATGCATCCCAATGGATCTTCGGTCAGGTCAGCCCTGGGCTCCTGTAAAATATCAGAGACGACCCGAGGCTGGGTGACTGTCCGGGCTCTCTTAGATGGAGTAGATGCAGAGATAAGGCTCCCTTGGGAGATCGTTTGTAAGTTTGAGATTTCTTTATCTGAGGTAAAGGAGGATTCCAGGTCAGGCATAGACGAGTGGGTCGAGGGGTGGCTTGGGTCTTGTTGCTGGTATGAGACAGCTTCCATCCTGGTGAACCTCTGGGGAGGGGAATCCAGGTTTATTAGTAAGGGTGATGGGGTAATCTCATGTGGATCAGTTGTTTTTCCTACTATTTTCTGTGTCATTGAAGTTTGCTGACCCATCTTAGGTTTGAGTATCGGACTGAACTGAAGAAGGTCATCAGTTTCCATCATATGCATTTGAGGCCAATTTTTGTTATTTGGTTTATTTTGTACTTCCAGCAGTTTCGATTTAAGCACGTCAAGTCTCAATATTGCTTCTGCTTGCTCTTCCAGCGGAAGTTCCCCAAAAGAAGTGATGATCTCATTTTCATCTAAGGTGTTTTGTAGAATCCGAAGATCCGGTGGCGATTCCTCCGATAATCGGTTGGGGGTTGGATTTGACTGTATCGGGGGGGGGGGTGGCAAAGTCTTCTTTTGGTGTAGCCGAGAATTTTCCGCGTGATCTGAGTAGTAGAGGTTTACTCATACTATCCTCAAATACCCTCGTTGGAAAGATGTTATTTAGAATAAAGGTCTTTTTCTGCCGGAGTATAATAGAGGGGATCTCAGGGGCGTCAAAGGCTAATATAATTTTCAGAACACCGTCCTGTTGGAAGAGAGGCAGCACCGCGTGCAGATCGATTTGCTGGCTCTTGAGCTTTAAGATTTTACTGAGAGCTTTTTTGGCCCCATCTAACTTTAGCCAACTCCTTATATTATTCTGAATACAGAGGCAGATTTTCTTTGAATGTAGGATTAGTTCTTGCTTGTTCAGTTGCTTATTTAGTGAGTATTTGTGCTTCATCGAATTTTTAGAACTAGATAACTGTGCAGGTGGGGGCATATTTCCAGGAGATGAACTTGGCGATAGCTTAGTTTCAAGATTTCCAACTTTCTGCAGGAGGTTTAAAATTTGTGAGGACATCACGTCCATTTTTTTGAAGATACAGTTTAAGGTCCTGAGTACCAAATGTAACTGATCGTTCTTGAGGGGTTCCACTTGGTTCGAGACTTCTTCCTCGGCTAGAAGGGTTTGCTTATTTGTGGGTGTGCACATTTGGTCATTGGATTGAACAGGCGAGCACTGGTCCTTCAGAATAGGAGCTGCATCAAGATCTTCCAGCGGGAGGAAGCGATTTGAGGTTTCCACTACACCTTGATGGATTTCCTGGTCACTCCCGCTTCTACTCCAATGCCTGTCTGTTCTCTTAAATTTTGCCTTAGGGAGGCGCGCCGGCTCCTCCTTTTCCCGCTGCCGTTTGCCATGGCCCATGGCTATTATAGAAAAAATTTAAAAATACTTTTGGGAATTAAAATTTTTAAAACCTTCGGAGGGGGACTGAAAACCAAGTGCCCAGAGGTAAAAGCTGTGCAGTTCATTAAGAGGCAACTATATAAAGCATGTCAGCCATCGACTTATACCTCCATAGGCCAGTGGTTCCCTAAGGCAGCGTTTCCCAACCGGTGTGCCGCGGCACACTAGTGTGCCGCGAGACACCGGCTGATGTGCCGCGGAAAAAGGGACCTGCAGCCCAGGGCTGCACAGGACCGTGGCGGCGGCGCTGCTGGAGCCCGGCGGCGAAGCGGAAGCCAGGGCGGCGCTGCTCCCTTGGCTGCTGCAGCAGCAGCAACAGCAGCCTCGCGCGAGAATCCTGACCGGAAGCCTCTCGCGCGCTGCTCTACAGCTGATCCCAGAGGTAACTCTGGGTCAGGAGACCCGGCGCAGCCGGGTGGGGGAGGAGCGGTGTGCCGCGAGATTTTTTCATTGATTCAAGTGTGCCGTTGCCTAGATTAGGTTGGGAAACACTGCCCTAAGGTTCAAGGTTTCTTCACAGTTTCCCCTATCAAATACCTCGGGGAATGGGGACGTGAAGCAAACTTTTGAGGAGCTTCTTTCCGGGGCTTGTAATTTCTCTTCCAAGTTCAGCTTAGCAGCTGCCGACTAGTGTATAATTTAGGTCTTATTTCGACGCCTCTGGGATATAAATCATCATAAGCCACCTCTTTGATTTCTAGGAGAACTTGGCTTTCTTCCTGGACTTTCAAGGTTTTAGAAGGAGCCTGTGCAAAGAGCAGCTCCGAGTTCCACCCCCTCGGCGTTATCAGAGATGGCGTTTTCTTACTTTACCCCGGCGATTGTTTTGACCTCCTTTTCCCTTGTTATTTCAATAATAAGCAGGGAGGGGGTGCTTAGCTTTGTCTACGCTTCGATATTCGTTAAAAGGGGAACGTTAAAACATCTTAAAAATAGGATAGATAAAATAAATCAAGGAGCTCACACTGATTAGGTGCTGTTCGCCATCTTGTCTGCCGGAAGTCTCCTAATCGAGTTTCCTCCTAAGAGTTTCCTCCCCTTTGATTTTTTTTTTTTAAATTTTACTTTATTATTTAAGATTCATATACAAAATCAACGTACACATTCCAATAACACACATAAACTGTCATTATATTCTTGTACAAAAATTCATGATTCTCCCCTATTTACCCCTCCCCCTTACAACCATCCCAATTAATCTTTCTTATATTTCTACCGTCTTCTTCCTGTTCTTGAGCTTCCCTCTCTTTTGGCCCCACCCAATTCTGCAATTATCTTCTTTTTCTGTTGTACATTTCAACCACGTTTTTGGAACTTTACTTATTTCTCCTTTTGTTTTCTTGTTCTTCCTTATTTTCATCTCTTATTTTTAATTTTTACATTTGCTTGATTTATTTTTGATCTTTCTTTTACCATTCCCCCCCCCTCCTTATCTTATAAAATTTATATTTGCATTACAGGAGCTGAATATAAAGCAAGTTCCCTACTCAGTTCTTATCTTTCTTGTATGTATTTTATGAAGTACTCCCATTCTTCTATTACCTTGTCCCTAGAATTTTCCTTTAATTTTTCTGTCATTACTGCTAGTTCTACGTACTCTATTGTTTTGCTTAACCAATCGTTCTTATTCGGTGCTTCTTTTTGTTTCCAGCAGGTGGCAATCAAGATTCTTCCGGCGGCAACAGCATATTGAAAGAAATTTTTTGCCCTGATTGGGATTTCTGATGGAATCATCCCCAGAAGGTAAGTTTCTGGCGTTTTCACATATCTGATCTTAAGAATCTGCTCTAGTTCTACGTGTATATATGTCCAGAGGGGCTCAATTACTTTGCACTGCCACCAAATGTGGTAATAATCCCCCACCTCCTCGCATCTCCAGCATTGGCTAGATACCTTTTTATACATTTTATTAAGTTTTTGGGGGGTGAGATGCCATCTATAAAACATCTTCACTAGGTTTTCCCTGATGGCAGTGCATGCAGTGAAGGACCAACTTTCCCTCCAAAGTCTTTCCCATCTCTGGAAAAAGATGTTATGACCGATGTCTTGGGCCCATCGTATCATGGATGGCTTTGTCTCCTCTTCTATTACTAGCCAGTCTAATAGGATGTGATATGCCTTCGACAGGGTTTTATAATTTGAGTTAACCACTTCTAATTCGAATCTTGAACCTTCTGCCTCGAACCCTTTCTTTTTGTCTTCCTTGAATCTCTCAAACAGCTGATGGTACTGCCACCACCCTTGTAACTTATTTTTTATTTGGTCATATGATTTTAATTGTAACTGATCTTCTTTTTTCCCCCAATAGGTCTCTGTATGAGAGCCAGCTGGGGTCCGTGTTCCTTCTCCTCACCGCCAACGACTCCAGGGGAGAACACCACCATGGAGTTCGCTGCTCCAGCAAATGTTTATATTTTAACCATACCCTCAATAAAGGACCTCTAATTATATGACTTCCAAAATCTCTGTGTATTTTGTACTTGTCATAGTTCATGTATGCGTGCCAACCGAAACGCAGATTATGTCCCTCTAGGTCTAACAATTCCGGGTTATCCAGTCGGCACCATTCCCTCAACCAGGTTAAACAGGCCGCTTCGTAGTATAAAGTTAGATCGGGTAGGGCTAGACCCCCCCGTCCTTTGATGTCTATCATGTGTTTATGACTTATTCTGTGTCGTTTTCCGTCCCACACAAATTTTGATATATATTTCTGCCAATCTTTTGTCTTTTCTGCCCCTCCCAAGATTGGAATGGTTTGAAACAGGAATAAAAGCTTGGGAAGAACCATCATTTTAATGCAGGCTATCCTTCCCATGAATGACAAATTAAAGTTTTTCCATTTGTCTAAGCTTTTCTTAATTTCATTCCAACATGGAGTATAGTTATCCTGGAATAGATTTAGGTTTTTACAGCTTATCACTATCCCTAGATATTTTGCTTCTTGACATGTTTTTAAACCAGTTTGGATCTCCAAATCGGACCTCTCTTGTTCTGGTAGATTTTTAACCAGCAGTTTAGATTTGATTTTATTTAGCTTGAATCCGGCTAAGGTTCCGAATTCGTCTATAATATCCAGGGCTCTTTGGATGCTTTCTTTTGGGTCCTCAGTGGTGAGGATCAGATCGTCCGCGTAAGCTTTCAGCTTATAGCTTCTGCCTCCTATTTTTATCCCTTTAATATTTGGGTCTTCTCTAAGTTGGTTGTTTAAAACTTCCAGTATGAAAATAAATATCAAGGGAGATAAAGGGCAACCCTGACGGGTGCCCTTGTTAATTGAGATGATTCCAACGACCCCCCCATTTATGATTAGGCTTGCCTCTTGTCGAGTATATATTGCTTTTATGATATTCAGAAAGATGTCACCCAATTCCATTTGTTTTGCTAGTTCTTTCATAAAGGTCCAGGAGATTTTATCGAAAGCTTTCTCTGCGTCAAGGAGCAACAGTGCCGCTGGTTTATCGATCTTCATGTCTAAATACTCAATGATGTTAACAATATGTTGGACATTACTATACAGATATCGTCTAGGCAGAAATCCCACTTGATCCTTGTTAATGGTGTCTTGTAAAATACTTTTAAACCTTTGAGATATTATATCTGTAAAGATTTTATAATCTGTATTTAATAAGGTGATTGGGCAGTAGTTCGACATTTTAGTTAGGTCTGAATCGGCCTTGGGGATTATCGTAATGTAGCTCTCTTCCCACGATTTTGGTATTATACAATTCTGAAGTACATCATTCATTGTATCTCTTAATGGCTGGGATAATGTTTCCTCTAATCTTTTATAATATAAAGCAGAGAAGCCGTCAGGGCCCGGAGACTTACCTAGCTGCAGCTTCATAATTGCTTGATGTAATTCCATGGCCGTAATTGGAGAATTTAGAATCCTAATTTTATCTTCAGAAATTTGTTGCAATTTATTTTTTTGAATATATTTACTAATTTTTGCCTCATCCTCAATTTCTTTTTTATACAAATTAGTATAAAATTCCACAAAATTCTGATTAATTTTTTCTGGGTCAGTGATCCAATTTTCTTCAATTTTTATTCTGCTTATTATACGTTGTTCTTTTCTTTCCTTAAGCTGCCAAGCTAATAGTCTGCCTGATTTATTACCATGTTCGAAAAAAATTTGTCTCATTATTTTTGTTTTACTTTCCATCTCCTCACTTAGTATGATGGCATATTGTGTCTGTAATAATTTGATTTTATCCTTTAGGCTTTGATTTTCCGGTGTTTTAAACAATTCTACCTCTGCATTTTTTAACTCTTTCCAAATCTTCAATTTTCTTTTTTCCTTACATTTTTTTTTGGTAACAGCCTTGCTGAATAAAAAAGCCCCTAAGGATAATAATAATAATAATAATAATAATTTATTATTTATACCCCGCCCATCTGGCTGGGTTCCCCCAGCCACTCCGGGCGGCTTTCAACAAAGCATTAAAATACAATAATCTATAAAACATTAAAAGCCTCCCTAAACAGGGCTGCCTTCAGATGTCTTTTAAAGGTCTGGTAATTGTTGTTCTCTTTGACATCTGAAGGGAGGGCGTTCCACAGGGCGGGTGCCACTACCGAGAAGGCCCTCTGCCTGGTTCCCTGTAACTTGGCTTCACGCAGCGAGGAAACCGCCAGAAGGCCCTCGGCACTGGACCTCAGTGTCCGGGCTGACCGATGGGGGTGGAGACGCTCCTTCAGGTATACTGGACGGCTTTACTTGCCTCCCAAACCGTTTTGATATTAATTTCTTCATTTATATTGAGGGAAAAATATTCCTTGAGTGTTTTCTCTGCCTCTTTTATATTTTCCTCTTTTTTCAGTAAGTTCTCGTTCAATCTCCATCTGGTCCTTCCTACCCGGTTGGACCTGATTATGAGCTGAACTGAGTTATGGTCTGACAATGTACCAGGTAGGATTTCTGCTGCTCGGATCTCCAGCAAAATATCCTTGGAAGTCCATACTGCATCAATCCTACCTGCTGATTTTTGGGAGTGGGAATAATGCGTATATTCTTTGCTGTTAGGGTACTTATATCTCCAGGCGTCATACAGACCTACTGTGCTTACCATTTGAAAGAAGGTGAGTGGTAACTTACTTTGTTTGTTATTTGTTTGTTTTTTTGAGGTCCTGTCTAATTTTGGGTCTACCACCCCATTGAAATCACCCATCAATTTTAATTTTCCCCCCATGAATTCTAATAATTTTTCATACAATTCCTGATAAAATTCTTTTTTGTTTTCATTTGGGGCATAAATCCCGATCAAAACCAGCTCTTCCCCTTTATATTGTAGTTCCACAATCAGGATTCGACCTGCCTCGTCCCTATAGATGAATTTTGGGTCAAATTTCGAATTTACATATATAACCACACCTCTTTTTTATTGTTACTGGAAGCAATAAATTCCTGACCCAATTTCCTATTTACTAACACTCTGTGATGTTTTACGGTCACATGGGTTTCTTGTAAACAAGTAATATCGTTCTTTTGTTTCTCCAACACATGCATTATTTTATTCCGTTTGTTCTTATCATTAAGGCCATTAACGTTTCATGAAACAGCTTTTATTTCCATGTTACAATCTTTATTTAAATAGTTTATTGTTTAGTTTCTTCCTCTGTCTCTGGTTCGTTCCCATCTGTCCCAGAGTTATTAGGGCCCCCAAAGTCGCCTTTGTATGTCCTTAAAAATCTTTCAATTTCTGCTTCTGATTGACATTTCTTTCTCATCCCTTTATAATAAAAGGACACCCCCTCGGGGTATTCCCATCTGTGTTTGACATTCTTTTTTTTGAGTGCTGCAACCAATGATTTATATGGTTCCCTCTTCTTAATAAATCTATGTGGGATTATCTTATAAATGGAGATTTCTTTCCCATCTATTTCAATTTTCCTTTGATTATTTGTTTGCAATATTTGATTTCTGGTGTTCATTGTCCTAAATGTTACAAAACAATCAGAGGGTAATTTATTTGTCTTAGCATATCTGGAGTTGGATCTTATCACCGACTCTATGTCCAGTGCTAGCACCGATTGTTGAATTCCCAGCCACTTTGCCAATTCCATTGTAACTTTCTCATCTATATTCTCCTCCTCCTCCTCCTCCTCCTCCTCCTCCACTATACCTCTCAGACGCAGGGTTTTCCCTTTCATCTGCATTTGTGTGAAAGCTATCGAGTCTAATATGGCCTCCTGTTCTGCCCTCTATTCTGTTAACTCCCTTTTTGTACTGTTTACTTCTTTTTTGGTCTCCTTACTCTCTCTCATGATTTTTTTTATTATTTTCCTCTAAGACCTGAGTCTTTCCCTTCAAGTCCTGAACTGCTATAGATAGTTCAGCATTTTTTTGAACCACATCATTCATTTGCCTTGACAATGCTTCAGTCGCCTCCACATTTTTATCTAACTTCTCTCCCATCAAAGCAAACTGTTCGTTGTTACTCTTAGCATTGTCATTGATTTCTTTTTTCAATTCTTGTTTCAACTCCTGAATGTCATTTTTCAGACCCAGCACCAACTCTTTAAACTCTTTAAACTCCATATTTGGGTCAGCTTCGGAAGTTAAACTTTTTCTTTTCTGTGTTAATACTTGGGGGTTTTTGCCACTCTTAACATTTTTGGTCATTCTACCAAAATACCCCTCTGGTCAACCATTCATTATCAAAGCCTTTCTTTATAATGCAAGTGGAGGGGGAAGAAGAGGGCCCTTCAAAGGTGACCCTCAATTCTCCCCTCTACTTCTCTGAATATCTTATCCTTCTTAACAATGGATTCTCCTGGGTTTCCTTTTCTTTTCTATTCCAACCAGTTTATCTCAGATACACATTGACCCATCTGAGGGTCCCCTATATCTGGAATACACCAAGTAGCTTAGCATTGGAAATTATTTGGTACTGCTAACTAATTAGGACATTTAAACATTTAAACATTAGAACATTTAAACATTTAGCCATTTCCTCCCCTTTGAATCTCCCTCTTTGCTGGCCGAATCCCCAGAATTAGACGCTGCCTCAGCCATGAATGGGCTGGTGCTTAGCAATCACAGTGTGCTAGTGCTTGCTACTACCTGTTGGGTCTTTGGTACCATGACAAATGGGGAGATGTTGGAGGCCTGATGGTGAGCTTGTCCTTTGAGCCATTGCCATCTCATGGGTGTTTCTTCTTGTCATTTGAGCCACGGCCCCCAAACCGGCGGCACCACCAGCAGCACCACCAGCAGCGGGAGCGGCAAAAGGTAAACCTCCTATCAATCCGAAACTACGCTGGAAAATTCCTGTCAAGATTGGATGGATATTTCTTGGGATTTTTGCTTTCATCTGCTTTTGTGTCTTGGTCACAACGGCTTTCCTCTGTAAGTTCACTCAAATCGCCTCTTGACAAATCTGTGCTGCCTGCGTTCTTGTTTACTTTACCGTGGACTGTATATTGGTGTGTTAGCAAGGGGGGGGATGCTGCACTTTCTCCCTGGTTGATGTTGCGCATGTCAGCTTTGCCCTCCATAAACTGTGCGGCTGATCAAGCACATATAGATCCCTCCTCATGTGGAGGAACTCTGCGTGACAAGGGGAGTCTGAGCACAACAGTCCAGGCATTGGTGACCAATGCTGGATTGCTACAATGCAATCTATCTGGGGCTTCCAATAACAACAACAGCACATTTTTTAATTTATACCCTGCCCTCCCCGGCCAGAACCGGGCTCAGGGCGGCTAACACCAATAAAATTACAATAAAACATAAAAGAAAAAGAAGAAACAGTTAATTAAAATACGAGTTAAAATACAATTTAACATGCAGCCTCATTTTAGTAGTAGCCCATAAATCAAAAACCACAAGGGGAGGGAAACATAAGGGTCAGACTGAGTCCAAACCAAAGGCCAGGCGGAACAGCTCTGTCTTGCAGGCCCTGCGGAAAGATGTCAAATCCCACAGGGCCCTGGTCTCTTGTGACAGAGCGTTCCACCAAGTCGGGGCCAGTACTGAAAAGGCCCTGGTTGAGGCTAATCTAACCTCCTTGGGGCTTGGGCCTTCCAAAGTGTTGTTACTTATGGACAGTAAGGTCCTCCGTGGGGCATACCAAGAGAGGCAGCCCCATAGGTGCTTGTGCTTGATCCGGAAACTGCAGTGAGTTCGGAACACTGTAGCCACACTTGCTGATAGGAGTGAGTCCTGTTGGCATGTAACACCTCTGCTCAGAGATTTGCACTGTTTGCTGTGTTGTTACCAGGTGCAGAGCCGTAGCTGTGGGGGTGAGGGGCTAGCTAGGTTTTTTGTCCTGGGTGAAGCCTTCAGATGGGTGCCATTGAGGCTCCCAGCCTCTCTCTGTGTGTGTACTAAACTGGGTCTTTGATCCAGGTGAAAAAAGCCTAGTTTCACCCCTGTCAAGTGCAAAGTTTTACTTATGGTATGAAAAGCCCTTAACAGCTTGGGACGGGTTTACTGGTGGGATCATCTGACCCAATATATGCCAACTCTGCTGCTGCTGCTGCTGCTAATAATAATAATAATGATAATAATAACAACAACAATTTTTTATTTATACCCCGCCCTTCCCAGTTTAAAAACCGGGCTCAGGGCGGCTAACAACAAATATAAAACATTGATTAAAATGTGACTTAAAAACAGCACAAAACAGCATAGAATACAACATAAAATGCAGCATCTATATCAATAAAATTCAAAAATTCAGGGGTCATTTTTTTTTGGGGGGGGGGAACCCAGTCAGTAGACATCGAATGATCACCAGGGCTAACTGGCCAAGTTGGTCCCACTAGGGCCAGCAAGGAGACCAAGGAAGAATTTAAATGTGGGGTCCCAGAAAGGTTTTCTTCGTAGAAGAGGAAAGGGAAAAGGGAATAGCAGATCAGGCTAATTCAAATTGAAGGCCAGGCGGAATAGCTCTGTCTTACAGGCCCTGCGGAATGGCAGAACTCACACTTTACAGGTGCTAAACAATACTCTTTCCACACTTGTAAGAAATCATTATTTTAGTGTGGCAGCACCTGCACTTTGGAATTCCTTGTCCATTGATACCAGGCAAGCTCCTTCGCTGTATTCTTTTTGCTGCCCACTTACAACATTTTTGTTTAGGCAAAGGTGGATGCTGATGTGTCTTGATTTCTTTTTGGCTTACTGCTGATTTTGATTATTTTTTTAAAAAATGTTTTAATTTACTTGTTTTGAACTCTTTTTATTGATAGCCTTAACATTTCTTGCAAACCACTAAAGTGTTTTGTTACAATCACGTAGTATATAAATTCGGTATATTTCTTTATTTAATTAAAAAGGTCTGTTTAAAAGGATATTGGGTAAAGATCCCTGTTTCAGACCTTTCTCCCCATGTAATAATAGTAATAATAATGTATTATTTATATCCCGCCCATCTGGCTGGGTTTCCCCAGCCACTCTGGGTGGCTCTTCCCTAAACAGGGCTGCCTTCAGATGTCTTCTAAAAGTCAGATAGTTGTTTATTTCCTTGACATCTGACGGGAAGGCGTTCCACAGGGCAGGCGCCACCACCGAGAAGGCCCTCTGCCTGGTTCCCTGCAACCTCACTTAGGCAGTCCTGGGCATAGTCAAGCAAACTCTGAAGACGTTTTCTACACATGTTTATGAGGATGTGTGTATGCAGGGAGATGGGGAAAGGTTACTTAGGTGTACTTAGCTTCACATTCAAATTACCTGCATTTGTTTCAATGACTTTAGTTTATAAGATGAATAAAGAAAAGGCGAGCCCACTTGATCCACCAATGGACAAACTGAGGACTGCAATGGCAACTGGGCTAAGAAAAAACAATCTCCTCACTGACAATCGTAAGTGGAAGGACAATAATCTTTTGTTTCTGATTGTTTTAGAACATCCCCTGCCCGCAACAAGCCCCAACAGAAGATAGAGAACAAGAGAGCACCTAGAAAGAACAATGAACGTCTTGACTTGGCTGTGTGGGAACTGCCACAAGACATCCAGTACATACTTAAAAGAAGCTTAGGATCTCACCTTCCATCAATAGGAAATATGGAAGCCATCTTTTGAATGAGGGCTCACCCACACTTCCACTTGCCTCGCCACTTTCCTCCAAGGGAAACTGGTTGTTTGCCACTGAACCAGAGCAAATGCCAATCTGGTTTTCTCTGGATTGATGTTTGCAAAGTTCATAATCCTTGGCAAGTAAACCCACGTTATGTGCCAAGCAATTAAATGGGCTCCATGACCTGCATGAACAATTCACACCACTTGCGCATCCATCTCCAAATCTTGGAATTGCCAAAAATGTTCTAGAGTGCCCAAGCAATGAGGCCCCACCATCACCTGCTGGGCCAAAGGCAAAATTGCTTGGACCCAAGCGGAAAAAAACATTCAGAGCAGTGTTTTCTAGGCACGACTCACATGGATGTGTGGATGAGCTCTACATCTGTAGATCGGCTCCTTCCTTCCTTCCTTCCTTCCTTCCTTCCTTCCTTCCTTCCTTCCTTCCTTCCTTCCTTCCTTCCTTCCTTCCTTCCTGTGCTTTGGCTCTGCTTCAGGATTCTAGTCCTTAGTGCTGATTATTGGTGGATGCAGTGAACTGTCTTCTTTAGGATGACCACCTTTCCCTTCAGCTTTCTGCATGTTGTGGATGGAAACAGGGCAGATGCAGATATAGTCTAGGTAGAGAAATTGTATCTGTGATATTTAGACAGCAAGGTGAAATCAGTGCAAACTCTGTTCATATTTGGGGGGAGGAATCACACTGTCATATTTTCTAGTCTTTGTCTAATGATCTTAATAAGGAGTAAGGTGAATATCTAAAGTATCATCCTCTCACACATGATTCTGATTGTCCCATGACTTCAGAACAGCTGAACAGCTTATTTGTTCACCTTAAAAACAACAACAACAACACAACAACAATTTTATTATTTACACCTTGCCCATCCACTCTGGGCATCCTTAACTAGTTTTGATTCTGGAGGCTATTTTTTAAGCTATCAACTGTTTTAGCTTTGGGGGAGTTTTTACACTTGATTTGTTTGTTTCCTTGGGTGAGATAGGAAGGTGGGGGACAGTTATTTAAATAAATAGAAGTGTTGGGTGGGAGAAAAGAAACTCATCTATGTTTGGGGATGCTTTCAGCCATGAAGGTAGCTGAAGAAGTCACGAACCTGCCACAGCACATAGCAGATGCCGAAAACCTCTACAACGAGCGGAAAATAAAGTACCGTAAGTGCCTTCAACCCTCAATATGGTGCAGTGGCACATTTTGGGAATATAAAGGCGAGCAAACTTAGATGAGCTGAAATGTGATACTGTGGGTTATATTGTAGATATTAACAGTGTGCAGTTTGAAGTGACTGGATGCATAAAAACTGACTCTTTTTGCCCAGACCCATTAGATATTATTCAAAAACTTTACTTGCAGAACTTTCTTCAAAACAGAACAACAGCATCAAAGATACACCCACATAATTCCATACAATATATTGTGCTGTGTAGCAAAGGCCAAACATCTTAGAAATAAAATGTAATTCCAAACACATTTTTAAAAAGGTCTCTCTCCTTGTTGTTCAGTCGTTCAGTCGTGTCCGACTCTCCGTGACCCCCTGGACCAGTGCACGCCAGGCACGCCTATCCCTCACTGCCTCTCGCAGTTTGGCCAAACTCATGTTAGTAGCTTCGAGAACAACATATTAAAATTTGCACATTTGCATGAGAATAAGTTTTACTCAAGCAAATAGACCTTACCTCTGAGTAGACATGTCTTTGTTGTTGTTGTTCAGTCGTTCAGTCGTGTCCGACTCTTCGTGACCCCATGGACCAGAGCACGCCAGGCACGCCTATCCTTCACTGCCTCTCACAGTTTGGCCAAACTCATGTTAGTAGCTTCGAGAACACTGTCCAACCATCTCATCCTCTGCCGTCCCCTTCTCCTTGTGCCCTCAATCTTTCCCAACATCAGGGTCTTTTCTAGGGAGTCTTCTCTTCTCATGAGGTGGCCAAAGTACTGGAGCCTTAACCTCAGGATCTGTCCTTCTAGTGAGCACTCAGGGCTGATTTCTTTAAGAATGGATAGGTTTGATCTTCTTGCAGTCCATGGGACTCTCAAGAGTCTCCTCCAGCACCATAATTCAAAAGCATCAATTCTTCGGCGATCAGCCTTCTTTATGGTCCAGCTCTCACTTCCGTACATTACTACTGGGAAAACCATAGCTTTAACTATACGGACCTTTGTTGGCAAGGTGATGTCTTTGCTTTTTAAGATGCTGTCTAGGTTTGTCATTGCTTTTCTCCCAAGAAGCAGGCGTCTTCTAATTTCGTGACTGCTGTCACCATCTGCAGTGATCATGGAACCCAAGAAAGTGAAATCTCTCACTGCCTCCATTTCTTCCCCTTCTATTTGCCAGGAGGTGATGGGACCAGTGGCCATGATCTTAGTTTTTTTGATGTTGAGCTTCAGACCATATTTTGCGCTCTCCTCTTTCACCCTCATTAAAAGGTTCTTTAACTCCTCCTCACTTTCTGCCATCAAGGTTGTATCATCAGCATATCTGAGGTTGTTGATATTTCTTCCGGCAATCTTAATTCCGGTTTGGGATTCATCCAGTCCAGCCTTTCGCATGATGAATTCTGCATATAAGTTAAATAAGCAGGGAGACAATATACAGCCTTGTCGTACTCCTTTCCCAATTTTGAACCAATCAGTTGTTCCATATCCAGTTCTAACTGTAGCTTCTTGTCCCCCATAGAGATTTCTCAGGAGACGGATGAGGTGATCAGGCACTCCCATTTCTTTAAGAACTTGCCATAGTTTGCTGTGGTCGACACAGTCAAAAGCTTTTGCGTAGTCAATGAAGCAGAAGTAAATGTCTAGGAGAAGTAAATGTCTAGAAGAGACATGTCTAGGATTTGCCTATTTAATTAAGGTTTACTCAGGTTCTCCTTACCTGAGGAATTGAGTCTCTTCTCCCTTTCCTTTCCTTCCTTCCTTCCGTTTTTTTGTCACCTTCTGTGGATGCCTTTCTTTCCCTCTTTCACAATCACCTATCTCTATCTGTCCACTCTTTATGTCAATTTGCCTTCTGTATAATGTGCTGTACAGAAAATAAATCTGAAAATGTTTCAGCATTCTCAGAACTTAACAGAGGCAGCAGTT
>JAWWNI010000111.1:0-142500 GCA_034642065.1 Darevskia nairensis
AGTCTTAAAAGCAAGCTGATCTCATGAAAAAAGATTAATCCCACTTCAAAACACAAATAAGACCCAAGTAAATAAGCATGCTAAGCTTGGGAGACTTCACTAACGAAAGGAATAGACCTTGTCCCTCTTAAGGACTGCTAATCCTAAAATATGTGGAATTTGGAAGCAGATTGGCACCGAGGATGTTTGTTAGTGCTCACCCTCATCAAAGAGAAATACCTTGGCTCAGCTCCAGCCTATTTCATAGTTTATTTAAGCACAACCTCTCATTAGCACGTGTCATTACAGACACGAAGACAAAATATCAAACGCAAAGTAAATATAGAACTCTCCACGGAACATTTGCCTCTGGCAAAACCAAAAGTTCTTTGGTGGGTGGGCAGGGAAACTTGGAATGAAGGAGCGGGGGTGGGGGGGGGTGGGCAGACTTTAGGCTTGTGGGGACAGCAATTTATTTATTTATTTTATCAGAACCTGGATGTACACCAAATGAAACCTGCCGCAAAATAAGTGGCCCAGGAAGGAGGGCATATTTTAAGAATTAAGGGCAGCATACGTCTGGCCAGATAGTCAGCCCATGTTAATCTATCTACCTGTCTGGTTTTCTTCCATGCATTTTGTCTCAGGTACACAGTACCTGGTTTTCTCCCATACTTTCTTTGTTTCAGCAGCCTATTTCATACCCTCCAACATTTCTGTAATGAAAATGGGGATGTCCTATTACATGGTGGTAGTAGGGTAGTAGGGATGCGGGTGGAGCTGTGGGTTAAACCACAGAGCCTAGGGCTTGCTGATCAGAAGGTCGGTGGTTCGAATCCCCACGACGGGGTGAGCTCTCATTGCTCAGTCCCTGCTCCTGCCCACCTAGCAGTTCGAAAGCACGTCAAAGTGCAAGTACGGTAGATAAATAGGTACCGCTCTGGCGGGACGGTAAATGGCGTTTCCATGCGCTGCTCTGGTTCGCCAGAAGCGGCTTAGTCATGCTGGCCACATGACCCGGAAGCTGTATGCCAGCTCCCTCGGCCTATAGAGCGAGATGAGCGCTGCAACCCCAGAGTCGTCCGTGACTGGACCTAATGGTCAGGACTGGACCTTTACCTTTACCTTTAGTAGTAGTAGTAGTAATTTTATTATTTATACCCCGCCCATCTGACTGGTTGCCCCAGCCACTCTGGGTGGCTTCCAACATTTTCTTATTAATTTATTATTATTATTATTATTATTATTATTATTATTATTATTATTAAAAAACTCCCCTATACAGGGCTGCCTCCAGATGTCTTCCAGATGTTTCTTGTCTCCTGGCCTGGGGGTACACATATCTCCATACCCTCCAACATTTCTCTGATGAAAAATAGGGATGTTCTAAGGCAGTGTTTCCCAACCAGTGTGCCTCCAGATGTTTTGGGACTACAACTCCCATCATCCCTCGCTAGCAATACCAGTGGTCAGGGATGATGGGAATTGTAGTCCCAAAACATCTGGAGGCACACTGGTTGGGAAACACTGTTCTAAGGCAGTGATGGCTAACCTTGGCACTCCAGATGTTTTGGAACTACAACTCCCATCATCCCTAGCTAACAGGACCAGTGGTCAGGGATGATGGGAGTTGTAGTCTCAAAACATCTGGAGTGCCAAGGTTAGCCACCACTGCTCTAAGGAAAAGCAGGACATGCTGGGATCAAATCAGAAACCGGGATGGCTTCTGTAAATCCGGGACGGTCCCTGGAAAATAGGGACACTTGGAGGATCTTCAAATTTAGCACAATGAGGAAGTCTTTTAGATGTAATTGTTATAAGAATTCTAAAGTGTCATGAATAAAATGAATGTTTATAAGTGCACAAGGTAAACACACATGCACCAAGGGTGGATCTACACACAGGGGGAAAAACGCTATAATAAGTCAGAAATCAAATTGTTATAACAAAAGGGGGGAAACGCTATGGAAAATTGCCTAGAAATATATATTTTGCTCTCCATTGCCATCTGTTGTTGCGTGTTTATAACACATTCAAAACGCTGTTTTTTGACTACTGTAGCTGAGTCCTAAGTATATGAGCCACATGTCTGGAATAGTGCAGGAGAGCAGCCCTGGATCCATCTTGACTCTTAATGACCCCGAATATTCTTCTGCAGAAGGAAATATCTTGGAAAATGGCTCTTTCACTTACAAATCCTGTCTTAAGGGCATATTTTGTGTATGAATGGGGTAGGCCTGGATTCAAGAACTATGGCATTTACCATTGCAAAAGAATGCCCCAGACTGGCCAGGTAATGCAACCAGTCACCATGATCAGGTAGCTTGTCAGTCAGGAGAGAAGCCACACTCTCAAATTCCTGTTGTAGACTACCTCTTTCTGTGACAAGTGCATGGTGCTTTGTGGGTGGTCTTTGGCTAAGGCGCTGGGCAATTTCTAAAGTCTTTACAAGTTCTTGCACACCTTTGTTCTGGTTCCTCACCTTCTTGCAAGGTGCGGGGGGTACACACGGAGAACTCTGTTGCAACAGGAAAATAAAGATCTGACTTGCTTTCCATGGATCCTGCCTCCTGTTATGATTGAGAGCGTGCTCACCTATGGCTTATGTGTGTGGTACGGAAGCTGTACTACAAGGACAGGATGGGGTTGTGCAGAGTTGTTAAGACAGCAGAGAGCATTGTCGGCTGCTCGCTCTCCACCTTAGAGCAGATTTATGCCATGTGGTGCCACGGAAAGGCACTGGACATAGTGGAAGATCCATCGCATCCTGGTCACCGTCTCTTTGAGCTCTTGCCATCAGGACGGAGATACAGGACGATGAGGACAAGAACAAGCCGTCTTAGGAACACCTTCTTCTCCAGAGCGATCTCGGCCCTGAATGGGAAGCCTGGACTTTGAAAGTCATCTAATCTTACCTGTTATGTTGTATCATATTGTATGGTTTTAATCAGTGTTTTTGTAGTTGTTTTGTTTTTGCGTGGAGTGCCCTATCTGGGTGGATGGAGCAGCCAAGTAATTTCGTTGTCCCCGAAGGGGACAATGACAATAAAATATATTCTATTCTATTCTATTTTTGTCCAAGCCGAGCGGCAACAGCTGCAGCAAGGCCTGGTCTGACTTTTGCCTGTCTCACCAAGCTGTGAGAAAGCTGCCTTATCTTTCTCTACATGGAATGTTTATGTTTTACTGTACTGTTGTAATCCTAGCCTTTGTGCTTTCTCTTCTAGCTAGATCTCAAGCTGGAAAGACGGCTTTATGGCAGCTCTGTCTTTGAGCTGGAGCAGAGATTCTCTCTGCACTATTCCTACAATAAATAGTTTTAGCCTTAATTATGGCTTGTGTGTGTTGTTCTTCACCCTGGGAACAATCACATATTACTGTGCCACTGGACTCTCTGTAGCTGGGGATGTGCGCACATGGCTTTGCTCTGGCTTTGGGGCAATCTCACAAACTGCCCCAGGCGGGGGTTTTGCTGACAGTGGTAGCAGAGGATGGTTTCGATCCATCGACTTCTGCTCTGATAATGGACTCCATTCTTCTCTGATAATGGACTTAGGGGACACTGAGTCCCTTGATGGAGACTTGGGCTGTAAAAGCAAAGCACATTTTTTCTATAACATTAGCATAGAAAGTTGCCTTCTACTGAATCAGACGATTGGTCCAACTAGGTAAAAAGGTAAAAGGTAGGTAAAGGACCCCTGGATGGTTAACTCCAGTCAAAAGCGACTATGGGGTTGCGGCACTCATCTCGCTTTCAGGCTGAGGGAGCCGGCGTTTGTCCACAGACAGCTTTCCGGCTCATGTGGCCAGCAGGACTAAACCGCTTCTGGCGCAACAGAACACCATGACGGAAACCAGAGCACATGGAAACACCGTTTACCTTCCCACCACAGCGGTACCTATTTATCTACTTGCACTAGTGTGCTTTTGAACTGCTAGGTTGTCAGGAGCTGGGACAGGGCAACGGGAGCTCACCACTGTTGCGCAGATCCTTCCGATTGGCAAGCCCAAGGGGCTCAGTGGTTTAGACCACTAGCTCAGTATTGTCTACACGGACTGGCAGCAACTCTCCAAGGTTTCAGGCAGGGAATTTCCCCCCGTGCTACCGCTAAGTGCTGAAGATTGAATCCAGGACTTTCTGTGTGCAAAGCAGATGCTGCAACACTGAGCTACATCCCTCTCTAAATTCCTGACTTTACCCAATTACACCCGGCACCACCTAGTCACTACATCTAAAACGAGACAAAGGAAAATAACAGAGAAAGGGAAGGTGGCGGTGGAGACAAGGGTTGACAGGGGAGGGGGATATGGGATTATTTCAATGACATGTACTTCTGCTTAGATACAATAAGGTATAGCGACAGGCTGAGGTACCCATAATGCCATTTAAATCCTCCCCCCCCCCCCCCCAAATAAACAGCTGTAAGGAACTAGAGTGTTGGTGCTTAAAATAAAATTTAAAAAACCAGAGAGAACAGATCTTAAATTGACTGCCTTGGAAAAGCTGAGCGATGCTGAGAAGAGCCTGTTTTTTAAATAACTCATCCCCTAGGGATGTTGCTTTAAATGTTCTATGTCCCCAGAGAAAGGACAGAATAGAATTTGACAATGCGCGCATGGAAATTAATGAAAGCCAATTTGAAAAGAAAGAAGGGAAGCAGGTCAACTGGTCAATGGGCAAACATTATTATCATCCCGGGTCTATAGGGACCGTTTCTTTGGTGGGCTTGCTAGGATGTGCTTGAAGCTTAAGAAGAAAGGGCTTCGGGAAATAAAAAGGTTCACAATAAACAAGAGGAGTGGGGAACCTCTGACTAGGCTATTGGCCACGCTGACTGGGGATGCTGGGATGCGAAATCCAACCATCTGGAGGACCACAGATTCCTCACCCCAATATACAAGATGAGTATATTGGTATAGGTACCAATATACTGTATATTGGTATATACAGTATATTGGTAAAGGTACCCCTGACCGTTAGGTCCAGACGTCTCTGGGGTTGCGGAGCTCATCTCGCTCTATAGGCCGAGGGAGTCAACGTTTGTCCACAGACAGCTTCTGGGTCATGTGGCCAGCATGACTAAGCCGCTTCTGGCGAACCAGAGCAGCACACGGAAACGCCGTTTACCTTCCCGCCAGAGTGGTACCTATTTATCTACATGCACCTTGACGTGCTTTCGAACTGCTAGGTGGGCAGGAGCTGGGACCGAACAATGGGAGCTCACCCCACCATGGGGATTCGAACCGCCGACCTTCTGATCGGCAAGCCCTAGGCTCAGTGGTTTAGACCACAGCGCCACCCGCGTCCCTCTTAAGATGAGAGTAAGTAACAACATAAAATGGTAGGAACCAAGCTACCAATACTACCTTAGCAGAAGAGTGCAGCACTCCAGCACTTTTGTGGAAGTAGGAGATAGAATCATAGAATTCTAAAGTTGGGATTCCAAGTGTCAACCAACCCCTTGCAATGCAGGAATCTCAGCTAGAGCATCCATGACAGATGGCCATCCAACCTCTGCTTAAAAACCTCCAAGGAAGGAGAGTCCACAACCTCTCGAGGGAGACTGTTCCACTGTCAAACAGCTCTTTCTGTCAGAAAGTTCTTCCTGATGTTTAGTCAGAATCTCCTTTCTTGTAACTTGAAGCCATTGGTTTGAGTCCTGGTCTCCAGAGCTGGACGAAACAAGCTTGTTCCCTAGCCATAAAAAAATCTCCTGATACAGGGCTGCCTTCTGTTCTCTTCTAAAAGTTGTATATTTGTTTATTTATTTGACATCTGATGGGAGGGCATTCCACAGGGTGGGCGCCTCTACTGAGAAGGCCCTCCACCTGGTTCCCTGTAACCTCACTTCTCTTGTGGGGTCTCTATCTATGATAAGGGAAGAGGGGGATTTTGGAGGTAATTTAAAAGGGGATATTTTAGATGTCCAACAGCCTATATTTCTATGCCTTACTTTTCTGCATATTTTGTGATTTTAGATACCTGCTGGGGTTCTCTCACCAAAGAGTACTTGCCCCAAACCTGGATCTAGGCATCCAGGAAATTCTCCTTTTTATACCATATCTTTTCCTTTAACAAGAAACCAACACATGGCCAATGGAATGAATCCCCTGGTCTTGCAACCCGAAGCCCTTCTTTTGGGAATTATAGGGGAGGAAATCCCCCCAAAAGACAGGACTTTCTTTTTGTATGCAACAACAGCAGCGAGACTACTGATTGCGAAGAACTGGAAGACACAAGAAATACCAACAGTGGAAGATTGGCAAATGAAGATGATTGACTTTATGGAACTCGCCGAACTGACAGCAAGACTGCTTGAACAGAGGGAAGGTGTGGTGCAAGAAGATTGGAAGAAATTTAAAATATATTTAAAAAAATATTGTAATATGGAAAGTATTTGAAAATCTAGGGTATAAACTAGAGTTTACCAGATTAAAATTGGGACTGAAAAATATCTTTGAGGTTAAAAAAAAAGGGTAACATAATGATTAAATGAATAAATGCATAACAAAAGGTTAGATAAAAGGTTAAATTTGAAGATGAACTTGCCTGAAAATAAGAGTTAGAAGTGAAACCAGGAAGGGAGGATAGGGGGAAGTCCCAACAAGATGTTAAGGAAAATAGGTGAAAAATGATATACTTTATTGTTGTGTTTATATGTTTATGTTATGTTTTTCTTTTGTAGTTTATGTGCTTGTTTTGTTTTCTATGATAAAATGAATAAAACTATTATATATATATAAAACTAGCGGGCCCGGCCACGCTTTGCTGTGGCTGATTTTATGCTTATTACCATCAGTAGCAGCCGCAGTCAAAATAAACCCCCATCTACCCCCGCCTGCGTCGTGTGCACTCTGCACGCGCTCAGGTGCCCTCTTGTGGCCTGTGGCAGAAAAAGCCGAGGAAGGAGGCCTCTGACGCCGTCTGAGGGAAAAGCCCTATGGAAACGCACAGATAAAAAACACACCTCGGGAGATCACTGAGGGACGATCATGGTGGCCATTTCCCGGCGTGCCTTGCCTGTGGCCTTTTCAAGGGGAAAAGTGCTAGTAACCCTCTAGAGAGGATTTGATTCCATTTCCCAGAGTGCCTTGAGCGAGCAGTTGGTTGGGATAATAAACCCACCGTTTCCCAGCATGCCTTGTGGTTTGGGCGAAAGAGCTTAGTTTACCCACAGGGCGCCTTGACTCCATTTCCCAGCATGCCTTCCTGGTCCGCTGTGAGGTCATATTTGTGCACCAATTTTTTGCTTTTTTAGCTGTTGTACCAGTATAGCCGTCACTAGAGGGCGCTGTTTTGCTGGTGGTGTCATATGTGTGGGACAGAATTTTTTGCAGTTTTTCTTTATTTTAGGTATGACAGGTGTGGTTTTTCTGAATTTTTATTACGCCAGATCCTTCCTTGATGGTCATGCTACGATGTGTCCTAAATTTGATGCGATTCGGTCCAGCGGTTATGGAGCACGGTTGGGTCCGCCGCGCACGCAATGGGAACATTTTTATATATATAGAAGGAATCCCTTGGTCTTGCTCTCTTGACGTTTCTAAACCAGGGATGGGGAGCTTGCGGACCATCAGATGTTGCTGGACTACAGCTCCCAGGATTCCTGACCTTTGACCCTGCTGGCTGGGGCTGATGGGAGTGGGAGTCCAATGCCCTCTGGAGGCGTTCTGCAAATTCCCCATTCCTGGTTCAAAACCAGGGACCTTGGCAGAAGGGAATGGGCCACCATCCCAGTTAGCACTAGAGAGGAAGGTTAGCTTTCCATGTCATTTCCCCCATGTCTGACTCAAGAAATGGCGAGAGCAGCTGTAAGCATTTGCTCCTCAATGATTTCACTCATGATTACTCTTGATTTATTTATTTTTTAAATGTCTCTTACTCTCTGTTTCTTCCCCCTTGGTTAAAAGGATTTGTGTCTTTAAAGACTCATCCTTTAAGCACCTGCTGTGCTTTAAAAAATGTTTGGTTTTTTCCACGCTGGAAAGCTGAAAATGTTCCCCAATTAAATGATGCCTTGAATGAGTCAAAGGAAAACAGAAGTGCCTGGCTCCGTGCAGTCGGGACAAATGGATGCTGGCTAAGCAGTTTGCTCTGGTTGCTTTTGCTTTTAGCCGCTTGCTTGGATGCAGAGGACTCCTGGCAGGTAATGCTAGGAGAGAACTGCAGTTCACTCCAGCCAGAGCAAGGTGGTGCATGAATATTTCAGGAGGGACATTTGCCAAGATGTACTTCCCTGCAAGCAAGCTATGACGCTGCTCCTGTAACGTCTGCAACAACTGTGTTCCCTGGGAGGCTCTCGGTCATCATCTGCTTCAGCTGCTCGCACAGCGGAAGGAGTTCTTGGATGAAAATTATCCCTTGCTGAAGATTTCTGGCCTTTTCTGTAAAACAGCTGGAAGAGAAGAGCCCATAGCTTCCTGAGCAAGTTATTATAGTGTCAGACTCCGGACTTGGGAATCCAGGGTTCATATCCTCATGCATCCATGAAGCCCACTGGGTGACCTAGGGACAGTTGGAATTCAGTGCTAAGGTGATTGTTCCAGACTGAACTATCCCCCATCCTTCCCATGCATGCTATTCTTGGGGTCCTGCTCACACTGCAAACCAATTTTGGGGACACACTGGGGCAGGAGAGGTTGGAGAGCTCTATGGCGCAAACAGAAATCCTTGTGCGGGGATTTGGGGATTTGTGCGGGGATTTGAGTCTCTTAGAATAGAATATATTTATTGTCATTGTCCCCTTCAGGAACAACGAAATTACTTGGCTGCTCCATCCACCCAGATAGGGCACTCCACGCAAAGACAAAACAACTACAAAAACACTGATTAAAACCATACACACTGATTAAAACAATGATAAAACATAACAGGTAAGATTAGATGATTCAAAGTCCAGGCTTCCCATTCAAGGCCGCGATCGCTCTGGAAAAGAAGCTGTTTCTAAGATGGCTTGTTCTTGTTGTCATTGTCCTGTATCTCCGTCCCGATGGCAAAAGTTCAAAGAGACGGTGACCAGGATGCGATGGATCTTCCACTATGTCCAGTGCCTTTCTGTGGCACCTCATGGCATAAATCTGCTCTAAGGTGGAGAGCGAGCAGCCAACAATGCTCTCTGCTGCCTTAACAACTCTGCACAACCCCATCCTGTCCTTGGTAGTACAGCTTCCGTACCACACACATAAACCATAAGTGAGCACGCTCTCAATGGCACAGTGATAGAAGGCAAGCAGCAGCTTTTGTGGAAGATGGTTTTTCCTTAGAACTCTCAGGAAGTACAGTCTCTGCTGCGCCTTCTTCACAAGCCCCCTTATGTTTGCACTCCAGGACAGATCCTTCTGTAATTGTCCTTGTCCTTGACACTATGAAGGAGGGCTGTGATGTAGTGATTTATACTCAAAGATCCAATTCCTGGCATCTCCAGGTGGAACTGGGAGGAAAATAAAGCTCCGAAATATGAGTTGCTGCCATTCAGTGAAGGCCAGTGTTGTGTTCTGCAGCCTTGGATCCCCAGAAGTGGTTAGTCCTCAACTCCCTTTATCTCCAGGCAGCTTAGTCAGTGGTCCGGGATGATGGGAGTTGCGGTCAAACATCATCTAGGGGCCCAAGATTAAAAGGGATTGGTACAGGCAACAATGAATGAGGTGAACCAACTGTGTGGTTCTGTATAACATGACTTCCTATGACTTCTTGCCTTCAATATTGATTCCTGGCTCATCTCTGACAGCTGCCAGAGGCTCAGCCTTGAGAGTTTTCTATTGTCACACCATATTTACCACTGGGTAATTAAAAACTGGGGACCCAGGTGGCGCTGTGGGTTAAACCACAGAGCCTAGGGCTTGCTGATCAGAAGGTCGGCGGTTCAAATCCCTGCGACGGGGTGAGCTCCCGTTGCTCAGTCCCAGCTCCTGCCCACCTAGCAGTTCGAAAGCACATCAAAGTGCAAGTAGATAAATAGGAACCGCTCTGGCGGGAAGGTAAACGGCATTTCCGTGTGCTGCTCTGGTTTGCCAGAAGCGGCTTATTCATACTGGCCACATGACCTGGAAGCTGTACGCTGACTCTTGGCCAATAAAGCGAGATGAGTGCCGCAACCCCAGAGTTGGACACGACTGGACCTAATGGTCAGGGGTCCCTTTACCTTTACCTTTAATTAAAAACAACAACTAGTCTTTACAAATGAACCCATTGCATAAAAACCAGAAGAGATGCAGAAACAAACAAGGAAGTACAAGCGACCCAGAAAAACTATGGACAAACGCCAGCTCCCTCAGCCAGTAAAGCGAGATGAGCACCGCAACCCCAGAATCATCTGCGACTGGACCTAATGGTCAGGGGTCCCTTTACCTTGAAGGCAGCCCTGTTTAGGGAAGTTTTTAATCTGTGATATTTTTATCTATTTTGATAATTGTTGGAAGCCGCCCAGAGTGGCTGGGGAGACCCGGCCAGATGGGCGGGGTACAAATAATAAATTATTATTATTATTATTATTATTATTATTATTATTATTATTAATTATTATTATTAATTATTATTATTATTATTTATTATTACCTTTAATGCACTATGACTGTATTAGGAACATGTTGCACAATGAAGCACATGTCTGGAGGCAATCACTACCTGAGTCCTACATGATTGCAGGTGAGAGGAGCAGATTTCAACCACTGCCTTTCTTCAGGCAGAAACAGACCTGTTTTTCCTGAGATCTCTGTTCAAACGAGGCAAGTTGCCACTTTCTCAAGGACCTGAAGACGTTGCCATTTCTCACCCTGGGCTCGATCATGCCGCCTCCCCCACCTCCTTCAGATACTGTCAAGGCACTTTAAATCCCCGCCACTTCATCCCTCTTAAGGCAGCTTTGCAGCTTCATCTGTTTAGAATGTCCTTTTTATGTCCCTCTTAAATTCGCGGGTCCTGTTCCATTTAAAAGGTAAAGGGACCCCTGACCATTAGGTCCAGTCGTGTCCAACTCTGGGGTTGCAGCGCTCATCTCGCTTTATTGGCCGAGAGCCGGTGTACAGCTTCCGGGTCATGTGGCCAGCATGACTAAGCCGCTTCTGGCGAACCAGAGCAGCACACGGAAACGCCGTTTACCTACCCACCAGAGCGGTACCTATTTATCTACTTGCACTTTGACGTGCTTTCGAACTGCTAGGTGGGCAGGAGCTGGGACCGAGCATCGGGAGCTCACCTCGTCGCGGGGATTCGAACCGCCGACCTTGTGATCAGCAAGCCCTAGGCTCTGTGGTTTAACCCACAGCGCCACCTGGGTCATTTGCTCGCCTCCAAATATTCCTCACCGCCTTCCTTTCCCACTCGAGGAGAGGGACAATCACAGTTAGCTCCTGCTTAACTCTGGCAAAGGGATGCTAACATTTTATTAAGACAGGAGTCATGGTAACAGTTTAAAAGGAAAAAGTGGCGGGGGAGAGATGTGAAAAATTGCAACAAAGCAGATCGAGAACAACTGTTCCTCCCCAAAAAGACTAACAGTTTTGTTGTGGCATAAGCTTTCGTGGCCACAATAAATCTGTTAGCGTCTTGAAGGTGCCACAAGACTCTTTGTTGTCTGAGACTGGCATGGCTGCCTATTGTTTGTTGCCTGCCACTGAAGGAAGGATTTTAAACACACTTGCGAGGTAACAAAAACTATGGACAATTTGTTGTTGTTGTTCAGTCGTTCAGTCGTGTCCGACTCTTCGTGACCCCATGGACCAGAGAACGCCAGGAATTTTGCTTTAAGAAGCTGATGATCTGAGCCACAGTCAGCTCCAGGTCTTGTTTTTGCTGAGTGTATAGAGCTTCTCCATCTTTGGCTGCAGAGAATATAATCAATCTGATTTCGATGTTGCCCATCTGGTGATGTCCATGTGTAGAGTCGTCTCTTGTGTTGTTGGAAAAGAGTGTTTGTGATGACCAGTTTGTTCTCTTCACAGAACTCTATTAGCCTTTGCCCTGCTTCATTTTGAACTCCAAGGCCAAACTTGCCAGTTGTTCCTTTTATCTCTTGACTCCCTACCTTAGCATTCCAATCCCCTATAATGAGAAGAACATCCTTCCTTGGTGTCATTTCTATAAGGTGTTGTAGGTCTTCATAGAATTGGTCAATTTCCGTTTCTTAAGCACTGGTAGTTGGTGCATAAACTTGGATTACTGTGATGTTAAAAGGTCTGCCTTGGATTCGTATGGAGATCATTCTATCATTTTTGAGATTGCATCCCAGTACAGCTTTCGCCACTCTTTTGTTGACTATGAGGGCCACTCCATTTCTTTTACAGGATTCCTGCCCACAGTAGTAGATATGATACTCATCCGAACTGAATTCGCCCATTCCCGTCCATTTCAGTTCACTGATGCCCAGGATGTCAATGTTTATTCTTGCCATCTTGTTTTTTACCACATCCAGCTTACCAAGGTTCATGGTTCTTACATTCCAGGTTCCTATGCAATACTTTTCTTTACAGCATTGGACTTTCCTTTCGCTTCCAGGCATATCATTTTTCATCTCATTATATATCATTTCCCAGAAGCTTTTCACCTTCTTACATTCCCACCACATATGATCTAAGGTTCCTTCTTTTTCTTTACACTTCCAACATTTGTTACTCATTTTATGTATTTTAGCTAACTTTACTGGTGTAATGTACCATCTATACATCATTTTCATTATACTGTATTCTCTTTCAAAGCATTACAGGCAGTAAATCTTATACTTTCTTTTCACAATTTCTCCCAGTCTTCTAACTGTATAGCCTCAGCCGTCTTCTAGCTAATAAGGGGCAGTGCTGGTCCTTGAACATCAGTAGAAATGAGATGTGCTCCAAATCCACTCCCATCCTCTTATGGCGAGTTTCCCTACAAAGCCACAGGTACATTTCTGAACTGGTAAATAACTCCATACTTCATACTCTACCTCTCTTTCAAATCACAACCAGTGAAGGCGGTGAAGGTCCTGTGTGAGTGCCTGGAGGCGGTTGGAGGATGGATGGCGGCTAACAGATTGAGGTTGAATCCTGACAAGACAGAAGTACTGTTTTTGGGGGACAGGGTGCGAGCGGGTGTGGGGGATTCCCTGGTCCTGAATGGGGTAACTGTGCCCCTGAAGGACCAGGTGCGCAGCCTGGGAGTCATTTTGGACTCACAGCTGTCCATGGAGGCGCAGGTTGATTCTGTGTCCAGGGCAGCTGTCTACCAGCGCCATCTGGTACGCAGGCTGAGACCCTACCTGCCCGCAGACTGTCTCGCCAGAGTGGTGCATGCTCTAGTTATCTCCCGCTTGGACTACTGCAATGCGCTCTACGTTGGGCTACCTTTGAAGGTGACCCGGAAACTACAATTAATCCAGAATGCGGCAGCTAGACTGGTGACTGGGAGTGGCCGCTGGGACCACATAACACTGGTCCTGAGAGAACTACATTGGCTCCCAGTACGTTTCCGAGCACAATTCAAAGTGTTGGTGCTGACCTTAAAGCCCTAAACGGCCTCGGTCCTGTATACCTGAAGGAGCGTCTCCACCCCCACCGTTCAGCCCGGACACTGAGATCCAGCGCCGAGGGCCTTCTGGCGGTTCCCTCACTGCGAGAAGCAAAGCTACAGGGAACCAGGCAGAAGGCCTTCTCGGTAGTGGCGCCCACCCTGTGGAACGCCCTCCCAGCAGAGGTTAAAGTGATAAACAACTATCCTACATACAAAAAATACCTGAAGGCAGCCCTGTTTAGGGAAGTTTTTAACTTGTGATTTTGATGTATTTTAATATTTGTTGGAAGCCGCCCAGAGTGGCTGGGGAGACCCGGCCAGATGGGCGGGGTACAAATAAAAAATTGTTGTTGTTGTTGTTTCCGGCTCTTTACTCCCGAGGAGACACCACAGCAGCCTTATAGTAACATAAGAAGATTGATTAATAAAGTTTATATCCTGTGTTCAAAGAAAGAAAAGAAAAGAATAGTGAAAGAAGCGCTGGTGGCTTTATGTATGTAGTCAGGATTGGGCACATGGTGGAACGAGGATATCCTGAGTGGAAGTCCAAGCCGAGCTGAATTTTCATTTCTAAATGAGCACCAGAAGCCTCAGGCAGAAGCAATGGAACTGGCTGGTGACTTCTTGGATTACTGGGCTGACAGTTAACAGGCCGGGAGCTTTCAGTCAGAGAGCGAACCTCAGGGCTTTGGAGGGGGTGGCAGGCAGTCTCATTAGGGCTGAGGAGCGTTTGGCCAATCGCCATCCTGCCCAGGGCTGCCACCCTCTTTGCATGCCAATTGAAGAGCTATTAAAGGAGTGTAAATCATTTTGCCATTTAAAGTGGGTGCAGAAAGAACTAGGTTGGGGGCGGGGCGGCGAATGCAGTGGTAAGTCACGTCCTTGACAGAGCAATGCATGTTTCTGGCTTCTCAGGAATGATTGGGAATCCCCCTGAGTGGAATTCTTTTTGTGGCTAAAGATATATTAAAAAAAACTTTGCTTCCACTTGTACATCCTGCTGGTTTGTGTGATTATATCACGAGAGAAAAAGGCATCAGGGTAGGGAAGTAAGTGGAGTAGATATTTCACAGCACAGCAGCATCCACAATCTATTGAACTGTATACTACTTTATCTCCCAGGCAGCCATCTCTAGATTTCCATTTTAGTTCACGCGTACATCTTGCTTCTGTCAGAAATCAGGTCCATTAATTCTCAGGATCTATAGCGCTAAGGAGAAGGAAGGAACGTGCTGTTGTAAAGGAATTTCCAAAACTGAATTTATTTCAGCGTGTGAAGATCATAGGTAAGAAGAAACTGTCCTCCTGAGTATGGACCTTGGATTGTCAAGTAGCCATTATTTAACCGGTCTCAACAGTCAAAACCAAGACAGAACTAGATGGCTCAAGGATGGAACCAGGGTAGATTATCATGCTGGGATGAGGAACCTTTGTCCCACCAGATGTTGTTGGGCCCCAACTCCTGCCAGCAGCACCAAGTGTGGCCAATGGTCAGGAATGATGGGTGTTGTGGTTCAGCAACATCTAAGGAGCCACAGGTTCCCCATCCCAGCACAAGAGTCTACCATGGTTTCATCCCTGAGCCATCTCTCCCCCCCCAATTTTTTTTATTAAGTTTTAACAAATGAAAACAAACATCAAAATACATCAATAAACAATAACAAAAGAAAACAACAGTAGTAAACATAAAAACTCCTTTTAACCTAATCCTCCTTCCTTTTCATTGTGTGTTGACTTCCTCCTGTCCTCCCTTCCTGCGTTCCATGTATATTATCTTTAGTAATTTCTTGACATCATTTAACCCTTTTTTAGTTAATTAACACATTATCTCTTCTTATCTAAGATCATTTATGTTACTTCCAACAGTCATAAACCTTATATCTATCTTCTACCTCTATAGTCTCATTTATCTTCCAGCTTACTTCTACTCTTTAATCTTACAGTATTTTTTAAAATATAATTTAAATTTCTTCCAATCTTCTTCCACCGCTTCCCCCCTCTGGTCACGAAGCTTCCCGGTCAGCTCAGCAAGTGCCATATAGTCCATCATTTTCATCTGCCATTCTTCTATCGTTGGTAATTCCTCTGACTTCCAGTTTTTAGCTAATAAAATTCTGGCTGCTGTTGTGGCATACATAAAGAAAGTCCTGCCACATTTTGGGATTTCCTGGCTTACCATACCAAGTAGAAAAGCTTCTGGTTTCTTAATAAATGTGTTTTTCAACACCTTTTTCAATTCATTATAAATCCTTTCCCAGAAGTCTTTCACCTTTGGGCACGTCCACCACATATGGAAAAAAGTTCCTTCTACTTCCTTACATTTCCAGCATTTATTACTCTGTGCGTGATACATTTTTGCCAATTTAACCGGTGTTAAGTACCACCTATACATCATCTTCATAACGTTCTCTCTAAGAATATTACATGCTGAAAATTTAATACCCGATTTCCACAGTTTTCCCCAATCCTCCATCATGATGTTGTGCCCCACATCCTTAGCCCAATCTATCATAACTGATTTTACCATTTCATCCCTGAGCCATCTAATCAACTATTGCAAGAAAAACCAAGAGAAAATTGCCACAGCAAACACAAGCATCACATTAATCTCAGGGTCAAGGGTCTGAGCCCCACATTGGGCAAAAGATTGCTGCATTGCAGATGATTGGACTAGATTACTCTTGAGTTCACTTCCAACTCTACAATTCTATGATTCTTTTTATTTATTTATTTATAAAATTATTTTTATTAAGATTTTACAACAAGTTTTAGCATAATCAAAAATTCAAATTACATTTTACATTTTCAGTTAACCCCCCCAGACTTCCCTTTCTGCTTTATAGCATATTTATTTCTTCTGCTTATAGTTTTACATGCCTTATGTACTAAAATTAAAGTTGTACCTTGTCGATCTGTTCTTAACATTTTAACCTCATTTTGCTATTTATATTTGTCCATTGTATTTCTCGAATCCTGAAAGTGAGTTCATTTCAATGCATTGTTTCCATATATACGTACATCACAAAAGGTTCCCGATCTTTTTTGAAGTCATTGTTGTCCTTGAGTCTCTCAGTTAGCTTCGCCATTTCAGCATATTCCATCAACTTTTCTTGCCATTGTTCTTACAATTCTATGTTTCTATGACAGCAGCCCTAATAACCCATTGCTCTGTTCCAAGCTGAAGCCTGTAGAGCAGTGATTCTCAAAGGATGTAGCACATCACCCTGGTGGAGCAGGAGAAGATGGCAGGTGTGCCAGGAAGACTCAAGGACAATAAAAAAAACATTTAAACATTTCATTTGTGTTGATGAGGAGATGAGAGTTTTTTTGTCTCAAATTAGATTACCTGGCAAAAGCAAGCTCACATCGCTCATTGAGTTTATATACATACTTAAGGTAAGAGGCTCGTTTATAATTATGTTTTGGGAGTGTTTCATGTTCTTATGTAGCTGCCTTGTTTTATACATGATTGTATTATAAGGTGCTGGGATGCGGGTGATGCTGTGGGTTAAACCACAGAGCCTAGGGTTTGCCAATCAGAAGGTCGGCGGTTCGAATCCCCGCGACGGGGTGAGCTCCCGTTGCTCGGTCCCTGCTCCTGCCAACCTAGCAGTTCGAAAGCACGTCGAAGTGCAAGTAGATAAATAGGTACCGATGCAGCGGGAAGGTAAAAGGCGTTTCCGTACGCTGCTCTGGTTCGCCAGAAACGGCTTTGTCATGCTGGCCACATGACCTGGAAGCTGTACGCCGGCTCTCGGCCAATAATGCAAGGAGGAGGAGGAGGAGGAGGAGGAGGAGGAGTTTGGATTTGATGTCCCGCTTTATCACTACCCGAAGGAGTCTCAAAGCGGCTAACATTCTCCTTTCCCTTCCTCCCCCACAACAAACACTGTGAGGTGAGTGGGGCTGAGAGACTTCAAAGAAGTGTGACTAGCCCAAGGTCACCCAGCAGCTGCATGTAGAGGAGAGGGGAAGCGAACCCGGTTCCCCAGATTACGAGTCTACTGCTCTTAACCACTACACCACACTGGCGAGATGAGTGCCGCAACCCCAGAGTCGGTCACGACTGGACCTAATGGTCAGGGGTCCCTTTACCTTTCCCTATTATAAGATAGTTGCATTCTATGCTATAAATCAAGCACTTCTAGGAGTCTTTTCTTTTCGTTTTTCAATGTATTCCTTTCTTAGCAATAAAAATTTCAGTGTGACTTGAGGAAATTATTATTCTGAAAGCGTGGCCCAGAGAAAAATGTCCGAGGACCAGTGCTGCAGCTGCACAGCTGCAGTCTGGGACAGCCTGGAAGCAGTCAGCACCACGGACAGTTCTCTGCAAGGTTTAGCATTACAGGGGCAAACTAGAGGCAATTCAGAAAGCGAAGAGGTTGGCAGGGTGTCCCAGCAATAACCAGCAGCCAGCATTTGACTTTGGTATGTAGTCCTTCTGCCTGTTGAATGTTCCAAGCTCCAGTCTAACCCTTCAGACACAAAACTGCTTGGTTGTAAAGGGACATTCACTATTCTGGAGGTGCCAGTACTGGCATGTTGGAAAAGCTCCTCTTTGACTTGTATATCATCTGGCAGCCCTCCAAAGCTGCCTGTGGTTCTGGGGGTGAGTCCTGCGAGAGAGAGGGAGAGGAGTTCAGGAATCCCTCTTTGTGGAGGAAAAATGGGGCATTGCTGTCTTCCATGGATGTTTGCAGTGGGGCAGCTAGGGTTTGTTCAAGGATGTTGTACCCAGAAGCTTAAGAAGGTAAGAAGAGCCTGATGGTTCAGGAAAATGGTCCATCTTGTCCACCATCCTGTTCTTACAGGGGCCACCCAGATGCCCTTCGGAAATCCGCAAGTATGACCCAAGCACAAGAGCGCTTGTATGGCCTGGGATTCAGACTCAGATGCTGAACCCGAGGGATCCCAGCCTGCACAGGATCCCCCGCCTCCAGAACCAGCAGAGCCGGGGCTAGGGCCTGAGTCTGAAGGGTCCTCACCTGCCCTGGATCCTCAGGTGCAGGCATCTGATGAGACTGCTCTGGCTCCTGCTGGGATGGAGGACCCATTGCCTGCAGGTGCTCCACTCCCAGCCCCGTCAGGGGAAGCTGAGGTTGCCTCTGGGTCCGGTAACCCTCCAGCCTCTCCTGAGCTGCAGAGGCGAAGGGCAGAGAGTCGAAGGGAACTGAGTTCCCGCAGGAGGAGTGCTCGCCTCCAAGCCAGGAGAGGCGAGTCACCAGAGGATCGGGGCCGCCCTATGCCTTGGGGCAGATAAAAGCCGGCCAGCCCCAGCCCCAAGTTGCAGGAGCAACATTGTTGGTTGCCAGTTCCTGCTTGAAACCTGTCCTGCTTTCCTGCCTGAGCCCCTGACCTGCCCTGGTTCCCTGCTTGCATACCTGTTCCTGACTTCACCTGACTCCCTGCCCTGCACCCAGCTTCAGTGACTATGGACTGCCTTTACGTTGCACCTCTGACCACGGACCGGACTTGGACCTCGCCTCTCGGGTAACCCACGGGACCAGCACACCGTCACTGCCTCCTGTGGGAGCAAGTCCCATAGTTTAACTGTCAGGGACTGGACAGAGGAGGAATGGTGGAGACCGCCTCCCCAGCCTGAACCTTCACAGAAGAGGAAGACAGTATAGATTCACAACAGTGGTTTGCGGGAGGTCACAGCTCAGAGGCAGATGAGGGGAAAAGTTGGGAAATAATGGTAGAGGAGGAGGAGAAGGAGGCAGAGCCGAAGCAGTTGGCTGGCATGTTTGTGATGGTACAGCCAGGGAACGCCCTTGAGACAGGGGAGGGAGAAGAGTCAGAGCAGGAACAGCGAGGGGAAGATGGTCAGGAAGTGATGAGAGGGGGGGGAGCCAAGAGGCGATGAGGCTCTCCGATGTTGACACAGCAGCAGCACCACTCGACAAGCTCTGGGAACGGACGGAGGATCCCTGCCTGTCCCGTCAGCACAGGAAAGGAGGGTGTTAAACCTCAGGGATCAGAGGCAGCTGTTACAGTTTCCTCGCCTTCTATGCTGAAGAAGAACCCAGAAGAGACCACTCCCCGGATCTGATCCCGATGATTCGGACGCATGAGTTACCGGTCCTGTCTGTACATATGTAAATAAAAGCTTGTAAACAACTCTCTGAGTGAGCGGAGAGTGCTTATTGTGAAAGGCAAACACAACCATCACAATGGCATCACTAGAAAGCATTCCAGATGTCCCCTCTCCCAGAACCTGATGAGCATTGAAAGTAGGAGAGCAAAGGGCTCAGAGACAGATGGCCCAAAGCGGCAACCGTAAGGTGGGTGGTACTGTTGACAAATGAGGAAGTAGGAGAGAGGGGGGGGTGGAGATTTACCCAGATCAACATCATTACTCTGAGAGGCTGCATTTCTAAGCCGCTCTTTGTGAAGATTGAAGAAGCAACATTGGTAAGAAATTTCCTTGTCTTATCCATTCCTGGCAACCTACCGTGGGGGTTGGATCATCTGACACCTGACATCAACTGTGTTTGTTTGAAGAAGTACTTCCTTTTGTCTGTCCTGAATCTCCTAAAACTCAGCTTCATGTGAGGTCCATGAATTCTAGTTCTATGAGAGATGGGGGGGGGGGGGACGACGACGACGACAACTTTTATCTATCTACTATCTCCCCGCTATATGTAATTTTATAAAATTCTATTGCACCACCTCTTACCTTTTCCCCCAAACAAAATTCCCAAATGCTGCAACCGTTCCTCATAGGGTAGTGACACCAACCCCATGATCATTTAGGTAACCTTGGTAAAAAACTTGCTGCAGCTGAAACTCTGCACGTGCCCCAATCCCATGTACTTGTTTTGCCTTTGCTTTGAGTCATCGGTGAGGTGCTGAGTGCAAGGAATCAGAGGCAGCTCAAGCGAAATATCATCCTATTATGGGAAACTCTAATGGTCCATGCCAAGAATCCTATCCACAGCAGTTGCTGTAGCGGGGCAATTTCCCCACAGTAACTGATAATACATAATGGATCACTTAAGTGCAAGCCTAATTAATCTCCAGAACTTCTGTGCTGTATAATGCAAGGAGATGCTCTTATTTAGCATGAATTAGTCAGAGGACAGTGACAATACAGCATCCTCCAGTAAGCAGCTTTCCCTGGTTATTGGATCCAGTCTAAATGTGTGTTTCCTGGGAAATGCATCTCTCTTTTCCCACAAGGGATCCCATAGCCACCTAACTGATTCGCCAGAGATCTTCATGACCCCCCCAGCCACACTCCAGCAGGAAAATGAAATTGTGATGCCTACTCAGTGCCCTTTGTCATTTTAATGTCCCTTCTGTCCAGCCCTATCCATCACAGGACCATCCTTTGGGTAGAACTAACAGGTAGAATCCTAGGTAGGTAGAATCTACGATTCTAGGTAGAATCCTAGAATTGTAGAGTTGTAAGGGACCCCGAGGGTCATCCTGCAATGCAGGAATCTCAGCTAAAGCATCCATGATAGATGGCCACCTAACCTCTGCTTAAAAACCTCAAAGAAAGGAGACCTCACCACTTGCGGAGAGAGTCCGTTCCACTGTCAAACAGCTCTTACTGTCCTAAAGTTCTTCCTGCTGTTTAGTCCGAATTTCCTTTCTGTTTTAATAAATTATTATTATTTCTGAAAAACACATTTATTCAAAAGTTATAATCCTTGACTGTAACTTGAATCCATTGGTCCGAGTCCTGCTCTCCAGAGCAGGAGAAAACAAGCTCGCTCCATCTTCCATGTGACATATCATTTGGATATTTAAAGATGCACCAGGAAACTTCCTTCCTATAACTGGGCCTCCCTCTTTGTTGAGTTATCAAGCTGGTTAGGCTTTTGCATCTAAAGTTGTGGCCCATGCAAAGGCTGCTGCAATGGGAGCAGGTTTAGCTTAAACCACTGTAACATCATTTGATGGGAAGGATATGCAGCTTTGTTGTTGTTTAGTTGTTTAGTCATGTCCGACTCTTCATGACCCCATGGACCAGAGCACACCAGGCACTCCTGGAAAGGATGGAAGGGACGGGTCCCTTGCTGTTGGCGGGTGATGACTTGAAAGAGGTATTCTAAACCAGTGTTTCCCAACCAGTGTGCCTCCAGATGTTTTGGGACTACAATTCCCATCATCCCTGACCACTGGTATTGCTAGCGAGGGATGATGGGAGTTGTAGTCCCAAAACATCTGGAGGCACACTGGTTGGGAAACACTGTTCTAAACTACGAAGAGCCACAGGAAATGTGAGGGTGTTTGCCAGGGCTTCCAGGCTCAAGCCAAGGGGGAAGCAGCCCTATTGGTAGGATGCACACTTCTGAACAGAAGCGGTTGTGTCACCATGAGCGATGGTCTGGTATACATATTGTTGTTGTTCTTTAGTCGTTTAGTCATGTCTGACTCTTCGTGACCCCATGGACCAGAGCACGCCAGGCACTCCTGTCTTCCACTGCCTCCCGCAGTTTGGTCAGACTCATGTTGGTAGCTTCGAGAACACTGTCCAACCATCTCGTCCTCTGTCGTCCCCTTCTCCTTGTGCCCTCCATCTTTCCCAACATCAGGGTCTTTTCCAGGGAGTCTTCTCTTCTCATGAGGTGGCCAAAGTATTGGAGCCTCAGCTTCAGGATCTGTCCTTCCAGTGAGCACTCAGGGCTGATTTCTTTAAGAATGGATAGGTTTGATCTTCTTGCAGTCCATGGGACTCTCAAGAGTCTCCTCCAGCACCATAATTCAAAAGCATCAATTCTTCGGCGATCAGCCTTCTTCATGGTCCAGCTGTCACTTCCATACATCACTACTGGGAAAACCATAGCTTTAACTATATGGACCTTTGTCGGCAAGGTGATGTCTCTGCTTTTAAAGATGCTGCTTACAGCATTCCATCTTCCTTTGATTACTTCGCAAGAGTTCCACACTCATTACTCAGAGCAAAGCCAAAGTAAAGACTTGGTTCCAGGGCATGTGCAAAGTCCCAGCTGAACCAAGGCTCGTGGTGACACTGGTATGAGCTTTGGGCAATGCCAAAAACTGTGTGTGAGGCTTTCTCTGATAGACCATGCAGAAAAGCTCACACTGGGGAGGGTTTGGGTTTTTTTTGATGATGGCAGCTGCAGCCTCTTGATCCAACATGTCCTGCGCAATATCTTTGCTTCACAATAGCACTGCTCGAGTTTTGTCCTTGGCGGGGTTAATTTATTCATCTCTATCAAATATTCTTTTCATTAAACGAATCCAGTGGTGCATTTCTGAAATCCTGCCCTTGATCTAGCAATTATTCGGCGGTTTCTCCCTTCCATTTCCTTACCGACACCCTGCATGTCTTGTGGGCCTGGCTGTATAAATCAATCGAACGGAAAAATATCCTCCCACTGGGATTAGAGAAGACAGCAGCTCTTCAGGCAGCGAGGGGAATTTTTTTTGGGAGTCTGATTGCTAATGATTACCCACAGGGGCTAGGAGGGAAGCGTTGCGGGGAAGAGGCTAGGAATGGGTTCGGTTCCTGGGCTAGCCCATCAACATGGCTGCAGTTTAAACAGACATATGATTGGATTAGAAGGTGGACTGAGCATCTTGAACAGCGCTAGAGGAGAAGGAAGCTTTTCTTAAACTCGAAAACAGATCAGACATTGGGGAGACCCCCGGTTTTCTGGTTTTCTAGACCGACCTTGAAAACACTCGTTTTGCAGTGTTGGCATCATTTACTCAGTGCACGGCACGGTGTCCATATTTTTATTACTATTAAATAATCTTTATTGAAAATTATATCACAACATACAAATAAAAACAAACAACTAAAAACTGTTAACAAACACAGACAATACGAAATGCATTAAAACAAATCATAAACATTCAATCATTTTAACCAAAACAAATAAACAGAGGCGTAGGACGGTCAGGAGGTACCCAGTGTGGAAAATTTCTTGTCACCCCCCCCCCCCACATTGGTTTTTTTTTTTTTTTTTTTTTTGGCCTGCAAAAATGGTTTTACGTTATTTCATATTTTCTTACAAATGAATAATAATAAGTAAAAATAAACTTTTATTTATATCCCACCCTCCCCGGCCGAAGTCGGGCTCAGGGCGGCTAACATCAGATACATAACATTGATATAAAATCAAACAATAATTAAATTACCTCCTAAAAACATGTCAAAATCAAATTAAAGTCTAAGTAGATGGCTTTCCGCAGTGTTAGGTTGGGAACAGTAAGTGCTCCACTGAATTGAAATTTCAGCCTTCACGACATAGGAAAACAGCCAAGTAAACAGCTATTTCCATGGAGGAGGGTCAAGATATTAACTGATATGCATGAAATTTCATATATAGCTATATAATCCCTAGTGTAGTAAGATAAGACCTTTGGAGCAGGCATTTTTTTAAAAAAAGTTTTTTATGAACCACCCTAGTAGGGCAGAAATTGTTCCTTGATAATTTGTCACCCCCTCCATGATGGAACCTGGGGCGGACTGCCCCCGCCCCCCACTTCCTACGCCCCTGCAAATAAACATACATACATTCAACGCTCAATCCTATCCACTTCTCAGACTTCCACTTGTCGTCCTCTTGGGTTAGTTAATTAAACCATTTCCTTACTGCTTTCCATCACCACCGAACCATATACTTTGCAAATTATTTTATTAAGTATCCTATTTTTTTTAATCAATACGTAGTATTAGAAATGGATCCAGGTTTTTAAGGTGTCCATATTAGAGCTTGACATCCCAGGATTAACCATGCCAAATCCCCAGCGTCAGATACCATGTCCTGTTTCACGTTTGATGTTCAGGATCTGGCGTTCAGCATTACCTGAACATCTTTCATAGTTTACATTTGATCAGTAGCAACACTTGACAGCCAGTGTCTGATATTCAGCACCGGCTATTCACTCTGTGATGTACTCTCCGTTTTAAACTTGGATTGCGTGTGTGATGGATGCGCATAAAAACAACGCTGGCAGTGTCCCCACCAACAGGAGAGATTCCCAGAGAACAGCCCTGCAGCCATTTATCTGCTCTAAGTGGCAATAGAGCTGGTGTAGCATAATGGCTGAGCAGTGAATTAGGACATCCCCACTTGGAAACTTGCCTCTCTTACAAGCTCACTAGGTGGTCTTCAGGGAAGCCACCCCACCTCCATTTTACTGCTCTCCCCCCCCCCCATAAAAATGCTGGGATAATAATGCTGCCCAACTTTACATGGTTTTTATAAGGACGTCAAACAATACAGTGCGTATGAACACGGGGATAGTATGCTATGAGGCACACTGACCAGTATTAGATGCCCGTGAAGTCACACTCAGAGAGTGAGCTCGCAATTATCAATCAATCACTTTATTTCAGCTTTAAGCTCATAAGAACAACAGAACTAGAACAAATACACAGCACAATTTGATTTAAGAAATTAGAACCAGTAAAAACTTAAAAGAGTACAAATTAGAAATAGATACTATAAGGAATTTTCAGCTTCCAAACAGCAGTCCATTACGACGTTTATATGTCAAAACGGAAGTTAAAAATTTTGCCATTTGTAAAGTTACATGCTGATCTGTATCTTGCAATAAAAAGGCCAGGCGAAAAATCTGCCGGGTGCCCAGGCAACTTGTGGATTAATGGTAACAGTAAGTTCTTCCGGACAACACAATATAAAGGACATATAAATACTATGTGGTGAAGTGTTTCAATCGATCTATTATCACAGGAACATAAAACTGAGACTTGGCCCCTAGAAAATCTATGAAAAAGGGAATTCGAAGGGAAAACATTAAAACGTGCTTTGATAAAGGCAAAACGATGACTGGCAATAGAGAGGGATGATAGGTAAGATGGCACATGAGTTGGAGAAATAACTCCCAACTGACGTGAGCTCGCAATTATTATACAGTGGTACCTCGGGTTACAGACGCTTCAGGTTACAGACTCTGCTAACCCAGAAATAGTACCTCGGGTTAAGAACTTTGCTTCAGGATGAGAACAGAAATCGGGCAGCGGCAGCGGGAGGCCCCATTAGCTAAAGTGGTGCTTCAGGTTAAGAACGTTTTCAGGTTAAGAACGGACCTCCGGAACGAATTAAGTACTTAACCCGAGGTACCACTGGGCTTCATCCAGTCATCATGCGAAAGGCTGGACTGGATGAAGCCCAAACCGGAATTAAGATTGCCGGAAGAAATATCAACAACCTCAGATATGCTGATGATACAACCTTGATGGCAGAAAGTGAGGAGGAATTAAAGAACCTTTTAATGAGGGTGAAAGAAGAGAGCGCAAAATATGGTCTGAAGCTCAACATCAAAAAAACTAAGATCATGGCCACTGGTCCCATCACCTCCTGGCAAATAGAAGGGGAAGAAATGGAGGCAGTGAGAGATTTCACTTTCTTGGGTTCCATGATCACTGCAGACAGTGACAGCACTCACGAAATTAGAAGACGCCTGCTTCTTGGGAGAAAAGCAATGACAAACCTAGACAGCATCTTAAAAAGCAAAGACATCACCTTGCCAACAAAGGTCCGTATAGTTAAAGCTATGGTTTTCCCAGTAGTAATGTACGGAAGTGAGAGCTGGACCATAAAGAAGGCTGATCGCCGAAGAATTGATGCTTTTGAATTATGGTGCTGGAGGAGACTCTTGAGAGTCCCATGGACTGCAAGAAGATCAAACCTATCCATTCTTAAGGAAATCAGCCCTGAGTGCTCACTAGAAGGACAGATCCTGAGGTTAAGGCTCCAGTACTTTGGCCACCTCATGAGAAGAGAAGGCTCCCTAGAAAAGACCCTGATGTTGGGAAAGATGGAGGGCACAAGGAGAAGGGGATGGCAGAGAATGAGATGGTTGGACAGTGTTCTCGAAGCTACTAACATGAGTTTGGCCAAACTGCGAGAGGCAGTGAAGGATAGGCGTGCCTGGCGTGCTCTGGTCCATGGGGTCACGAAGAGTCGGACACGACTGCACGACTGAACAACAACAACAACAACCACTGTATAGGAGAAGTTGCAGCATGTTGTGCTTCTATTCATAATCCCACCTAGCCCTTCTCCAGCATTATAGCCCCTTTCCCCCTGGTTTTGCATCCACCCACACCTTTTAGGGATGTTTTCGAAACATTCACTTGCATTCAGGGCCGGCGCGTCCATTTAGGCAAACTAGGCAGTTGCCTAGGGCGCCAAAATGGAGGGGGTGCTGGCCAGCCTGGCCCCCGCCCCCCACTGCCCGCCGCCGCCCCAACCAGCGGCGGAGCAAGCAGCTTGGGGCGAAAACCGCGGCGGCGCCAATATGGAGGGGGCGCTGGCCAGCCTGCCCCTCGCCCCCCGCCGCGGCCCGGTGCCGCCCCAACCAGCGGCGAAAACCACGGCGGTGCGGGGCGCCCAGCAGGGCAGGTGGCGGGGTACCATACGTCATGCGCAATGACGTCACGTGGCCCGCCCCCTCGCCTAGGGCGCAAAAATCCCTAGCACCGGTCCTGCTTGCATTTCTATATGGTTTGGAGTTCCTCCCTCCCTCCACTCCCCAGCCTATTAGCCTCTCTCTTGTGTGTGCATTGAGTTGTTTTGGGCTGCATATCTAATACCGAGCCTCGTTAGCATCTCAGTTGGGCCTTCTAGCAGCTCCCTCACTGAGAGAAGTGAGGCTACAGGGAACTGGGCAGAGAAGGAGGAGGAGGAGGAGGAGACGGAGAAGAAGAAGAGTTTGGATTTGATATCCTGCTTTATCACTACCCGAAGGAGTCTCAAAGCGGCTCACATTCTCCTTTCCCTTCCTCCCCCACAACAAACACTCTGTGAGGTGAGTGGGGCTGAGAGACTTCAGAGAAGCGTGACTAGTCCAAGCAGCTGCATGTGGAGGAGCGGGGAAGCGAACCCGGTTCACCAGATTACGAGTCTACCACTCTTAACCACTGCACCACAGAGGGCCTTCTCGGTAGTGGCGCCCACCCCGTGGAACGCCCTCCCACCAGATGTCAAGAAAATAAACAACTATCTGACTTTTAGAAGATACCCGAAGGCAGCCCTGTATTGGGAAGTGTTTATTATGTTTTTCTATATGCTGGAAGCCACCCAAAGTGGCTGGCGAAACCCAGTCAAATGGGTAGGGTACAAATAATAACAAATTATTATTATTATTATTATTATTATTATTATTATTATTATTATTACTACCATATTTTTTGCTCCATAACGCGCACTTTTTTCCTTCTAAAAAGGAAGGGGAAAAGTCTGTGCGCATTATGGAGCGAATGCATGGTCCCTGGAGCTGAATTGCCCAGGGACCAAAAGAAGATTGAGCTTTTTCTTTTACAAAGAGAGAAGGGGGTGTTGAAAGGGTGCCGCTTTACAGCTGATCAGCAAGAGATCGGGAAGAGAGATAAGATCGCTGCAGAGAGAAAGAGATCGGGAAGAGAGATAAGGTCCTCCTGCTGAGGAGGCTGTTGGTTTCCCCAGCGACATGTGACTGGCTGATTAGATTATCTGTTTGGAAACTGTAGAAAGGGCTTTGAGCTGCTCCTTTTGCAGATGGGTCTTTTCTCCTTTGCAAAAGCTGCAGCAGCAGCACAAGTTTGAGCTGCTTCTTTTGCAAATGTGTCTTTTCTCCTTTGCAAAAGCAGCAGCACAGCAACTTTGAGCTGCTCCTTTTGCAGATGGGTCTTTTCTCCTTTGCAAAAGAAGATACACAACTTTGAACTGATCCTCAAAAAGGGGGGCTTTCCTCCTCAAAAAACTAGGTGCGCGTTATGGTCCGGTGCGTGTTATGGAGCGAAAAATACGGTATTATTATTATATTTGCAACTGCTGATCTCACCTCATAGATATATAGATGAATTTTTAGAGTAAGGCCCTTCATAGCTGACCTTTAATGGACAGCTGGACTCCGACAGGAAATAGATGCCCCAAAGCCCTCTAATATCCCAGAATAATATGGAGGCTTGCCAACTTTTTTTTTAAAGCTTTAAAAGTGCCTTGGAAGTAAATAAAGCCTTTTCTTCTTCTTTTTCCTTTTTCCTTTGGATTGGAGAAAGATGGTGTGTTGAGGGATATGAATGTTGGGAGGGATAAATAGATATGACTTGGAATGTTTGGTTGGATAGTGGGAGGGAAGAGTATATGTTATGGGATATGTAGTACGATAGTTGGATATGAATGACGTTGGTTGTATGTATATGAATGATGTTGGTTGTATTGTTATATGTGGTTATTTGTATTAATGTGATTTAAATAAAGATTATTTTTAAAATTAAAAAAAAGGAAGTAAATAAAGCAGATCTCCATTCTGTGAACAGTTTTAGTTGGTGATTTCAGCGGATTAAGCTACTGTTAAAAGTGGAGAAGCAAGCGAGACTTGGTTTGGTGTTGTTTTTTAAATTGTTTATTAACCAAATCATTTGGCCACTGTACCTAGGTCAATGTACTGCAGCAGAGAGTTGACATGAGCCTGTGAAATTTGCTCCTACATCTTCTGGATGTTACTGGAGCAGCATGGGTGGCAGCCACAGGAAAGGAGCTTATTAAGCAAGCCCTCAGGCAAGCTGGAGGAGGGAGGAAGATTATTCATGGCAGCAGCATATGGGCCGATGGAAGCCCAAGTCGGAATCCAACAGTAGCGGGTTAGTTAGAAACAGGATTCTAAATATAGCCAGACAAGCAGGGCTCAACCCCAGAATATATGAAGGATGTGGGTGGCACTGTGGTCTAAACCAGCGTTTCCCAACCGGTGTGCCGTGGCACATTAGTGTGCCGCGAGACACCGGCTGATGTGCCGCGGAAAAAGGGACCTGCAGCCCAGGGCTGCACAGGACCGTGGCGGCGGCGCTGCTGGAGCCCAGTGGCGAAGCGGAAGCCAGGGCGGCGCTGCTCCCTTGGCTGCTGCAGTAGTAGTAGCAGCAACAACAACAACAGCAGCCTCGCGCGAGAATCCCGACCGGAAGCCTCGTGCGAGAATCCCGACCGGAAGCCTCACGCGAGAATCAGAGCCCAGGGTGCCCTGCAGCCCCGCGCTGCACAGGACCGTGGCGGCGGCAATGCTGGAGCCCGGCGGCGAAGCGGAAGCCAGGGCGGCGCTGCTCCCTTGGCTGCTGCCGCAGCAGCAGCAACAGAAGCCTCGCAGGAGAATCCCGACCTGGTGCCCCAGCTGATGGGCAGGAGAAAGGACGCCGCGCTACAGCTGATCCCAGAGGTAACTCTGGGTCAGGAGACCCGGCGCAGCCGGGTGGGGGAGGAGCGGTGTGCCGCGAGATTTTTTTAATGAAACAAGTGTGCCGTTGCCTAGATTAGGTTGGGAAACACTGGTCTAAACCACTGAGCCTCTTGGGCTTGCCCATCAGAAGGCCAGCGGTTCGAATCTGCACAACGGGATGAGCTCCCGTTGCTCGGTCCCAGCTCCTGCCAACCTAGCAGTTCGAAAGCATGCCAGTGCAAGTAGATAAATAGGTACCACTGCGTGCCTTGTGCTTTTGTTACCTGCACAGGTAAGGTCACGCCCACCTCTAGTCATATGCAAAGGAAGTATGTCCCAGCCTAGGAGGAAACAGGAAGTTCTGACTGGCTGGACCAAACATTCCCTTGCATGTCCACTCTAGGAAAACAAGGAATGTTGTACTTGACTGCTACTTACATCTCACATCTCACAGAGCCAATGGAGTGGGTAGGCTTCCCTTGGATCTGCTCCTTGCCCATTTAAGCAGCCTGCACCCAGGGCACTACCTGTTTGTTCTAAGTCTTAGGAACCCCTGCCTGGATTGACCATGTGTCACTCCAGGCGGGCTGGAAGTATTTAGATTGCCCCACGCCCAAGCCAAACCTCTTTCATCTGTATTCAATAAAGTTGTGGCCTGTTTTGACCCCCAACCAGTCTTACTGGTGTCTTATTTATATGGGTTGGGGTATGGGGAGCCTGGGGACGTGGGTGGTGCTGTGGGTTAAACCACAGAGCCTAGGGCTTGCCGATCAGAAGGTCGGCGGTTCAAATCCCTGCGACGGGGTGAGCTCCTGTTGCTCGGTCCCTGCTCCTGCCAACCTAGCAGTTCGAAAGCACACCAGTGCAAGTAGATAAATAGGTACCGCTCCGGTGGGAAGGTAAACGGTGTTTCCGTGCGCTGCTCTGGTTCGCCAGAAGCGGCTTAGTCATGCTGGCCACATGACCCGGAAGCTGTACGCCGTCTCCCTTGGCCAATAATGCGAGATGAGTGCCGCACCCCAGAGTCGGTCACAACTGGACGTAATGGTCAGGGGTCCCTTTACCTTTTATGGGGAGCCTGATGGCTGGAGTACATTGGAGGCACTATGCCTCTGAACTGCCAGTTGCTGGGAATCCCAAGTGCTGTTGAGCTCATGTCCTCCTTGCAGGCTTCCCATGTGTGTCTGTGCACCTCCACCCCCCGAGCCGGACTTTGGACATGCCTGGCCTACAGGAATTTTCTCACCTCCTTCCTCCATCCTGCATGAGCAGGGCAATTTTGAACGCCACAAGCACTTTCTTTGAAAGAAGCAGCCGAAAGTGAATTTTCAACCTGCCCCTTATTTATCTAATATTACTTATGAATCTTACAGATGGGCTTTTTCCAGAGCCCGATTTGAGGCACTGCCTACAGCTGTAAAAGGTAAAGGTAAAGGGACCCCTGACCATTTGGTCCAGTCGTGTCCGACTCTGGGGTTGCGGCACTCATCTCGCTTTATTGGCCGAGAGCCGGCATACAGCTTCCAGGTCATGTGGCCAGCATGACAAAGTCGCTTCTGGTGAACCAGAGCAGCACACGGAAACGCCGTTTACCTTCCCGCCAGAGCGGTTCCTATTTATCTACTTGCACTTTGACATGCTTTCGAACTGCTAGGTGGGCAGGAGCTGGGACTGAGCAATGGGAGCTCACCCCGTCGCAGGGATTCGAACTGCTGACCTTCTGATCAGCAAGCCCTAGGCTCTGTGGTTTAACCCACAGCGCCACCTGGGTCCCTGCCTACAGCTGTACTACACGGCAAATTCCTGCGGGTACCTATCCATGCCTATGCATGACCAATAAGGTGCAATCTGTTACTCACATTCTTCTATTCTGTGAACTTTACAGTGAACAACGGTCTCGTCTTATATTACCCCTTTTATCAAAATTTAAACCCTTGCAATATTATCTGGAATTTATTCCTGAAATCCTACGCAAATTCCTTTTGGAAGACTCTTTGAGCTCAGTATCCTATGGTGTGGCCAAGTTTTGCACCTTAGCCATCAAAAAACGTAAATCGCTTCTACTGGAAAATATACTACAAATTTCTTTTGCGCCATTGGTCCCCCCCCCCCCAATCCTTAGGAATTTGACGCCTTGTAGCGATATTCTGATCGCTGGTTTGGAATTATACTGCACTGTATTACCGTGTTTCCCCTATTTTAAGACACCGTCTTATATTCCCCCCCCCAAGAAAACGCACTATGGCTTATTTTGAGGGGATGTCTTAAGGGACCGCCTCTCCTGGTATGCCCCGGGTAGGACCTTGAGGTCCTCAAATAATAACATCCTAGAGATCCCTGGCCATAAGGATGTCAGGCTGGCAGCTACTAGGGCCAGGGCTTTCTCGGTTCTGGCTCCAAGATGGTGGAATGATCTGCCGCAGGAAACGAGGGCCCTGCAGGAGTTGGTACCCTTCCGCAGGGCCTGTAAAATGGAGCTGTTTCGCCTGGCTTTTAGGTTGGGTTGAGTGTAATCCCTGACGTTTTTATTCCGTTGGTTGTTGGTGAGCTACTTATAATGAGGTGGCTTTTAAATTTTTAAGTTTTAAATTGTTTTTAATTTGTATTTTTAACTGTTTGTTTTGTGGTTGTGTGGTTTTATGATTGTTAGCCGCCCTGAGCCCGGTCTCGGCTGGGAAGGGCGGGGTACAAATAAAAGTTATTATCATTATCATTATCATTATTATTATTATTATTATTATGTAAGCCCAGCCCCGTGTTTTCCTTGGCGCCCTCCAGAACTGCGCCTATCACTATGGCTTATTTTCGGGGTATGGCTTATATTTCACAAATGCGGAAAAATCCTGCTATGGCTTATTTTATGACTACGTCTTAAAATAGGGGAAACAGGGTATATTGCTGGCTTTTGCTGTAATAAACTGAGTTGAGTTGAAAGAAGCAGCCGAATCTCTCTAACCAAGCTGCGAGTATGCAATGGTGTTTTAAAAAACAAAAGCACATTGAGGTGTGTGTAATCTGCATTTAAGGTCCCACTGGAGGGGAGGCCTGTAGCAGATGCTCCCTGCTCCCCTGGGCATGGGGAAGAATCTACTCAACATGACTTGCTCCTCCATCTGACTGCATCTACAGTTTCCCTTAAGGGAAAAGGGGGCGGAGGTGGCGGTGAGTGTCGTGTTGCCAAGTAAACCTTTCTAAAAATAATGGATATCCAGGGAGGTGATCATCAGGCATGGTGGAGCTGGTTTAAATGATGGCTTAGACTGATTGGCACATTAGTAAAAGCTGATTCTAAAAAAAAAAAAAAAGCATTTCCAGCTGGATAAAAGCATCTGCGTGGTTTTTTGAAAAGGTTTTTCAATTTAAATCAGTTTTAGATAAATACCATGGACAGACTTCAATGAACCCATGCCATTAGTATAAGGATTTTCCATGCACAATAAGACTTTCTCCCTGTCTCCTTCCCGCATCTTCCCCAAATCTGCCATGGAGGGTTGGGAGGAACCCTAGAACAGATTTAGGGGTCACACGGTAGGAGGAGAAGGGGTCAACTTTCCATTGTGCAATCAGAAATACTTGTGCTGATGGAATGGCCACTTAGCGCTATGCTGGATTCCACTTTTTTATTTTTTAAAAAGAAGGCTTCAATCTGTCTAACTTACAAGTCCCATCATCCCTGGCGATTGGGCATGCTGGCTGGGACTGATGGAGCTGTAGTCCAGGAACACCTAGAGCAGTGATGGCTAACCTTGACACTCCAGATGTTTTGGAACTACAACTCCCTTCATCCCTGACCACTGGTCCTGTTAGCTAGGGATGATGGGAGTTGTAGTTCCAAAACATTTGGAGTGTCAAGGTTAGCCATCACTGACCTAGAGGGCCACAGGTTCCCCCACTGAAGATCTCCCTCTTCAGTGCCAGAGGTCTTTCTGGGGCCTGGGACACTTTCCCAGGACCATTGAATCACCTCCAGTGTGATGTAGTGGTTAAGAGCGGTAGACTCGTAATCTGGGGAACCGAGTTCGCGTCTCCACTCCTCCACATGCAACTGCTGGGTGACCTTGGGCTAGTCACACTTCTTGGAAGTCTCTCAGCCCCACTCACCTCACAGAGTGTTTGTTGTGGGGGAGGAAGGGAAAGGAGAATGTGAGCTGCTTTGAGACTCCTTCAGGTAGTGATAAAGCGGGATATCAAATCCAAACTCTTCTTCTAAGAGCACATAAAATATTGCGAATTTCTGATTCATTACTGGGAATGGCTTATTCATTTCTAGAAGAAGCACACCAAGCTATGGTATGATGGAAAGAACCCATTCATTTCTTTGCAGTGTTTCTTCCAGTAGTGTCAAATGGATTAAATAATAATAATAATAATAATAATAATAATAATAAATGAAAGTTTTAAGGTTATTTTGGGTAAGCCTCTTTCCTGATTTTTGTTTTCCTGATAAAAGGTTTTTAAAAACCCAGTTATATGTAGTATCACATTTTTGGAAAAAACAACCCACTTAGTATAAAAGGAAGAGTAACAAATACATGCTGAATTCTACACATATCTGAATGACTTCTTATCACAGACGCTGAACTGAACCCTGCTTTGCAATGTGATATAAGGGCTGGGGAACATCATTGCTGGCGAGGTTGTTGTTGTTTAGTCATGTCTGACTCTTCGTGACCCCATGGACCAGAGCACGCCAGGCACTCCTGTCTTCCACTGCCTCCCGCAGTTTGGTCAGACTCATGTTGGTAGCTTCAAGAACACTGCCCTGAATGGCCTCGGTCCTGTATACCTGAACCATCTCATCCTCTGTTGTCCCCTTCTCCTTGTTCCCTCAATCTTTCCCAACATCAGGGTCTTTTCCAGGGAGTCTTCTCTTCTCATGAGGTGGCCAAAGTACTGGAGCCTCAACTGTCCTTCCAGTGAGCACTCAGGGCTGATTTCCTTCAGAATGGAGAGGTTTGATCTTCTTGCAGTCCATGGGACTCTCGAGTCTCCTCCAGCACCATAATCCAAAAGCATCAATTCTTTTGGATAAAAAAGAAAGAAAGAAAGAAAAAAGCATCAAAATAAAATAAAATAACCCCCCCCCCAAATCAAAAGCATCAATTCTTCAGCGATCAACCTTCTTCATGGTACAGCTCTCACTTCCGTACATCACTACTGGGAAAACCATAGCTTTAACTATATGGACCTTTGTCGGCAAGGTGATGTCTCTGCTTTTTAAGATGCTGCTTACACCATTCCATCTTCCTTTGATTCCATACATCACTACTGGCGAGGTAAGCTGGCTAAATACTATCCAGTAGGCCAAGCATTTATTATTGCAGCATATTATGGATTTTTTTTTTATGGTTATCAGCCCGAAAGTGTGGGTATTTACTTTTCATATCGCGTACATACAGAGAGAGATTTTGTCCTATAAATACCCCATGCTTCAGAGCATTGCTGAGCATAGCATAACTGGACTGGACTGGACTGTGGCCCCAGTTTTCAAGAAAAGGGATTCTCCCTCAAGCCAAGCACAGAGTAAAAATGATTAACAACAATCCATTAAATTGTACAGTTGCCTCTTGCTCGAAGCTGATATAATTATGTCATGCACAAGATTGCGGACTGTGTGGCCAGAGACTTTGGAGGCTACGAAGCAGCATGAAGACTTTATTTAGGATGCATGTGTACAAATCTACCCAAAGATGCCGGTGCAGCTTTTTCTCTTGTGGGTTCAGTTTTGCTCCCAGCTGCCTTTCATCCTATAATGGCACACAGAGACTTGGCTCCAAATCCACTGCTGATCCAGGCAGGGTTCGGCTTTTAAGTTCTTGAGCCCACCTGGGCTTCCTTCCCCTCTGTGTCGGGAATGGGGAACCAGCTGTTCTCCAGATGTTGCTGGATCCCAACTCCCATGAGCCCCAGTCAGCATGGGCAAGGTCAGGGATGATGGGAATTGTAGTCAAGCTACATTGGGAGGGCCACTGATTCCCCGTCTCTGATATATATATAAACCGTGATTTAAGCTGATCCCATTTCTTGCTGATTTAAATCACAGATTGAAAACGACCCTTATTTAAACCCACCCATGCTTTCGGCACAATCCTGTGCATGTTTAAAGGTAAAGGTAAAGGGACCCCTGACCATTAGGTCCAGTCGTGTCTGACTCTGGGGTTGCGACGCTCTTCTTGCTTTATTGGCCGAGAGCCGGCGTACAGCTTCCGGGTCATGTGGCCAGCATGACTAAGCTGCTTCTGGCGAACCAGAGCAGCGCACGGAAACGCCGTTTACCTTCCTGCCAGAGCGGTTCCTATTTATCTACTTGCACTTTGACGTGCTTTCGAACTGCTAGGTGGGCAGGAGCTGGGACCGAGCAACGGGAGCTCACCCCGTCGCAGGGATTCGAACTGCCGACCTTCTGATCAGCAAGCCCTAGGCTCTGTGGTTCAACCCACAGCTCCACCTGGGTCCCTGTGCATGTTTAGTCAGAAGCAATTCCCTCTGTGTCAGCGATGTAGCGTGGGGGTAGCAGGGGCTGGGCCCTTGGGTGCATTTTTTTGGGGGGGGTGCATTTTAGGGGAGACATGAAGAAGAGAAAACCACCCGAGTGGGGGACAGGGGGCTTTCCCTTCTTTTTTTTACAAGCGGGCAGGACAGACAAATGAGGATGAAGGGCACATGACTGTTTTGTCTTCATGCCGCCCTGCAGGCAAGGGACGAATGAACCCCATTAGTTATGGTGCATTGCGGGGCTGGTGGAGCTTGTTCCTGTCAGAGGCAGAGGTCTATAATGTTTGTTCTGCTACATGTATTGCCCTGTATGTCCTTGGAGACAGAGCAGGAGGGGAGCATACTACATTAGAAAAGGCAGCCTCCCTGGATTCTGATGCAGCCTCTGCTCCGCCTCCTCTGCTTCAGCGTCTGAGTTTGAACTGCTGCCTGCAACTGGCTCTCCTTGCTCACTAATGCCTGTTGCCTCTTCCCCATCCAACCATTCTTCCTCTGACCTCTCCCCAGTGTCCCACCACCAATCCCTGGGCTCTGAGCTTTCCCTCGGGGGTTCTCTGACTGGTGCCTCCCACCACTCCTTGTCATCCAGCCAATCCCTGACATTCTCCAACAGCATATATGCTGAAGTCTTCCTCCTCTCTCGTGCTTGTTCTTGAATGGAAAACCTGCAAATATACCGTATTGGCCTGAATATAAGCCTTAATTTCCCAAATTCCAACCGCGAAAAGTTAAAGTGAGGCTTATATTCGCGACCTTACGGTATGCAGCCAGGAGAACAGGGCAAGCAGTGCCAGGAGCGCCGCAAAGCGGCGCCCGCCCCACACATAATCTCCCGTCCTCTCCCCCAAGGCCAGGAAGGGAGAGAGCGAGGAGGGGGAAAGGCTGCCAGCAACGCGGTGTGGCTCCCCCCCCCCGTGCACTATGCAGCCAGGAGCAGCGAGGAATGGAACGGCTTATATTCGGGTATTTTTTCTTTTCTCTCTCTCCCCCCCTCCAATTTTAAAGGTGCGGCTTATATTTGGGTGCGGCTTATATTCGGGCCAATACAGTATATTCGGGCCAATACAGTGGTACACCAGGTTGTGCACTCAATTCATTCTGGGGTGCCGTTCGCACCCCGAACAGTGCGCAACCCGGGCGGCGCTTTTGAGCATGCGCGAGATTGCGCGAGATCTTGCGAGAGAGAGAGCGAGATCATGTGATCTTGTGTTTCTGCGCATGCGCGAACTGCGCGGACATGCGCAGAAGCGTCTGCGTGGTGAAAATCTCTTTCCGGGTTCCCAGCGTTTGCATCCCGGGGGTATGACTGTATCTCCTCTCCCTGTGTTCTTGGAGAATGGGTTCAGTTGATGTGATGGAAAATAATAGTCCGCTCTGGATGTTCCACAGCTGGGGCATTGTTATGAATGGAGTAACCTGCTGCTGATTTGAAATGAATGAAGAACAAAAAGGATTCCGAGCAAGGTCACATGATGGGAGGGGAAGGTTATAGGGCCAGTTCCGAAAGCTTGGCAAGGGAGGTGTTTTGTTGGCCAGGCTGTTAGTCGATTAATGCCCCTTCTTCCACCCAGGCCAGTGAAAAGGGAAGGAAAAAATGCGGGGTGGGGGGCAGATCATCCAACCCCTCCCTCCCTCCCCACCTTTTTCTTCTTGTTGTTCTCGAAAGGAAATGCTGCAGCAAAATGCACCGCTCTGGTGGCTCCAGGGCAGTGGCTGAGCCTCCAGCTTGCCGAGTCTAATGGAGTTTGTTTTTTTGCCCTTTTGGTCTTTTCTGCTGCTGATCCTGATCTGGAGCTTGCTTGGCTCTCTCCCTCCAGCGTTTGCTCTGACGGACTCTTTCAGCTTGCTCCTCTGAAAGCTGAATGTTTTGATTTGAAATGGGGATGTGCCGTTAAAGAGACAGATGCAAGATGGAAAGGAGCCCTTTCCCTGTAGGAAGAAAATTTGGGGAAATTGTGCTGACCGAACCTGTAGTAACATCTGTGCATGATTTTACACACACACACACACACACACACACACACACACACACACACACACACACATTTTCTCTCTTACTGGAGGGCTGGTCCAAATACATAAAAAGCCCAACCTCATATACTATCTCCTGAGGGTCCGTGAGTGAAAGAAGACCTAAGATGGTTACGTATTTATTTAGTTTGCTGATATTACGACAAGGGTGGTGCTGTGGTCTAAACCACTGAGCCTCTTGGGCTTGCCAATCAGAAGGTCGGCAGTTCGAATCCGTGCAACGGTGTGAGCTCCCGTTGCTCTGTTCCAGCTCCTGCCAACCTAGAAGTTCGAAAGCATACCAGTGCAAGTAGATAAATAGGTACCATTGCAGCGGGAAGGTAAACAGCGTTTCCATGCGCTCTGGTTTCCGTCATGATGTTCCGTTGCAACAGAAGTGGTTTAGTCATGCTGGCCACATGACCCGGAAAGCTGTCTGTGAACAAACAGCGGCTCCCTCAGCCTAAAAGCGAGATGAGCGCCGCACCCCATAGTCGCCTTTGAGTGGACTTAACCATCCAGGGGTCCTTTACCTTTTACCCTTTTACCTATCAGTGATGCATACCCTCCAACATTTCTCTGATGAAAATAGGAATGTCCCATTCCATAATGACAATTTTACTATTTATACCCCAAACATCTTACTGGGTTGCCCCAGTCAATCTGGGCCGCTTCCCAGAACCCCTGACAGTTAAAAGGTAAAGGTAAAGGGACCCCTGATCATTAGGTCCAGTCATGTCCGACTCTGGGGTTGCGGCGCTCATCTCGCTTTATTGGCTGAGAGCCGGCGTACAGCTTCCAGGTCATGTGGCCAGCATGACTAAGCCGCTTCTGGCGAACCAGAGCAGCGCACAGAAACGTCGTTTACCTTCTCGCTGCAGCGGTACCTATTTATCTACTTGCACTTTGACGTGCTTTTGAACTGCTAGGTAGGCAGGAGCTGGGACCGAGCAACGGGAGCTCACCCCGTCGCAGGGATTTGAACCGCTGACCTTCTGATCAGCAAGCCCTAGGCTCTGTGGTTTAACCCACAGCGCCACCTGGGTCCCCTAACATTGTATTAGTTTCTGGTCATATTCTGGTCATAATAATAATGCCTTATATAATAATAATTATATTCTGGTCATAATAATAATGCCTTATACAACAACTGCAATATCAATAATTTCTATTTGTGTCGACACATTAAATGATTTATTAAACTGCAAGTAGGGAACTCAAACTATATCCTGGTTCTTCCTGTATGTGGCAATTTTTCTGTCCATGGTGTTTCTTCCTGTCCTTGTAAGATGTCTTCCCCCACCCCGATTGTTGCTGCTATCCCATTGTTGTTCCTGAAATTTCTCCATCGCTCTATTCCGTGCTTCATTGTTTTGCACCGAGAACTTTAACAACAGCTGCCAAAGTGGCTCTGTCCCAGTAAATAAACTGATCTCCCAATGAGATCTCCTGCTGTCGTGGGGGCTGCCTCCATTAAGGCAGAGCAGAACCGGAAGCCAGCTCTGGTTAATTTCAACCATATACTTTCTTGAGTAGAATAATCTACTAAATCTTTAATCAAAGCTTAAACTTTCCCCCCTTCTAATTAATCGGCAAGACTGAGAATGTGCAGCACAGCTGCACATGCCAGCCTTTCTCCCTTCCTATGTCAAATTTGATGGAAACACAACTTAATGATTGCTCCCTACTCCCCAGTTTTGTATCTAAAGCTAGCAGATAGTTTGCATGTTTTGGTGAACTACCGTGACTTTCCTTCTAGCAATCAGAACCGCCAGCAACCCAAGTGGCCAGGACTCAGCTGAAATCAATGTCAATGCATCTCCAAAATAGGGGCTTCAGACAATCCTAATTGGCTATGAAGCCATTTCTTCTTGGGTCGGGGCAATCCTGCAGCGAAAGAGATTCTGTTTTTCCTACTCTCAAATGAATGAGTTGTCGAAACTGATAGGAAATGTTCCGGGAAGCTCACTTGCTTGTAATATTGCTCTACAGTTCAGGTCACGGGAGAAGCACATCTGTATTGTGCTTGCGTCCATTACGGACACAGCAGACGTGCACCTAGAGGAAAAATACTCTCTTTCGTCGCAATGATAAAAGAAAGGACTAAAGAGGCTGTTTCAGCTCCTGCAATTTTCTGTGTTTTGAAGAGCTTTTTGGCAGGCAGAATATAGCAAGACAGATAGCATCTCTGGTGAGGCTGTAATGTTTGGACTGAGGCCCTATAAATGCTTGCCTGGGGAGTAAGCCCCATCAGGGGTGGAGGAAGGGGGTGCGGTAGGGGCGGTCTGCCCCAAAATGCCAGGTCGCACTCACCGTGGGGCCTCCAACGCGCCCAAGCCAGGCGTCTCTCCTGGGAGTGACGCGGTGGCTTGGGCTCCCGCAGGCTCCGCGCTGCTGCAAATGGTCCACCCGCAGCCTCCTCCTCAGTTGTAGGGTGGCTGAGTGGGAGGATGCGGGCAGACTCGGAGGAGGCCCCGCGGAGCGTCCTGCACCGCCTCACCCTGCCCCATGCCGCCCCAGGCGCCCAATTGGCTTACTTTGCCGCTGAGCCCCACTGAACGTAAGGGCCATAGCTCAGTGGTAGAGTATCTGGTTTGCAAGCCAAAGGTCTCAGGTTCAATGTCTGGTGTTTCCAGGGTGTGCTGGAAATGTCCTCTGCCCGAAACCCTGGACAGCTGCTAACAGACAGTGTAGGCCAGTAGTTTCCAGTCCCTAAATGTGTGTGGATTACAACTCCCATTAAACCCTGACCACTGGCTAAGCTGGCTGGGGTTGATGTGAGTTCAACAACATCTGGGACACTGGTGAAAACAACATGGAGCAAATGGATCAGTGCCATGCATGTGCTGAATTCCCTCCTAACCCAAATTAAGCTCAACTGTGGTAGCCTGGATGGCTCAGTTTATTAGAGAATGGGGCTGATAACGCCAAGGTTGCAGGTTCGAACCCCGTATGGGACAGCTGTATATCGCTGCATTGCAGGCGGTTAGTCTAGACCAGGCATGTCCAACTCCCAACAGACTGAGATCTACTCCCACTATTAAAAAAAAAACGGCAGTGATCTACCCAAATTTGTTGAGCTTTTTTGGGGGAACCACAGTTGGTGAGCTTTTTGTGCAGAACCCAAGTTGTTGAACTTTAAAGTGCCAAAGTTGTTCAGCAGGAAGCCTGCGCATGCCAAAACCACAGCGTCTCTCAAAGACGTTGAGTGCTGCGCGGCAATTTTTTTTTTTTGGTAGATCGCTCTGGATCACGCGCTCGACCAGGGTTGACCAGGGGCAACCCACGATCGACCAGTAGATGTCGTGTCCCCAAAGATCATGATCGAACTGTTGGACAGGTCTGGTCTAGACAATCATCAGGGTCACTTCCAACTCTACAATCCTATGATTCTATGATCCAATGTACAAGCTTGAAATAGAATTAATATTATCCTCCATGATGTACAGGGAGCAACAGCTTTTTGTTGTTTAGTCGTTTAGTCGTGTCCGACTCTTTGTGACCCCATGAACCAGAGCACGCCAGGCACTCCTGTCTTCCATTGCCTCCCGCAGTTTGGTCAGACTCATGTTGGTACCTTCGAGAACACTGTCCAACCATCTCGTCCTCTGTCGTCCCCTTCTCCTTGTGCCCTCCATCTTTCCAAACAGCAGGGTCTTTTCCAGGGAGTCTTCTCTTCACATGATAGCACCGTTTCCCGCTGCTATCCCGGATTGTTGATATCCCTTAAATTTCCCGGATTTCAAAGGAAGCAGCTCCTCTCCCTCCCTGCCGGCCAGGGAGGCTCCTCAGCTGCGTTGCACGGCTGCCAATAAGGAGTCTGAGACCGACTGGGGGTGGAGCTTGCATGCCTTGTGCAGCCAGACCCTCATGCCCAACCAGACAGCCAGCCTGCCTGCCGTCTACGCGCTCGCTCTTTTGCTCACCCGTTCGCGCGCAGCCTCTGGAGCGCAGGGTGGCGAGGCTACTTGGTGCCATTGCACCACCCTCGTGGCATCCCTTATTTTCAAATCTGAAAGTTTGAAAAAATCTCTTATTTTCAAATCTGAAAGTTGACAGCTATGAATGAGGTGGCCAAAGTATTGGAGCCTCAGCTTCAGGATCTGTCCTTCCAGTGAGCACTCAGGGCTATAGCAACAGCTATTGGGCACCTAATAAATTTAGGAAGCAAGCAAAGAAATAGTGCAATTTATGGGCTCTGGGCCTCTCAGTTTTCTCAGTGAGTTTAAAAAACAAAACAAAAGAAACTTTCAATTAATAAGTATGGGAATGGAGTGGACATTTCATTTGCAAGGAAGACCAGGGGGTATGGCAAGTCCATTTCCACCAGCCCCAAAACCTTTCCCTCTCTGCCTGTCGTCCCCTGCCTTGTTCAGCGTTTCCTTCTGATTTGAAAGCCATTCTCGCCCTCTTCCCTGTTCAATTAGCTGCTTGCTGAAAAGGAGCCACAGGAAGCCTATCAAAGGCATGTTTGAAGTTTTTTTGATTTAATCTTCCCATGATGGCAGGATGCTAGTGGCTGCTTAAGGAGTTTATATAGCACTCTTCCCTCCAAGTTGGCACAAAGATTGTTCTGGCAATTTTTGCCTCCCCCCCCCCCCAAGGCCCTTTGTATATTGGAAATGGTCTTTGGAAGGTCGAACGCGCAAGTTATTCATTGCGGCATTATGACTCAGTCTTGTCAACACCCTTTTTTCATGGGGTGGTTTTTTGAGGATCAATGAAATAACTGTGGCAGGATGTAATAGAAATGTAAGTTGCTATTATTAATGGGCCAAAGCTGTTGTGCAGGAACTAAGAAGGGATCGTTTTGCAGAGGCAGGCGTGAGGACGGTGGCGGCGGCGGCTGGGAGAGAGAGATCTGACATAAAGCTGAGGGTACTGTCTTCCTGTTCTTGCGGTTCCTTTCAGGGAAAGGGTGCATTGAAAGAAGGGCAGGCAATGAAAAGAACAGAATCATTTAGTTACATCCCTTTGAAATATGCCACTATTATGACAAAGGACACATTCTCTAGTCACTAAAAGGCCCCCCAGGGAATCCTGATGGCAGCTGATTTGGGGAAACATTAAAGCAGTTACCTGCACAGCCTGGTTTTACACCTAACACCAAAAGAACCAAGATTACGTACAACTATGTTCCACTCACACAACAAACGTAACCGACTGATAAATATAATCAGTCTCAATATAACATAATATAATATTTACATGTGACACACATTAAACATATACATAACTACAAATTACAAATATGCAAGGATATGGGAACATTCTACTGAAAAACTGCGACGTCAAAGTTCAAGTTCAACAAGTCCCTTGCAACCCACATGATTCTGTTGGAGGTTCCAAAGAGTGAAAAAATAATATTTATGGAGATAATAAGTATGGTCTTGCCAGTCCACAATGTAAGAGTGTAATAGGCACAAGGAGTGTAACAGAAACTGTGGAATCTGGCAATGGTACTGTGGTCTCGTCAATCCAAGAGATAAAGATGATATTGCTACGGAGACCCAACCATAGCTGTTTATCTCCATAAATATTATTTTTTCGCTCTTTGGAACCTCCCACAGAGGTGCCAAAGGGACTTGTTGAACTTGAACTTTGACGTCACAGTTTTTCGGTAGAATGTTCCCATATCCTTGCATATTTGTAATTTGTAGTTATGTACATGTTTAATGTGTGTCACATGTAAATATTATATTATGTTATATTGAGACCAATTTATCAGCCGGTTACATTTGTTGTGTGAGTGGTTTTACACCTAGGCAAGAGCCTGATGGCTATTGATGGGTCTTTGCACACCTGCAAGAGGGTTAGTATCTGTCAAGGACTGGGTGGAAGCAGTGGAATGGTAGGAGGAACCAGCCAAGGAACCACCAAGCGAAGAAGGCTCAGAGCCCAGGGAGTGGTGGTTGGACAATGATAAGTGGTCAGAGGGAGAAGACTGAGAAGATGAGATGTTGGGGGGTAACAGGGCTTAGTGAGCTGGGAGAGTCCGTGACAGAGAGAAGTCCAGAATCAGAGGCAGAAGATGAAGCAGGAGGGTGGGAGGAGAGAGGCCAAGAGGCAGAGATGTGTTGGGCTGGTGAAGTCACTGGTGTCTCCTCCTGCTGCTGCGACAATGTCCCTCCCTGACTCCCAGAACCAGGAAAGGGCTGAAATAGGCTGTTATGTACTGAGCTGAATCCTAGAACAATAGGATCCAGAATGCAGCAGTCTGATTTGTCCGCAGAAGCCACCCATTCCAGCTCCAGGTGGAAGTGAATCAGTGACCTGATTGGCCTGCAGGAGCAGCCAATCAGGCTCCTGGATGAAGTGAATCAGCAACCTGATTGGCCTGCAGGAGCAGCCCGGAATTAGCCAATCACGTGGGGCCCATTGTGTAAATAATGTATATATAGCAGACGTTTTGGGGAAAGATTCATTCATTGCTACTACGAGCTGAATAAAGAGCATGAAATTCACACTCAACTCCAAGTATATTTCACAGGCAGAGCAAAACAGGCTTCATGCAGGCACAGTCTCTGTTTGCTTGCAAGAAGCCCTGGAGAGGAGAGGACTTAGACAGCTGTGGGGAGGTGGGAGCTTTTAGTATTGACAACTGATTTAATGCATCAGTGGTGTAGTGTGGGTTGCCAGTGCCTGGAGCTGCACGGAGGAGGTGGGTGAGTGGGAGGGAAACGGGCGGAGTACTCTTGAGCATTCAACTGCCTAACACGGTCTGTGTCACCCAGGAATTCACAGTCACAGACACAAGAAAAGAAGAGTCGTTCCGTTGCCTGGAGAGGTCACTTCCTGGTCCACACGAAGAAGCCATTTTCAACAGACCCAATGACGTAAGTATGCAGCTGTACTGAGGCAGCACTGGGTGTTGAAATTTTGCGCCCCTAACCATTTTGCACCTGGGGCAACTGCCCCTGTGGCCCTCTACACGCAATGCCACTGTAATGGAGAAGGACCTACAGGATATGAGCTGCTGTTCTCATTAGGCCTGAAACCCAGCCAAGACTGTGAATATTGTGTTTTCCTAATAAAGAGTTAACTCCAGCTTTGAACTGTGTGATTGACTGCTGTCTAAATTTCAAAAACCCCAAAGTTTGAGGACCAATAGCACAGATGTTGTCAAGGCTGTTGTAAACAACCCCACTGAAGAAGATACCCTGTTTCCCCTATTTTAAGACGTAGTCATAAAATAGGCCATGGCAGGATTTTTTCACATTTGCAAGATATAAGCCGTACCCCGAAAATAAGCCATAGTGATAGGCACAGTTCTGGAGGACACCAAAAGCCCCCACAAAGCCCCGGAGACCCCCCTCGCTGCACCAAGCAGCATCTGCCCTCCGGAGCTGGTGGGGATGGCGGAGGGGACAGGGGCTTTGAAGCAAAGGAGAGTCTGCTGGACCGCGCCCTCTCTTTCTCTCCCCGCGCTCACCAGGCCCCTCCAGAGAATGCCCTCCTCCCCTCCTGCCGAGGGGAGAGTCGGAGGCCGGTCGGCTGCGAGGCGCAGAGCAGGCAACTCACCCGTTGTCGCCTCAGCAGCCCCGTCGCGGGCTTGGAGGAGAGAGAGAGAGAGAGAAGCCCTTCCCTCCCTCGCCAACCGCCACTCCCTCCCCTCGGAACATCCCAGGGCTGGGGAGAGAGGGCTGGAAGTCAACGCCAGCGACACACACACCTTCCTTCTCTCAGACTCTCTCTCACGGTGCTTGGCAGTGGCTGTTGGCCGCCCTTTTCTTTCAGTCAAGAGTCCCGCCCTGCAGGGAGCCAGCGAGAGGCACGCACAAACAGACGCCTCTCGCCCGAGTCTTGGCCCGCCTGCTCCTCTTGCGCAGGGAGCCAGTGAGCGAGAGGCACGCTGCTCCTGACGTAAGAAAAATAAGACATCCCCTGAAAATAAGACATACTGTGTTTTTTTGAGGGGGAAAAATATAAGACGGTGTTTTTAAATAGGGGGAACAGTGGTTACCCAGGCTTGTTGCTGGTTGCAAAGGGACCCCCAAGGTTCAGGCCCCCAAAACGTAGATCCGCCATTGCAATCAATGGGGCAAAGTAAAATAAAAACACACAGTGCAGCAGTTCCAGTTTAGTCCATATTTCCTTTAGGTTTGAGTGGAGGGAGAATAAACATTAATAACCAGGAGGTTGCTAGATTTTAATTTCAAATAAGGTCTGCTGATCATGCTTTCCAATAGCAATCAGTAAGGCTGAAGCAAAAGGTTAGCTTTTATTATTTGTTCAGATTGCTCTCAGAAGAATAAGAATAAGAAGAGTTTGGATTTGATATCCCGCTTTATCACTACCCGAAGGAGTCTCAAAGCGGCTCACATTCTCCTTTCCCTTCCTCCCCCATAACAAGCACTCTGTGAGGTGAGTGGGGCTGAGAGACTTCAGAGAAGTGTGACTAGCCCAAGGTCACCCAGCAGCTGCATGTGGAGGAGCGGAGACGTGAACCCGGTTCACCAGATTACAAATCTCCCACTCTTAACCACTACACCGCGCTGGCTCTCAGAGAGTGGACAACATAGCCAGTTAAGGCAATGCCTTCCATGACCCAAGTTTCCTGCAGCAACGTTATATCAAAAGAACATAAATATTAGTTGCATGATTTATCCCTACACTTATTAGGTCAGCCTACAATTTTCCAGCAGATTATAAATCTGCAAGATTGATCAGCTTGAATGCCCCATTGCACCGCCCTCGCGGCATCCCTTATTTTCAAATCCGAAAGTTAGAGAAAAATCCCTTATTTTCTAATCCAAAAGTTGACAGCTATGGCTTCACCATACCACTGAAACAGTGCTGTTGCCCTTGCCTCTGTGCCCAGTGTGCTCTCGCCACTGCATTGCGAGGGTACAGCTGTTGTGAGGGGGCTGGCAGCAGCCTGGGTGCAACAGCAGGGGCAGACAGGAGGCAGAGACTTAGATCTGCCGTGGGGGTGCCATTGTTAGGGCACCATCGGAGAATCATTGGGGCATTTGACATACAGCAGGAAAATGCCTCAGGCCAGCCCTGGCCCCACTCTCTGAAATCAGGACCGGTGCTAGCGATTTTGGCGCCCTAGGCGAGGGGGTGGGCCACGTGACGTCATTGCGCATGACGCACGTTGCGGAGCGGTGCCCCGCCCCCTCCACGGCCAGGCGCCTCCCGCTGCCACGGTTTTCACCCCAAGTTCCTTGCTCCGCCGCAGGTTGGGGCGGCACCGGGCGACGAGGGGCAGGCTGGCCAGCACCCCCTCCATTTTGGCGCCCCTGCCGCCGCGTTTTTCGCCCCAAGCTGCTTCCTCCGCTGCTGGTTGGGGCGGCACCGGGCTGGGGGGGGCAGGCTGGCCAGCGCCCCCTCCATTTTGGCGCCCTAGGCAACTGCCTAGTTCGCCTTAATGGACGTGCTGGCCCTGTCTCCAATATCGTCTTTTCAGGTTAACGTGACAGATTGTTAGCAGCCAGCGCAAACAAATATTGTTCAACGTTTTGAAACCAAGGCCAAACCCAGAGCCGGGAAGCCTGAAATGGAGCATTTATTATTAAGCTTTATGTATCTGTGAAGACAGGAATCAAGGAATATCTCTTAAAATAATAATGGACACCTGGCACCTCTGGAGAAGGTGAAATATCTAATAAGGGAACTGAAGGTTATTCCCCCCGCCCTCTACTTGAGGAGAGGGGTTATAGCACCATCACTCAGGAGGTGAAGAATCTCAGAAGAATTTGCTAAGGAAACCGTGGCCACATGGTACACCTGCATTGTGGGACTGGTCTTTGATTAAACTTTCAAGAGTACAGAAGCCTTTGATGTATAATGGAGAGAATGTTACTGCAGACATTGTGGAATCATGTATTTCCACCCTCCCATCTCTCACACGCACACAAATTCCTGCGTAACTCTGGCTGCTTGATTAAAAACCTTTTCTTTCCAATAATAGCTTTTGGAAGGTGGAGAGGATAGACCAAACGCTAACAGCAGCCATTGGCTTTTTTTAAGGAGGATTGCTTTAGTGTGGAAAGAAAGTGCATATAGCCAGCATATAATCCTATACATCAGTCTATTTCTTCCATTTAACTCACCACGGGAATGAATGTAAGGTGTGTGTCTCCAATGATGGCTTCTGCCAGCTGCATGAATTAAATATGCTGATTTAACCCCTGAAAGGCATCTTATAAGAAGGGGAAATTAATTCACAAGTTGTTAGTAGGTCCATCATGTGCTCATTCTCCTCTTTGTGGGATGCATAACACTGGTGCAGTCAATCACAACATTCCTAGAATGTACACAATGGGTCTCAGTCCTCCAGTTAGAGTTTCCTGTACCTGGACTAAGACCACTTCCTCTGTGTGACCAGAGGTGGGAGTGGCCTTACCTGTAGTTACTCAAAGCCACAGGTGAGCAGCCATTCCACCCTCTTCCTCATCGGAACTTCGAGCGAGCAGTATCTCAAGAGAAGATGCACTCAGCCAAGAGGGCCCAGATGGAGCCTCCTCCCTTAAGGAGACTCTCCATGTACATACATTTAATCTAAGCTAGTCTGCCTTTCTGAGACTTGTAGAACCTTGGGAATGTCTGTGAGTAAACCTTTCTACTTTTAAAGAGCATTGTGTCGTGTATTTACTTTTAAGGGGGAACCAGGGGAAAGATGCCAGGAATCTGCCTTGTTATAGAAGTTCAAAAGAACTTGATCGCCACGTTTTGCTGCTAGTTTGGAGCTTGTTAACACAAGCTGGGATAGGAAATATTAAACAATATTCCCTCATCCATATTCCCACTCATCTCCCACACTCTTTCCCCCCCTAAACCATGCCCTCCAACATTTCTTTGACGAAAATAATAAGGTAAAGGGACCCCTGACCATTAGGTCCAGTCGTGACCGACTCTGGGGTTGCAGTGCTCATCTCGCTTTATTGGCCAAGGGAGCTGGCGTACAGCTTCTAGGTCATGTGGCCAGCATGACTAAGCCGCTTCTGGTGAACCAGAGCAGCGCGCGGAAACGCCATTTACCTTCCCGCTGCAGCGGTACCTATTTATCTACTTGCACTTTGTGCTTTCGAACTGCTAGGTTGGCAGGAGCTGGGACTGAGCAACAGGAGCTCACCCCGTCGCGGAGATTCGAACCGCCAACCTTCCGATCGGCAAGCCCTAGGCTCTGTGGTTTAACCCACAGTGCCAGCAGCGTCCCTTTGATGAAAATAGGGGCGTCCTAAGGGAAAGAGGGACATTCTGGTCCCAAGTCAGATACTGGAATAGATTCTGTAAATCCTGGACTATCCTTAGAAAATGAGGACATTTGGAGAGCCTGCTAAGTTCTCTGTTTTCCCCTACAATACCCTGCAGGGAGCATGAGAATTCACATCCTTCAGAGTTTCAGACATGAATGGTCATGTCTTTACTTGAAGCAGGGGCGACTGGTGCTCATGCTTTGCATGCAACATCTGCTTGGAAATAAAACAAATCAAATGTAACTCTGTGGATGACATTCAATCACACATAAGAACACTTGTAACCACGAGTCTGGAATCCTACAGTGAAATGCAGCTGGGGAGGTTTCAGCAGAAAGGAGCACTTGGTGGAAGGGCTCTTCTCCAAATCTCCCCACCGCCAGGTAGATTTTTCCTACAAGAAGTGGACAAACAGAATTCTAGAAAGATTTGCCACGACATGTGAAATATACTCGGAGTCAAGTGTGAATTTCATACTCTTTATTCAGCTCATAGTAGCAAGGAAGTTTCCCCAAAACGTCTGCTATATATACATTATTTACACATTGGGCCCCACGTGATTGGCTAATTCCGAGCTACTCCTGCAGGCCAATCAGGTTGCAGATTCACTTCATCCAGGAGCCTGATGGGCTGCTCCTGCAGGCCAATCCGGTCGCTGATTCACTTCCACCTGGAGCTGGATTGGGTGGCTCCTGCGGACCAATCAGGCTGCTGCTTTCTGGATCCTATTGTTCTACGATTCAGCTCAGTACATAACAACATGCTACTCACGTCGTTTATTGCTGAGCTCCAAAATCCTTGTGCCATTCAACTCTCTTAATTTTCTTCTGAACACTTTTGGACATCGAGCTCCGAAATCACCAGTTTGGAAAAGTGTGATGTACTGAGCTGTGAGACACTTAATCTCAGGGTCATGGGTTCGAACCCCACACTGGGCAAAAGATTCCTGCATTGCAGGGGGTTAGACCGGATGACCGTTGTGGTCACTTCCAACTCTGCCGTTCTATGATTCTATGAAAAGCAGTGTTGTCTACTACATGGACTAGGAGTAGCTCTCCAGGGTTCCAGAGATGCCAGAGATTGAACATGGGACCTTTCCGCGTGCAAATCATGTGCTCTGAGCTGTGACCCCATTTCCACAGCCATGTATCTTTCTTGAGAGCCAGTGTGGTGTAGTGGTTAAGGGCGGTGGACTCGTAATCTGGTGAACCGGGTTCGCGTCTCCGCTCCTCCACATGCAGCTGCTGGGTGACCTTGGGCTAGTCACACTTCTTTGAAGTATCTCAGCCCCACTCACCTCACAGAGTGTTTGTTGTGGGGGAGGAAGGGAAAGGAGAATGTTAGCCCCTTTGAGACTTCAGGTAGTGATAAAGCGGGATATCAAATCCAAACTGCATCTACAGTACTGTTGGATGTAGAGCCTGAAAAGGAGTGGATGGATTGTAGTAGATTCCTCGGCTCACATGAATTAAGCTCTCCTGTCATCAGCACTCAAGTTACTGGTCCTGGGCCAGTTTCGATCCCTTCTAATTTCCAGGAACAACTGGGAATGGGAGTGTTTTGAAGGATGAGGCAGGGGCATTCAAGCTGATCAACTTGCAGATTTATAACCTGCTGGAAAATTGTAGGCTGACCTAATAAGAGTAGGGATAAATCATGCAACTAATATTTATGTTCTTTTGATATAACGTTGCTGCAGGAAACTTGGGTCATGGAAGGCATTGCCTTAACTGGCTATGTTGCCCACTCTCTGAGAGCCAGCGTGGTGTAGTGGTTAAGAGTGGTAGACTCGTAATCTGGTGAACCGGGTTCGCTTCCCCGCTCCTCCACATGCAGCTGCTGGGTGACCTTGGGCTAGTCACACTTCTCTGAAGTCTCTCAGCCCCACTCACCTCACAGAGTGTTTGTTGTGGGGGAGGAAGGGAAAGGAGAATGTTAGCCGATTTGAGACTCCTTCGGGTAGTGATAAAGCGGGATATCAAATCCAAACTCTTCTTCTTCTTCTTCTCTCTTATTTTTTTTTTAATGCTGTGCTTTCTTTAATACAACTTCACACTTGCATTTGTTTTCTCTCACTTCGAATACGTATTATAAGCACCTGCAACAAACAGCACAGCTTGCCTTCCTTGTGGAAAGCAAGATGCAGCTTAATTAGTCAGGGAGATGGGCAGCAAAGGCCTGGAAGAATCAATTGTGGTGGGGAAAAAAGGAAAGCAATTAGATCCAGCGCAAACTTGCCAAGTGCAGGAGGGGATGTGATCTGAAGCTGCCCTTTGCATCTAAATAATGGCGAGGAGGACAAAGTGCCAGCAATGATGCACATGCTAGTTTTTTGATGGGCCTCTTAGAAGAATAAAAACTCAATAACCAATGGTCTCGCAGCGGCACGGGGGTATGTCATGCCTGGCTGACAAGCTACGCCAAGGAGCGTGGTATTGTCTCAGGAGACAGCTCTGAATGATTCACTTGTGCTGCAGTCGGCTTTGTGGAGAAAGGATGGCAGCTGGCAAAGGTTACCCAAACAACCTGGAACTTCAGCCCGGAGATAATAAAACTCTGTCGATGGCCCAACAGATAATTCTTCCCCAAAGAATTTGAGCTAAAATTGTCATTCCACATCCTGCTGGGGATGATTCCCTTAGAGCCAAAAGTCGCCAGAAATAAGTTGTCATGATCCCAGGGTTGGGTTCCCCATTTAAAAGTCTGGAACAGATTAATTCATTTTGCATTACTTTCTATGGGAAAGCGTGCCTTGGTTTTGGAACGCTTCGGTTTTGGAACAGACTGTTTGGAATGGATTAAGTTTGAGAACCAAGGTCTACCAGCTCCATTTAGTACACAGGCTGAGACCCTACCTGCCCGTGGACTGTCTCGCCAGATTGGTGCATGCTCTAGTTATCTCTCGCTTGGATTACTGCAATGCGCTCTACGTGGGGCTACCTTTGAAGGTGACCTGGATACTGCAATTAATCCAGAATGCGGCAGCTAGACAGGTGACTGGGAGTAGCCGCCGGGACCACATAACACTGGTCCTGAGAGATCTACATTGGCTCCCAGTATGTTTCTGAGCACAATTCAAAGTGTTGGTGCTGACCTTTAAAGCCCTAAACGGCCTGAAGGAGCGTCTCCACCCCCACTGTTCAGCCCAGACACTGAGATCCAGCGCTGAGGGCCTTCTGGCGGTTCCCTCATTCCGAGAAGTGAAGTTACAGGGAGCCAGACAGAGGGCCTTCTCGGTAGTGGCGCCCGCCCTGTTGAACGCCCTTCCAGTAGAGGTCAAGGAAATAAGCAGCTATCCTATTTTCAAAAGACATCTGAAGGCAGTCCTGTTTAGGGAAGTTTTTAATATTTAATGCTGTATTGTTTTTAACACTTGATTGGTAGCCGCTCAGAGTGGCTGGGGAAACTCAGCCAGATGGGCGGGGTACAAAAAATAAATTATTATTATTATTATTATTATTATTATTATTATTATTATAATAAGAGAAGGAACAGCCTGATTGCTCTGGAAGAACTGGTGCAAGAGGAGCCCATTGTGCTACTACTTTCCTGGCTGGAGAAGGTCACATTGTTCTCCATGTTAGCAAAAGTATCATTTGTTAAATGTGTCTGGGGAGCTGTTTAAAAAAAGTAGGAGGGAGAGCAGGGAGATTTGGCAATCCCAGCTGTGTTTGAGGCAACCCATGTGCTGGGGGCCATTTATTCATCACATCTTCCATCAATGGGTCATCCAGCAGCTGCTTCTGCTCCCTGTATTGTTCATTTCTGGTCTGGAGGACCAATTTGTAGGATCCCAGCAAAAGCATCTTGGATTGTTGCTAGGCAACGATAGGATGCACTCCAGCAACATCTGGTCCAAGCAGCAGATAACAGATTGCAGAGAAGGAAGCTGTACATTCCTTTTCTGGGCGAGGGTGAGATAAGAAAGACTGGGTGGGAACTTGGCAGCAGACACAACTTGGGCACAGAGCAGAACAGTGAAGGCAACCCAGGCAAATAAATTCCTGGGCAGCGTAGCATCACTTACAGAGAGATGGAAGGAGATTGTTTCAGTAAGGGATGGAGGTGAAGAGAGGGGACGCGGGTGGCACTGTGGGTTAAACCGCAGAGCCTAGGGCTTGCCGATCAGAAGGTCAGCGGTTCGAATCCCCACGACGGGGTGAGCTCCCGTTGCTCAGTCCCTGCTCCTGCCAATCCAGCAGTTCGAAAGCACATCAAAGTGCAAGTAGATAAATAGGTACCGCTGCAGCGGGAAGGTAAACGGCGTTTCCGTGTGCTTCTCTGGTTCGCCAGAAGCGGCTTAGTCATGCTGGCCACATGACCCAGAAGCTGTACGCCGGCTCCCTCGGCCAGTAAAGCGAGATGAGCGCCACAACCCCAGAGTCGTCCGCGACTGGACCTAACGGTCAAGGGTCCCTTTACCTTTGCCTTTAAGGCAGACTAGTAGAAGATGAGGGAGAAACTTTTTGCCCAAGGCAAAAAATCTGATTCTTTCTGAGTAGCAATGAGAGTAAGCTGACATCCACTTTTGTGGGAGCCTGAGGCTTGCAAGGGAAGTCCACATAAGAAGTGAGCAGGCAAAAGCAGGACCTTGGACAGTTCCAGGGGGTTTCTGCTGGCTGAAACATTCTCCTTCTGAAGCATCTACAGGTGAGGTTGTCTCTGCAGGGAGCTAGAGTGAACTGAAGCCTTATGTAGGCCTGATGGCTATTAAGTTCTCCTCCCTTATAGGAACTGACCGGCTAGTTCAAGGGCCCTCACCCTATTGAATTCTGTGAGGCTGGGAAGAGCAAAGTACTGCAAGAGACTTAGTCTTTGAGTCAGATTATTTTGGCAGTGCTGTGCTTCCGGCTAGGAGGGCCCCAAGTAAGATATTGACCGTTTCCCCCCTTAGGGGCAGCCTGGACCTCCATTGCATACTCCAGGGTCTCTGGATCTTGGCAGGTGAGGCAAAATAGGGCAAGATTTGATTTCTAGCAAGAGTTTCAGGCATAATGACATCCTGGAACATTCCATGCAGAGATTAGGCTGGGGAACGCCATTAAACAAGAGCTCAGATGCTGTTTCAGCTCCGGTTAGGATGAGACTTAAGCAGAATCTGCATCTCTATCTGAGTAGCTGGCTTGAGGAGCTCTGGTTTCAGGAGGTCATGTTGTCCTCGACTGACTCTGAGGACTCTAGTTCAGAAGCTCCAATGGAACCACACTCTCGACTGTTCTGCTGCTCTGTGGTTCCATTAGAGCAGGCATCCCCAAACTTCGGCCCTTCAGATGTTTTGGACTACAATTCCCATCATCCCTGACCACTGGTCCTGTTAGCTAGGGATCATGGAAGTTGTAGGCCAAAACATCTGGAGGGCCGCAGTTCCTGCAGCCAACTGGAAGCCGCAGAATATTCAGCTTCCAAAAATAGTTCACAAACAGGAACAGTCACTTCTGCATTTGTGGCGTTTGGGAGCCAAAATGTCTGAGAACTAAACTGTTTGAAAACCAAGGTATGACTGTATTTGGTTTGCATGTTCACTTGGGTAGTTTCCTCCTCCTCCTCCTCCTCTTCCTCCTCCTCCTGTTACATTTGAACCCCATGCTTCTTTTTCCTGGAATTCAAGGGGTTCCCCAGAGGTCATCCATTCAGACACTGACCAAACACAGACCTGCTTAGCTTCACATCAGCATTATGCACTCTCAGAACATGCAGCAGCAAAACTGTGAGATTCCCACAAGCTATGACAGCAACACAGCAATACGGCAATTCCCAAACCAATTGTCGCATGTGGAGCTCTTCTTTTTTCTCCTCAAAACCAAGCTTAATATGCCTCTCAGATGTATTTTGCTTCCACGAGGGTTGTTTTGTGGCACCAGCAGATTGTACGCTTGTGTGCCTCAAATGCTATTGTCATGTTGTACATGGGCTTTTCGCTGTTATTGATGCTTCCTGGCATGGCCCATGGCTTTGGCTGCCGAGCTATTATTTGCTCAAGAATTTGCAAACTGAAAAATGCGTCCTTGCCGTGCATCGCTCAGCCATTATGTATTTCTCTGCTCCGCTTTCCAATTCCTGGCCAGCGTTTGTACGACACCTAGTACGTAAACAAAGACGGGGGCTTGAGGGTTGGAACGATGCCTGTTCTCCCTCTGAGATTGCTGCTGCCTCCTCTTCCCCACAAATGCAGGGATTCCATATATCATGCCCGCAATGACTGCCTGCTGGCTAAAAATGCCAGAGAACAATCCACAAAGTGACTAGAAAACAAATGTTTGACAAGAGCAGCCAATAGCCATACCAGGAGAGGGCTGCACTTTGCTTTGAGGAAATCCGATTATGCTCGCGTTTTTCGAAAATGACTGCGCCAGCCTAGTTAGGAGCTCATTAGAGTCGACGTGTCCTCCTGACTTCGGAAGAAGGTGGCAGAAGGCAGCCGCAGGGGAAGAAGGGGCGTTTGGAGGGGAGGGAGAGGAAAGGATGGAAGTGACGGGCCCCTTGCTGTTGGCGGGTGATGACTTGAAAGAAGTATTCTACGAGGAGCCACAGGAAATGTGAGGGTGTTTGCCAGGGCTTTCATGCTCAACTTAGCCAAGGGGGAAGCAGCCCTCTAGGTAGGATGCACACTTCTGAACAGAAGCGGTTGTGTCACCATGAGCAATGGTCTGGTATACATATTGTTGTTGTTGTTTAGTCATTTAGTCATGTCCGACTCTTCGTGACCCCATGGACCAGAGCACGCCAGGCCCTCCTGTCTTCCACTGCCTCCCGCAGTTTGGTCAGACTCATCTTGGTAGCTTCGAGAACACTGTCCAGCCATCTCGTCCTCTGTCGTCCCCTTCTCCTTGTGCCCTCCATATTTCCCAACATCAGGGTCTTTTCCAGGGAGTCTTCTCTTCTCCTGAGGTGGCCAAAGTATTGGAGCCTCAGCTTCAGGATCTGTCCTTCCAGTGAGCCCTCAGGGCTGATTTCCTTCAGAATGGATAGGTTTGATCTTCTTGCAGTCCATGGGACTCTCAAGAGTCTCCTCCAGCACCATAATTCAAAATATACATATTAATAACCCACAAAACGCTGCTGGGTACCAAGACGTGGGCAGGGAAACGGCAACGCTCTCTACTCTGGCCGCGCATGAAGACTACAATGATATCGTGTCCTATTGTGAAAGAGGCAACAAAGGCTAGGACACGGTGTAAGTTAAATAAAAAGACAACACAAAGAGTTTGTCTCCTCTCCCCCGCGGGATCCCCCACCCCCAGTGTCCTTGGTAATGATGGCAAAATCTGTCGGAATCCAACGGGAGAGGTTTTATTCCCTGGCCTGATTTGAGAAACCAAACCCGCCGCCCGGCCCATCTGTGTGTCATCCCTACATTCCACTGTAGCAATTTGCTGGCTGTCGCACTCTGTGCGAGTTAATAATGGGCAGCGAGTCGCCGGTGAATCACTTTGACAATTGTTCTTTTGAAATCGCAGTGTATTAAATGACCCTTCCGTGTCAGGCTCCTCATCGTGGGCAGCTCTGCAGGAAGGAGGCCGCTCTCCGACAGCCAAAGTTTAAATGAGAAACAAAAGGCTCTTATCTGATTCACATGATCTGCTGGCAGGGTTGCGGTGGCTGGGTTTTGCCTTTGATGGGGCAGTTGCCGGGTGTGGGTGTGTGGAGAGAACATAATAATAATAATAATAATACCGGTAATAATAATAATAATAATTTGCGCGCATCTGGCTAGGTTTCCCCAGCCACTCTGGGCGGCTTCCAACAGAACATTAAAATACAATAATCTATTACACATTAAAAGCCTCCCTAAACAGGGCTGCCTTCAGATGTCTTCTAAAGGCAGTTGTTCTGGTAGTTGTTGTTCTCTTTGACATCTGATGGGAGGGTGTTCCATAGGGCGGGCGCCACTACCGAGAAGGCCCTCTGCCTGGTTCCCTGTAGCTTTGCTCCTTGCAGTGAGGGAACCACCAGAAGGCCCTCGGCACTGGACCTCAGTGTCCGGGCTGAACGGTGGGGGTGGAGACGCTCCTTCAGGTATACTGGACCGAAGCCATTTAGGGCTTTAAAGGTCAGCACCAACACTTTGAATTGTGCTCGGAAACGTACTGGGAGCCAATGTAGGTCTTTCAAGACCGGTGTTATGTGGTCTTGGCGGCCGCTCCCAGTCACCAGTCTAGCTGCCGCATTCTGGATTAGTTATAGTTTCCGGGTCACCTTCAAAGGTAGTCCCACGTAGAGCGCATTGCAGTAATCCAAGCGAGAGATAATATGGCTGCTTCTCTTGCTTGTTTGCTGCTAAAGAAGACAAGGAGAAGAAACTTGTGGGGAAGGAAAAGAAAAGAAAAGCCAGTGGGGAACAGAAGGGAATTAATCAAATGTGTGTGTGTGTGTTTGAGGGGGGAGAACATCCTGAAATAAGTAAATAGCTAAAATCTGTATTTGTGCCATTCCACTGTAAGATACTAGGCAAAAAAGACAATCACGGGAATAACTGAATTATAAAAAAGGAAGTCTACACCGTGAAAGATTCCTGAAACGAGAGAAACGTATATTAATATAGTAATCAGGGACCCAGGTGGCGCTGTGGGTTAAAGCACAGAGCCTAGGGCTTGCTGATCAGAAGGTCGGCGGTTCGAATCCCTGCGACGGGGTGAGCTCCTGTTGCTCGGTCCTGGTCCCAGCTCCTGCCCACCTAGCAATTCGAAAGCTCGTCAAAGTGCAAGTAGATAAATAGGTACCGCTCTGGCGGGAAGGTAAACGGCGTTTCCATGCGCTGCTCTGGTTTGCCAGAAGCGGCTTTGTCACGCTGGCCACATGACCTGGAAGCTGTACGCCGGCTCTCGGCCAATAGAGCGAGATGAGCGCCGCAACCCTTCTCCTTGTGCCCTCCATCTTTCCCAACATCAGGGTCTTTTCCCAACATCAGGGTCTATCTAACGAGACCATCAATCTATAAAATGAAAGCAATAATCAATGGACTGTACTATAAAATAAATAAGACAGTTTTGTAGATGATAAAAATTAAATTTAATTTTTTTTCTTACCTGTGCTGATGATAGTCATTGTTTGGATGAGGGGGTTTTATCCATTTCCACAGTCACACAATCAATCAATCAATCAATCAATCAATCAAACAAACAGTAGCTGTCACAGTCACAAAAACAAATTAAACTAAAAAGCCTCAAAGACAAAATAGCAAAAACAAAAGCGCCAAACTTAATCTGTTCCTGAAGTCCATTTGACTTCCAAAATGTTCAAAAACCAAGGCACAGCTTCTGATTGGTGCAGGTGCCCCGGAAACAATAGCCGACAACCACAGTGGATGTTCGGTGTCTAAAAAATGTTCAAAAACTGGAACACTTACTTCCGGGTTTTCGGAGTTTGAGAACCAACGCTTGACCAACCCTTGAGGATCAAGGGTTAAATGACTTAGGCCACCGTTCCAAAATCACTGGTGGGGATGGATTTTGAATTTATCTGGAAGACGTTGCTTGACATATACAGACAATGGCAAGAAATGTAACATGACTGCATTATTCTATTTCAAAGATGAAGCTGTCAGTCCCGAGGCCAAAGTGATCTCCCAAGAAGTCAAGAGTGACACATTTTGTGAGATGTGGTGTTTAAACAAAAGCCCAGAGCAAATTTCAAACCGAACTATCTGTGTCTTGATTGAAGGGAAACTAGACTGAGCTGGATGCATTTATGGCATGGAACAGAGACCGGCTCCTTGATGCCGCCGTTTAAATAGTGTGTGTAATGGCAGGCCGGGGAAGGAAAATAATGGCTTGTATGGATCCTGAGTGGGGCAATGTCAGGCAATGTCTCTCCTTAACTGAAAAAGGCCTTTTTAATTTGAGCAATCCAAGCTGAACTTTGTGTCCCATGTATTCAAATACCCATAAAGCAAAATGCCAGTGGACTGATGAAGATGTGTCGAATAATTGCCTCCCTCTCTGCCTACCATCGAACAGTTTCCCCGGAGGTAATTGAACGAAATGCAGAAAGGAAAAGATATCTGTGCAGGGGGCCAGTACCAGGGTGGCGAAATGCTTGCTATCTGTTTCCGTGAGATGTATTAATAATCTTCTAATTTATCCCCCGAGGGAGCAGGGAGAGATGGGGAAAGTTTACCAGCTCTGCAGTTTGTCACAAACTGCTGGCCCTCTCCTACCACTGCTGGTAAAGGTAAGGGTAAAGGGACCCCTGACCATCAGGTCCAGTCGTGTCCGACTCTGGGGTTGCGCGCTCATCTCGCTCTATAGGCGAGGAGCCGGCATTTGTCCGCAGACACCTTCCAGGTCATGTGGCCAGCATGACAAAGCCGCTTCTGGCGAACCAGAGCAGCGCACGGAAACACCGTTTACTTTCCCGCCGGAGCGGTTCCTATTTATCTACTTGCACGTTGACGTGCTTTCAAACTGCTAGGTGGGCAGGAGCTGGGACCAAGCAACGGGAGCTCACCCTGTCACGGGGATTTGAACTGCCAACCTTCTGATCAGCAAGCCCTAGACTCTGTGGTTTAACCCACAGCGCCACCTGGGTCCCTACCACTGCTGGAGGTCCCCCCAAACAACTATGCCAATCTGGGAATTTATCACCCTTGCCCAGATGTCCTAGCCTGAAGGTCAGCTGTTGCAGATCAGTGCCAATTCTCCCTTCCCCTTGCAAGGGGTCTGAGAAATTGCTGGACTCCAGTTCCCATCATCCTCAATAACTGGCCATTGCATGGCGATGTCCCTCCCCTCCCCTTGGAAATAATGACACAGACACGTTGTATAAGTTTAATGGGCGAGAAGGCCACAACTTTATTGGTTATGGATGTTGAGTGGTATTGGCTTAGGCATTGGACCCTAACAGACTATATCTGACCCCAACCCGTGTGTTGGAAGTCTGGGAAGGGTTAACCACCAGTAAGGAGCCCCAGTGATTTACATCGACTGGAACTCCCTCTGTGATCACCGTTAGGGGCGTGCCTTGGGCCCTAACCTCCTTAGACTTCGGACATGGCCACGCCCCCCAGAATCCTTTACCGGAATACCCTTCAAGATAAGGGGCAGGTGATGGCGCTACCTCCCCTCCTCACCTCTATGGAGACTTCTTCCAATGCCTAACCGCCAAACCAAGAGTTGTGACAGATTGCTACGAGGTAGGTGAAAAAACCCATTTGGCTAATCCAAGTGGGAAAAAGTCCTACCAGGCCCCTTGGCCAACCAAGGCGACCAACCGAAGTCCATAGCAAGGTCAAGAGATAGACTTAAGGGCGGGATGGTGGGTGAACCTAACAGCTGGGGAACGGGGCAAAAGAGGGAGGATTTCCCGCCTGCCTCTTGCTTAAAGGAAGCAAGACATGCCCCCAGGACGACCTGATTGGTCGTCCCCTGAGCGATGCGGGCCAATCGTACAGGGCTGATCTCCCAGCCTCTGTACACGTGATCAGGTCGTGACGCCTGCAATTCCACCTCCTGCTCAGGGGTGGAAGTGGGCTTCTGGCTGGGGCTGAAGGAAGTCCAGCAACTGGAGAGCCACAGCCTGGTGACTGTTCGAAGAATAAAACACCCGTGCCATGAGATCATCAATGGAGGCTCTTCTCTAAGTTATGGTAAGTGGCTACAAGAGAACACAGCCTTCTCAGCAGTGGCCCCTTGCTTATGGAGTGCCTCAGAAAGGCTTCCCTGGTGCTTCCTTCAATGTGTTTTCAGCAGCAGCAGCAGCAGCAGCAACAACAACTTTATTATTTGTCCTCCACTCATGTGATTGCATTGCCCCAGTCATTCTGGGCAGCTTCCATCATAATATAAAAACACAAACCCTCCAAGTGTCCCTATTTTCCAGGGACAACCCTGATTTAGAGAAGCCATCCCAGTTTCTGATTTGATCCTGGAATATCCCACTTTTCCGTAGGATGTCCTTATTTTCATTGAAGAAGAAGCGTTTGGATTTGATATCCTGCTTTCTCACTACCCGAAGGAGTCTCAAAGCGGCTGACATTCTCCTTTCCCTTCCTCCCCCACAACAAACACTCTGTGAGGTGAGTGGGGATGAGAGACTTCAGAGAAGTGTGACTAGCCCAAGGTCACCCAGCAGCTGCATGTGGAGGAGTGGAGACTCAAACCCGGTTCACCAGATTACAAGTCTACTGCTCTTAACCACTACACCACACTGGCTCTCATTGGATAAATGTTGGAGGGTATGGAGTAATCCAGTGCTTTTTTCCCTGGGGGTACGCAGGGGTACGCATACCCCTAAACATTTTGTGAATCTTTGTACTTTTGTCCATTTACTGTATTTATTTTTCCCGATTTGAACTATAGAGTGGCGATTTTCTTGAGTCAAAATGAGAGTACCCCTAAACATTTTTTAAGGAAAAAAGCACTTTAGTAATCTGACCCCAGAGCTGTGTGAAGGTAATCCTGTATAGGAAAGTTTTTTTAAAAAAATGTTTAATATTTCATTATGTTTTTATATATGTTGGAAGCTGCCCAAAGTGGCTGGGGCAACCCAGTAAGATGTGTGGAGTATATATAGTAAAATTATCATTATGGAATGGGGTGTCCCTATTGTCATCGGTTTTGAGTGATAATATTACCCTATATACGGTACTCGAGTATAAGCCTAGTTTTTCAGCACATTTTTTGTGCTGAAAAAGCCGCCCTCGGCTTATACTCGAGTGAGGCAGGCAGTGGCTCCTATGAAGCTTTCCCAGATTATTTGTGGTAAAATTGGGTGCCTCGGTTTATATTCGGGTCGGCTTATACTCGAGTATATACGGTATGTGTTTTATTTAAATTATCTCATGCTTAAATAATTTTTTTATAGCAAGGGTGGAGATGTAATGGGAAGTTGAGGAACCTGGACAGTTCCTTGGGGCTGTTGTTTTCAGTTCATGTGACAGGTTTCAGAGGCTCCTCTGAAATTTAATTGATTGATTGATTGCCCCTAGTTTGGGGGAAACTATAAGGGAAGCCCAGATCCAGATGCCCTGGCCCTCCTGGTGAGGGGTAAATTAAGGGGCAGGCCAGGTGCTTGGAAGCCGGATGAAGATACCAAGTGTTGACATGGGCCTGAGATGGAGAGAGAGAGAGCCCCCAGTTCATTGGGCGAGGCCTTGGCCAAGATCTGACTTCACAATGGGCTGGGGAATGTTTTGCTTCCCAGGAAACCAGGTGAGTTGTTTGAAAGGATCCTGAGATCAGTTAAAAGCTCATTCAGCTATCTCCTTCAGCTCAGTTGACATTGCAGACATCCGTCTCCCTCAGAGAACTCTCTTTTTTGGATCAGTTGGTATTGGAAACATCTGTCTCCTTCGGACAACTATCTTTGGCTCGGTTGAAAGCCCAGAAAATGGTCTTCTGCCTCCCCTGAGGCCACAGAAGGTAAGGTAAGAGGGGAAGAGGGAAGACAGTTTTGAAAGTTGCTCCTTGGTTATTTGTCCTTCATAAATGTTTAGGGAGGCTTTTAATGTTTAATAGATTGTTGTATTTTAATGTTCTGTTGAAAGCCGCCCAGAGTGGCTGGGGAAACCCAGCCAGATGGGCGGGGTATAAATAATAATAATAATAATAATAATAATAATTATTATTATAATTATAATTATAATTATAATTATAATTATAATTATAATTATAAATCCCATGCTCCCCGGGAGTGTTCTGGTTAATTTTCTGATTTATTTTTGAGTTTGTCTCCATCCAAATGGCAGGAGAATTACCACCTCCCCTCAAGAAAAAAAAAATCAGTAATATGCTCCCCCTGCCCCCAATTTCACCACCCAGAAATAGGAAATTCTAGGAGCTCATTTTTCACTCAGCCCTAAAATACACACCCACCTCTGCAGGGCTCACACCCTTAAGTAGTCCTTTCCTTGGGTGCATATCCAACATCTTGAATTAGTTTCTGAAGGGAGGGTGTTCCACTGGATGGGCGCCACCACCGAGAAGGCCCTCTGCCTGGTTCTCTGTAACTTCACTTGTCGCAGCGAGGGAACTGCCAGAAGGCCCTCGGAGCTGGACCTCAGTGAACGATGGGGGTGGAGACTCTCCTTCAGGTATACTGGACTGAGGCTGTTTTGGGCACCAACACTTTGAATTGTGTAGGTCTTTCAGGACTGGTGTTATATGGTCTCGGTGGCCGCTCCCAGTCACCAGTCTAGCTGCCGCATTCTGGATTAGTTGTCGTTTCTGGGTCACCTTCAAAGGCAGTCCCACGTAGAGTGCATTGCAGTAGTCCAAGCGGGAGATAACCAGAGCATGCATCACTCTGGCCAGACAGTCTGCAGGCAGGTAGGGTCTCAGCCTGCGTACCAGTTGGAGCTGATAAACAGCTGCCCTGGACACAGAATTGACCTGCGCCTCCATGGACAGCTGTGAGTCCAAAATGACTCCCAGGCTGCGCACCTGGTCCTTCAGGGGCACAGTAACCCATTCAGGACCAGGGAGTCCTCTGCACCTGCCCGCTCCCTGTCCTTCTGTCTTGTCAGGATTCAACCTCAATCTGGGGTTGAAACAGCAGCAAAGTGGACTCTAGGCAAGCATTCTTAGAGGGCAAGTCCCACAAATAGGGTGCCACCACCGAAAAGGCCCTCTGCCTGGTTCCCTGTAACCTCACTTCTCACAGGGAGGGAACTACCAGAAGGCCCTCGGAGCTGGACCTCAGTGTCCGGGCTGAACGGTGGGGGTGGAGACGCTCCTTCAGGTATACAGGGCCAAGGCCATTTAGGGCTTTAAAGGTCAGCACCAACACTTTGAATTGTGTTGCAAAACCTTTGCGGTTCTCACAGAGGCTTTTAAAAACGTGTTGCTTTTAATCTTGTGCTGTGTTTCAACATGGCCGATTTTACACTCTGGAATTTTTAAGGCTTGCGTTATGTGTTGCTTGAGATGATAAGATATATCGAGAGAGATTTATATCTCCCCTCTCTTTTCTCATGATTGCTTTAGCCCTGGTTTATGCTGTAACATTGCGTTGTTTTTCATTTTGGGGTTTTTAAAATTCTTTTAATACTTTTGGTACGGCGGCCCAGGGAAAAGTGAAAGTTATCAGGCACTTAATAGAGTAGCATAAAATAAATGGCATCTAGGACTACATTTAAGAGCAGGTAGTTTAAAAAACTACGGAGTGAGCTTTCAAGATACCTTCCTTCACCCCAGTGTTTTCAACAAAAGCGGAGATGTATTATAATACAGGAATTATATCCCTTTATAATTATAATTAAAGGAAAAGTTAGGCTTCTTCATCAATGCCCTTCTTAAATTAAACATGTTCTCTGATTGCCTCATCATGAAAAGGCAATCAAACTGAGTGGAAGATTTTTTAATACCTTCGCTAAACAAATGGCAGGTCTCCTTATTCTCCAGCGTAGCTGCAGGTTACCTTACTTATCAGATGTAATCTTCTAAATCATAAACTACTTCATTTGGATTTCGCCCCCCTTCCCCGCAGAATACCTTCTGCACAATGTGAAATTGTCCTAGGAGGGATTAATAATTAAACTTCAAATTTAAAGTAGGCTGTCAGAAGAATGGAAAGAGGGAAAAGGATGGCGCTAATGATTCTAGCTCGGGGGCCCTCTCGGCGACGGAGGCTTTGATCCGTTTGCGGTGTTGCGGGGGAGCAAGTGCCCTCCTGCAGCCTCGTTCAGGCTGGGTTTCTAAGAGTTAGAGCACAGATGAACAGGCATGGGTATTGCTGCCAATGCCTTGCTTAGATACTAGAGCAGGGGTCGACAACCTCTGGCCCATGGGCCAGATCCGGCCCACGAAGACCGTTTTACCGGCCCACGAGCTGCCCCTGAACCAGACCGCCCGCTCGGCGAGTCCCCTGCGCTGCGCTAAACCGGCGCGACACAGTGCCGCGACTCGTCGAACGGCACCGGTAATTGCGTCTGTGCATGCACAGATACTGGAAATCGTGTCTGCGCATGTCCAGATGCCGAAAATCACTTCTGCGCAGGCGCAATTTTCGGCATCTGGGCATGCGCAGAAGCAATTTCCGGCGTCGCACTGCGCCAGTCCGGCCCATGGACGATCTCTGTGGGAGTGGTCCAGCCCATGGCCAGAAAACCTTGCCGACCCCTGTACTAGAGTCATCCTCGAGTTTTCATTTGGAATGAAAGTTGGGGCACAAAAATGAAACAATTCAAAGTTCTGGTTTTGACCGATAAAGACCTCAAGGACCGCCTCGTTCCAGATGAACTTACTTGGACTCTGTGTTCATCTTCTGAGGCCCTTCTTCATGTGCCTCCGCCACACGAGAACGGGGCCTTTTCTGCAGTGGCTCCCCGTCTGTGGAATACTCTCCCCAGGGAAGTTCACCTGGTGCCTTCATTATACACTTTTAGGCTCCTCTTTAACCAGGCTTCCTCTTTAACCAGGCCTTTGGCTGATTAATATCCAATGCTCTTTTAAAATGCGTTGGGAGAGGGTTCTTGGTTTGCTTTTGTTTTAATTGCGTCTTTTGTGCTTTTATATTATGATTTTAACTTGTGAACTGCCCTGAGACCTGCGGGCATAGGGCGGTATATAAATTTAATAATCATAAATATAGTTTCAAACAATGGATAAGGGGCATGATATTCCCCAGAGCAAGAGTGGGGAATCTCTGGCCCAAATGCCAAATTCCAGACCTCTCCATTTGGCCTATGAAGCTATTGCAATTCGTAGTGCTTGGAATTGCGATATTTGATTAGGAAGGATAAATGTCTGGATGGCAATTTGTCCAATCATAAGGCCCAGTTGTGCGTCGAGGTCCCCAAGCCACCCCCATAATAAATTCACACTTCAGACATAATTTTTGTTTGCATTTTTGGCATAATTTAGGCCACAACTTTATTAATATACAAATCATGTGAGTGGTTGCATAGGCATTGGTTCAGACTAGCTGTCCGACGGGACAGAGCTGACCACATGTCAGCAAAGGGAAATCCCATCTCGGGAGAGTTATGGAGGCTGGGAGCAGAGCCCTCCCTCTCCCCAGAGGTTCCCAGGGGCTCTTGCGTGGCCCTATCCCCCGACCGGGGGTTCGGACAAAAGCATGTCGAGCCCCTGGATTCCTTTAATGGAATTCCCATCACCATCATCACTTTGGAGGGCGACCGCCCTTCCAGCAACCAACATAACCAATGCCTAACCGCCAACCTTACAAGTTGTGACTAGTTGCTATGTAGGAGCGAAAACCAAATGGCACCAGCCAATCCGCCAGGTGGAAAAATTCCTACTAGGCCCCTGCCCAACAGCAGACGACCCCATGACAGGCAATAGCAAGGTCAATACAGAGGCCTAATAAAACAGGGAGGGAGGGTGGGTGATCCGAAGCACGCAGCCAAGAGGAAGGTCGCACCGTGTCATGGACGCTGGGCTGTCCATCACAAATTGCAACATATAAATCTCCCCAGCAACACCACCAGGTCCAATCCAAGCTGTGGCCATCTCCCAACTCACCCCAGCTACAGGGGAGGTGGCTTGCTAGCCCCCACCGCAACACGTGCTCTCCGAGAGGGAGAACACGCTTTAGTGCTTTCTTGGTGCAGTCGGTGTCATCAGGATATTTCTTGTGGAAAGGGCGATGGGTACTTGAATGCACTCTGGGCTTTGGAAGTTAAAAGGAAAATAGTCCCCGGGTCGATAAATGAAAATGAAGGGATGGCTCCACTGTAAAAGATGGAAAGTGATCGCCTTGTTAAATCGCGGTTGGACCAGCTGGTGGTTAGCATCCCGAGGTGTGGGGAGGACAGTCATGGAAAGATAAAGGACTCAAGGAAGACATCACTTTCCCACAGATATCCATAATTCATGGAACACTGTCAAATGTCATGTCATTGACAGCCCAAAAGGGAGGGGGGAAGGTGCCTTCCCTTGTTGTTCTTTAATGAAATATGAGCAGGACCAGAGAGACTGAAGGAACAGGATTTGAAGTCCAGCTAACCAATTCTGAAAGCAACTGTTTCTACCCAGGGGTGCAGCCAATGCTCTCCTTATCCAAATTTCTGGTTGGATGGCTCCAGGGTGCTGGAGACAGGGATCCCGCCTGCTGCAGAAATAGTAAAGGTAACAAAGTAAAGGACCCCTGGACCCTGGACGGTTAAATCCAGTCAAAGGTGACTATGAGGTGCGGAGATCATCTCGCTTTTCAGGCCAAGGGAGCCGGCATTTGTCCACAGACAGCTTTCCGGATCATGTGGCCAGCATGGCTAAACCGCTTCTGGCGCAACGGTACACTGTGACAGAAACCAGAGCGCACAGAAACACCGTTTACCTTCCTGCCGCAGCGGTACCTATTTATCTACTTGCACTGGCGTGCTTTCGATCTGCAAGGTTGGCAGGAGCTGGGACAGAGCAATGGGAGCTCACCCTGTCACGGGGATTCGAACCGCCGACCTTCTGATCGGCAAGCCCAAGACGCTCGGTGCAACCCCAGTCTACTACACTACCAGGTGAGTGAGGATACTCAAGCTAGCACCTTTTGCAATGCTTTGTCCAATGGCCTGTTGGGATTTTGCCTCACCAGTTAGTGCCTTGACTTCTCCTAAGCCTTAAACTGTAATGGCAGGGCAGGAGAATTCCTAGAATTCATGTCATAAATTCTCAAGGGCTCGTCCACACTTCTGTTTGTCCTGTGCCTAGAAAGCAGTTTTCTGCTTTCCAGCCACAGGTCTGAGCAGTTTCCCACTTTTCCCTGGGAAAACCCACTATTTAGATGTCATGAACTAGCCAGCTCCCAGTGAAGGTTTGCAACCAGCTGAAGAAAGCAGCCAGGAACAGAGAGGGTTAACTGCCAGGCAGGATGAGCATGGGCTAGTGCCAACTCCCCTGCCTCTTGGAATTCTGGTTGATGAGGGAATGGCTGAGAGCGGGCCGGAACCCAGCCAACGCTTTCGAGAAGTGCAAACTGGCGCGAGCAGAGAAGGAAGCAGTTTGTCAGAACGAGAAAAGATTGGAGCTGAGCCAATCCCTCCTAAGAGGAGGCTAAGGGGAGGGCTGTTAGACCAGAAACAAAGCAAGAGGCGCAAAGTGAGAAAGTTCAATATCTTCTGTAACCGGAAGGAGTCTTCAGAAGGGTCATCGTGATTGATGATGCCGGGAGGTTGTGTTAGAGCCGTCCGGAGCGATCTGTTGTTTTGACAATAATTCATCCATTTTAATGAACTACGCTTACTGTGTGATCAAGCCGGGGACTGGACTCCTGGCATTAGAGCTGAATCAGTGCAGACTCTAGTCCGCAGAAAACCCAACTGACGTTTGCTCCAATTCAGGAGTAAGAAGTGGGTTTTCCCTGGGAGGAAGCAGTGGGATAAGCTGAAGTCTGGACAAGCCCTTAGTTAAACTGGAATGCAGGAGTGGAGACAGATTAACCAGAGGCCAAATCCAAGAATGGAACCAGGGCACTCACCTGTGTTTCTATATACTCAGAGCTTCTACACATAACAAAAATATGCCAGTTACAAATAATATCCCTGTGGGGAAAACCCATCAATTCGAGTGCATTTGGTGTAATGCAATTGAGTTTTGCACTCTGAGCGTGTGGCTCTGGCAGCTGCTGTACCCTTGGATCCTGACAAGATAATAGCCCACACTTATGGATTATCCTTTCCCGTGAATCCTTGCCCTGTGTGCAGTCAATTACTTACTAAGGCTGCGATCCAATACACATTCCCCTGAGCGCAAGTCCCATTGAACTAAATGGGGTTGGCATTTGTCTAGACCAGGGGTAGGCAACCTAAGGAGAGCCAGTGTGGTGTAGTGGTTAAGAGCGGTAGACTTGTAATCTGGTGAACCGGGTTCGTGTCTCCGCTCCTCCACATGCAGCTGCTGGGTGACCTTGGGCTAGTCACCCTTCTCTGAAGTCTCTCAGCCCCACTCACCTCACAGAGTGTTTGTTGTGGGGGAGGAAGGGAAAGGAGAATGTTAGCCGCTTTGAGACTCCTTCGGGTAGGGATAAAGCGGGATATCAAATCCAAACTCTTCTTCTTCTTCTAAGGCCCGGGGGCCGGATGCAGCCCAATCGCCTTCTCAATCCGGCCCGCGGACGGTCCAGGAATCAGTGTGTTTTTACATGAGTAGAATGTGTCCTTTTATTTAAAATGCATCTCTGGGTTATTTGTGGGGCCTGCCTGGTGTTTTTACATGAGTAGAATATGTGCTTTTATTTAAAATGCATCTCTGGGTTATTTGTGAGGCATAGGAATTTGTTCTCCCACCCCCCCCAAAAAATATAGTCTGGCCCACCACATGGTCTGAGGGACGGTGGACCGGCCCACAGATGAAAAAGGTTGCTGACCCCTGGTCTAGGCATACAGAGGAGGAGCTGCAGAAAGCGCCCCATGTTTCCTTGCCACCGAACAGACTCAGATGCACTGCTGTAGCAGACGTGTCTGCCCCCCCCCCGGCAGTTGCGAGAAGCATTCGTTTCTCAGGCAGAGCACGGCGGATGACACCAGCACCGCAGTGTACACATGGAAGCAATTTGCGAGCATTAATTCCACTTGCTTGGAGAGAATGATGTATGTGCCGTTTGCGAGAAGATGCACAGGGGTTCATGCTGTGGCATTCATCGACTCATGCAGGCCGAGCTGTTTACAGGGCTTCATTGTAGACCCGGAGGTGTAAATATATGTCTCTCTCTTTCTCTGCTGTCTCTCCTTCTCCCCTACAACCATCACCGCCCCCCCCCCCCGGCCCGGTAGGCTGACTCGCCAATCCAAGACTCACTGTCAGTAGCAGCTGTCACATTGAATCACTAGAGATATTTTAGGATTTGGCCATTGATGAATGTGTAGGATGCAGTTGCTCATGCCTGTGGCAGGAAAGCGAAGGCTGGGGAAACTGCTGCCATTAAACATTCCCCCAGCACATCACGGGGGCCGCCATGGATATATGGCAGCCCACGTAAAACTAGATCACGAATCATCAGGAATGGTTCCACTGTTCAGTTCAGGGCTGAGGAACCACAGGTTTCTGAGAGCCAGTGTGGTGTAGTGGTTAAGAGCGGTAGACTCGTAATCTGGTGAACTGGGTTTGCGTCTCCGCTCCTCCACATGCAGCTGCTGGGTGACCTTGGGCTAGTCACACTTCTCTGAAGTCTCTCAGCCCCACTCACCTCACAGAGTGTTTGTGGTGGGGGAGGAAGGGAAAGGAGAATGTGAGCCGCTTTGAGACTCCTTCGGGTAGTGATAAAGCGGGGTATCAAATCCAAACTCTTCTTCAGGTCCAGGAGCTGCATAGGGCCTCCCAAGCATCACTGTTTGGCCCCACAGGAGTCTCCCCAGGCCAAACCCCCAACTTTGCACCTCCCTCGAGTGCTTTGGCTGGCTGGGATATGTATCCTTGAATTCTGATCATGCCTCTTCCTGCCTGGTTGGAGGACAGAGTAGTGTGTGTGTGTGTGTGATCACAATGCATTCTTGAATGCCATTTTCACTGGTAAATTTATTTTTATGGGCCTTTCCCTGCGTAATGTATGCATTTAGAGAACCGCATTGCAAAATTGCGAGAAGTGCGAATTTCAAAGAATTTCTGTGTTTCGGTTCTCATCTTTCTCTCTCTCGGAAAGTGCAAAACAGGTAGGCTTGCTTTTCAGTGAGAACTGAAATGAACTATTTACCGTAACTATAGTTAAATTAAAGTCTAACAGGAATTGAAACAAGTACAGTGGACGCTCGGGTTGCGAACGTAATCCGTGTGGGAGGCACGTCCGCATCCCTCAGCGTCCACAACCCACAGCGCTGCGTCTGCATACGTGCGTGATGCAATTTGGTGCTTCTGTGCATGTGCAAAGCGCGATTTAGTGCTTCTGCCCATGCACGAGCGCCGAAACCCGGAAATAACCCGTTCCGATACTTCCAGGTTCGGTGCGTCCGTAACCTGAAAACATGCAACCCGCAGCGATTGCAACCCGAGGTATGACTGTATAGCCGATGTGAAAGGAAGAAGGGGAAGAAATAAAAATAAAAATGGCAAAATGATACAATATTTTAAGCATTGAATTGGAATTAGGAAATGTATGTTACAATGAGCAATGATGGTGATGATGATGGTGATAATAATAATAATAATAATAATAATAATAATTTATTACTTATACCCTGCCCAACTCGCCAGGCCTCCCCAGCCACTCTGGGCAGCTTCCAACAGGATATTAAAAACACAATAAAACATCAAACATTAAAAACTTTCCTAAACAGCAGCAAAAAGAAACATAATTGTAGTGGGGTAGAAAGTCAACTTTTCAAATTGCATTAAATTTGAATTAAATTGATGTCAATTTGTTAAAAGTTTTGAAAAGCAATAAAAACTAATTGGGAAAAAAGGAGTGAACTGAAATGAATGTCTCCCCTGTCCCTTCCTGCGAGTAAATATGGCAGCCTTAGGGCCACTTTTAAGCATTACGTGTGTACTGATTGTGAACTCTAGAGGGAGCTGGAGGAAATCTCAGCTCACAGACAAGTGCATCTTGAATTGCACACATGCGTTTGCAACCTGATGCCCATCTTGCATTTCCAGCTGCACATTGAAAACATGCTTAAGTGGACACCTGAAAATGTAATGTGTGAAGTTTTGCCCAAGGTCACTCTATACTCAAGCGCTCTGCTCTGCCATTTCTAGCAAAACGGAAGGTGCTGGGATATGCCTGACCTTTCGGCGTGAAGCCTCTGAGAGCAGGGCAGGGGAGTGCTTGGGGATTCAGCTGATTAAGGTGAAATATTTTCTGTGGTGGGAGAGAAAGAATCAAAGGTTGGCTTGCCTTCAAATGGCATTTCATTGTAAAGGTCCGTTTGGTTTTGACAGTGAATGGGAGAAAAAGCCCCAGGCAAAGGGGCTGGGATAATGTATTTTCCGAGCCTGCTCTGACAAAGGGGTCGGAAAGCCTGGATTCCCCTCTGATGGAAGGTGTGGAGAGAGAAACAGAAGACACCATAGCTGTCAACCCTTTGCGGGAAATTTCCTTATTCCAATGCCGTTTCCCGCTGCTATCCCGGATTGTTGATATCCCTTAAATTTCCCGGATTTCAAAGGAAGCAGCTCCTCTCCCTCCCTGCCGGCCAGGGAGGCTCCTCAGCTGCGTTGCTCGGCTGCCAATAAGGAGTCTGAGACCGACTGGGGATGGAGCTTGCATGCCTTGTGCAGCCAGACCCTCACGCCCAACCAGACAGACAGCCTGCCTGCCGTCTACGCGCTCACTCTTTCGCTCACCCGTTCGCGCGCAGCCTCTGGAGTGCAGGGTGGCGAGGCTACTTGGTGCCATTGCACCGCCCTCGCGGCATCCCTTATTTTCAAATCCGAAAGTTTGGAAAAATCCCTTATTTTCAAATCCGAAAGTTGACAGCTAGGGAAGACACCATGCGCAGAAAAGGGGCCATCGTCTACAGGTTTAATCAGAAGTAAGTCCGACTGAACCATGCTGCAAAGCAAGCGTGCAAACTGCAGACTTTGTTTTGCTGAGGATAGCTGTGCATGCAAACACATCTTCTAACTCCATCCTATGCATGTCTGCACAGATGTACATCCCATTGCATTCAACAGACTTTACTCCCAGGTAAATGAGTCCAGGTTTGTAGCCTTAAAGCACAAAACTAGGCAGATGAAAGTCCCACTCAGTTCAAAGAGATTTACTCCCAGGTAGGGATGTGGGGAAGGGACATGGGTGGCGCTGTGGGTTAAACCAAAATTGCAAAATACTGGAAGACACAGGACTTACCAACGATAGAAGAATGGCAGATGAAAATGATGGACTACATGGAACTCGCCGGACTGACAGGGAAACTACGCGACCAGAGGGAGGAGACGGTGGAAAGATTGGAAGAAATTTAAAGTATACTTAAAGAACTATTGTAAGATTTAAAGAATGAAAAAAGTTGGAAGAAATGACAGCCTACAGAGTAGTAAATAGGTTTAAGTAATTTAGATATATGATTTTAGGTTAAGATTATTATAAGTTAAGGATATAAGTGTTTTTAGTAAATAAGATTTAAAGATGACAAGAAATTACTAAAGATGATTGACAATGAAACGCAGCAGGGGAGACGAGAGGAAGTCACCCCAATATGATTAGACATAAGGAATGGGGAATTATGATGTGTGTTTGTGTTGTTGAATATGTTTTATCTTTTATGTACTATGTATTATGTGTGTTTTTTCTTGTTGTTTTCTGTTTGTTTTAAAACCCAATAAATATAATTAAAAAATAAAATAAAATAAACCACAGAGCCTAGGGCTTGCCGATCAGAAGGTCGGCAGTTCGAATCCCCGCGACGGGGTGAGCTCCTGTTGCTTGGTCCCTGCTCCTGCCAACCTAGCAGTTCGAAAGCATGTCAAAGTGAAAGTAGATAAATAGGTACCGCTCCGGCGGGAAGGTAAAAGGCGTTTTCCATGTGCTGCTCTGGTTCGCCAGAAGCGGGTTAGTCATGCTGGCCACATGACCCGGAAGCTGTACACTGGCTCCCTCAGCCAGTAAAGTGAGATGAGCACCGCAACCCCAGAGTCGTCTGCGCCTGGACCTAATGGTCAGGGGTCCCTTTACCTTTAGGGATGAGGGGGGGAGTGGCGGCGGCAGCGGGGGATTCTACTCAGTTCACATTTAAAGGCGAATCTATCCCATTTCCACTTCCTGAAATGATACCCAAACTCAAACACAGCCATCCTTCACAATGTGCAGTGCATTCTCTGAATTTAGCAATGCAGTTTTCCAACCAAGTAATGTATACACAACAAACACACACACACTAGGTAAATTTTTCACAAAAATGCCTACAGTGGAACCTTGGTTCTCGAACTTAATCCATTCCCGAAGTCCGTTCGACTCCCGAAACGTTCGAAAACCAAGGTGAAAAACCGATTGGCGCAGGCGCACCGGAAACAATAGCCGACAGCTGCATCGGATGTTCGGCTTCCAAAAAACATTCGAAAACCGGAACACTTACTTCCGGGATTTCGGCATTTGGGAGCCGATTTGTTCGTCAACTAAGCCATTTGAGAACCAAGGTTCCACTGTATATGAGTGAAAATTACAAAAATGCATTACATATTGAACAGCTGCACATTCCAGCATTGCAGGGGATTGCACTAGATGACCCTCATGGTCCCAACTCTACAATTCTATGATTCTAGGTAGGCACCTCCTGTTTCTTCACCATTCTTCAAATGACAACATAATATCGCTATCAACATATGCTTGATATCTATATATATAAAATCGTTCAAGTTGGATGTTTGTTAACAATCGCCTTTCTCCGTAACCCCATGATCGATTATGTTCAAATTTGGACACAACATTCCATGCCTATATGGGAGTGATCATATATACTTACATTGCACAAATACCACACCTTTCCCAGGTAAAAAATGTGATTTTCTGCAAAAAATATAGCGCCCTCCAGTGGACGTTAAACAGCACAGCACAACACACCACCTTCTGACCGTCCCTCCTTCTCCTTTCCTGACGTCACTACAACCATCCAATCAACAGACAGACCACCCACAAACACTACTGTTGGCTCCGCCAGCGGGTATAGAGCCACGCCGGGAGGAATCGCCATTTTCGTGGTTTGCGACACTACCTTGACTGGCTGTAGAGAGAGGCCAGACAACAACGCTGCCACTCACATTTCGGGCCAGATACCACACCTTCCACAGATACAAACATGTTCCTATAAAAACAAACATACAGCCCACCACTACACGTCAACAACATCGAAGAAGGCCATTGACAAAATCAGGACAAAGAACCTCATAGACTAAAATAGTAGTAATAAACTGTTGTAGAAACGATGACAAAAACGGGAGGGGCAAACGGAGAACACATAGATTGAACTTCAACGAGATAAGGTGTAAGTAAACATACGCTTTCTCTTTCATACTGTATCTTACTTTTGCATTTCACCAAATCAGCCACAGCAAGGCGTGGCCGGGTCAGCTAGTTAAATATAGAGGACCAGGAGAAGAGTCATGTTGGATGTCAACCACATTTGGTTCATCTAGACCAGCAACATGTTTCCAAGAGTCAGATGCTCTCAGGAGGCCCAGAAGGAGAACTTGAAAACAACAACCCTCCCCTCACCCTAACAAGAACAACTGCCTCTGAACCTGGAAGCTCCATTTAGTTATCAGGGCTAATAGCTGTGTTGATATTAGGCTCACCCTCCATGAATTTGTCTTATCCCTTTTCTAAGAACACGTAAGGTTATATGGAGTAACTGAAGTCACATGTACATTTGATGTATGTACATGATACATTTGAGACAAATGTACATGATACATTTAAAGCACATTTAAGACACATCCAAAGAACGTGGCTAGCCCCAGAGCATTCTGGGAACTGTGGTTTGTTAAGGGTGCTGGGAATTGTAGTTCTGCAAGGGCTAAACTACAATTTCCAGGATTGTTTGAGGGAAGCTGCATGCTTTAAATGTACTGCGCTGGCTGTGAGTTGAATAGCCAGAGAATCTGACAAGATGTTGTCAAGCGGATGCAGTAGACAAGACATAGCTGTCAAAGGTTCACGCCAATTTGCGTCAGTTTCCCCCGTTGCCTTGAGTGCCGGCAATAAAATCTGGAAGTCAAAAAGTCCCCAGGATGTTTCCTTGAACTCTGATGCTGCCTCTTGCTAGTCAGGATGGGGGTTAGAGAGGGGTGTGCGAGTCAAGTGAGTAGAAAGACTACTGTAGAAAGGTAAAATTTACATCAATTGCTCCACCCACTCTTGTCACTGGGCCTGCCCATCGTTGGCATATGGTCCCTGGAAGGCCACCCAATTTCTCATACAACTCTTAGATACCCCTACCCCATTTCCCAGTGTGGCAGCCTCATTCTCGGCTTGCTAATAGGCCTTTTAACAGCTTGCCAAGTTTGCAGTGAAGTCGCATTACCTCTGTTACCTCTCCTTGCTCTGCAACTGCCTGGTTGTCTTGGCAACTGCAGTTACTAAGCCATATGGTTGCTAAGGCCGATCTTGCGATGATATTTTGCATGTGGAAGGGCTCACCCTAAGAAGTCTGGAATGGCAAGGACTAAGCCAATAGGGTTCGTACATTTCCATTCTCCACAGGCCCACACCCTCCAACGTTTCTCAACACGGGAACGACTTTGACTGGCCGGCTAAACCAGGTAAGGGTAGCTGATGAGTCTCAAACCCTTGGTGAGTTAAGGACTTTCCCGACATCCAAAGATAGGCTCTGGTGGATTGAGTGGACGAGACCAACAGCAGATCCAACAATCAAGAAGGCAGTTTCCACACATGCTGTAGACGGAATTGAGGGGCAGTTGTGGGTTGTCAACCTGGGAAGGTAGCCCATCTAGGAGAATGAAAACTCTGATCCTACACCTAGGATCTCTAAGGTGCTACTGGAAGGATTATTTTTTTTGTTCTGATCCTAAACCTCCACTGCCTTGCGCTCTACTCATATGTGAGAAAGGCGGTGGGAGCAAACCCTGAGGAATACCATATTTTTCGCTCTATAAGGCGCACCTGACCATAGGACACACCTAGTTTTTAGAGGGGGAAAGCCCCATTTTCTTGAGGATCAGCTCAAATTTCTGTAGCTTTTTTTGCAAAGGAGAAAAGCCCCATTTTTTGAGGATCAGCTCAAAGTTGTTGAGCTTACTTTGCAAAGGGAAAAAAACCCTGTTTTATGGGGTTTAACTCACAGTTCTGCAGCTTCAGGAAAGGGAGCCATTTCTACAGTTTCCAGACAGATAATCTAATCAGCCAGTCACATGTCCCTGGGGAAACAGCCTCCCTCTGCAAGGGGGCGGGGCTGGAATCTCTCTCCCTTATCTCTATCCCCGATTGTTTGCTGAGCAGCTGCTCAGCGGGCTTCCTTTCAACACCCCCTTCTCTCTCTTTTTAAAAAAGCACGATCTGCTTTTGCCCCTGGGCAGTTCAGCTCCAGAGACCACACATTCACTCCATAAGACGCACAGACATTTCCCCTTACTTTTTAGGAGGGAAAAAGTGCGTCTTATGGAGCGAAAAATACGGTAATATCTATCAGCTTCCTTTCAGGACATCTTTGGGAGAAGAGAGGGCTATGGAGTAAACCCTACACAAATCTGGAGTGGAGTCTCTAAGATGGTTGGATGGGGCCTTGTATGCCTCCTTCTGGCAACTCCTGCGGCCAAGCTGGTGCCCAACGTATTGCTCCCCTTTCCTTCGGGACCATCTCAGCAAGGCCTGGATGGGGTTCGTGTCGTCTGGGCAGCCCAGGACCTCCATACACAGCGGCCAGACTTGTGCCCCAGGGAGGTCGCTTCAGTGCTAACGCAGCAGTTTGACTTCACTGCTGAAGAGAGAGCCAGTGTGGTGTAGTGATTAAGAGTGGTAGACTCATAATCTGGTGAACCGGGTTCGCACCTCCGCTCCTCCACTTGCATCTGCTGGGTGATTCTGGGCTAGTCACACTTCTCTGAAGTCTCTCAGCCCCACTCACCTCACAGAGTGTTTGTGGTGGGGGAGGAAGGGAAAGGAGAATGTTAGCCGCTTTGAGACTCATTCGGGTAGTGATAAAGTGGGATAGCAAATCCAAATTCTTCTTCTTCACTCCAATTCTCTCTCTCGAGACAGGCGAATGCCAGCCCCACCATCAGCAATGCACACAGACGCATGCACTAAAATGCTGATGAATTTTCGTGAGGGTTAATACAAATATATATATCTCAAACTGATGTGGAAATGTGGAGAACAGCGCTTAAGACTGGATAAATGAGAAACCAAAATGGACAGGTCGGACCATCCATAGTCACCATAGCGGTCAACTTTTGGATTTGAAAATAAGGGATTTTTTCAAACTTTTGGATTTGAAAATAAGGGATGCCGCGAGGGCGGTGCAATGGCACCAAGTAGCCTCACCACCCTGCGCTCCAGAGGCTGTGTGCGAACGGGTGAGCGAAAGAGCGAGCCCATAGACGGCAGGCAGGCTGTCTGTCTGGTTGGGCGTGAGGGTCTGGCTGCACAAGGCATGCAAGCTCCACCCCCAGTCGGTCTCAGACTCCTTATTGGCAGCCGAGCAACGCAGTTGAGGAGCCTCCCTGGCCGGCAGGCAGGGAGAGGAGCTGCTTCCTTTGAAATCCGGGAAATTTAAGGGATGTCAACAATCCGGGATAGCAGCGAGAAACGGCATTGGAATAAGGGAGTTTCCCGCAAAAAAAGGGAGGGTTGACAGCTATAGGCCTGTCAACACACATATAGCTATGTGTGTGTGTTTTGGAACTGCTGCATCTGAGCTGCTTTGTAGTCTCTTTTGCTTCCTTGTGCTGCTGCTGTAACTAACATTCCTCTGGCCAGCTCAGCACCTCCTCCTCCTCCTCAGTACTGTAGCAGAACAGACCTAACCGTGTGATTTCAGGGCCTCAGGCAGTTCTCAGGCTAATTCCAGTGCCGACATGACTCTCTCATTTGCTTTTAAAAATAGGCACAAAGAAACACCCCCCCCCACCCGCAACTGTCACTCAAAATATCAGATGTGGGAAGGCTCCTGTCTGGCACACTGATCTCATCAGAAGTTGGAGTGGGCAAAGCAAAGGCTGTTCCTTCAACGATGATCCCATGGATAAACAGATTGAGGTTGAATCCTGACAAGACAGAAGTACTGTTTTGGGGGGACCGGAGGTGGGCAGGTGTAGAGGACTCCCTGGACCTGAACGGGGTAACTGTGCCCCTGAAGGACCAGGTGCGCAGCCTGGGAGTCATTTTGGACTCACAGCTGTCCATGGAGGCACAGGTTAATTCTGTGTCCAGGGCGGCTGTCTACCAGCTCTATCTGGTATGCAGGCTGAGACCCTACCTGCCCGCAGACTGTCTCACCAGAGTGGTGCATGCTCTAGTTATCTCTCGCTTGGATTACTGCTTGGATTACTCTCAGCCCCACTCACCTCACAGAGTATTTGTTGCGGGGGAGGAAGGGAAAGGAGAATGTTACCCCCTTTGAGACTCTCTAGGGTAAGTGATAAATCGGGATATCAAATCCAAACTCTTCTTCTTCTTCTTCTTCTTCTTGGTTGCCTGGATGGAGGGTGAAGAGGCCCCTCCATGTGTCCCTGTTTTCCAGGGACAGCCCTGAATTAACAGAAGCTGCCCTGGTTTCTGATTTGATCCTGGAATGTCCCAATTTTTTCTTAGGATATCCCTATTTTAATTAGAGAAATGTTGGAGTGTACGGAGTTATGTGACCCCCAAGCCAAGGAGATAAGTAACTACACAACCTTTTGAAGTTGTCTGAAGGCAGCCCTGTACAGTTTTCTTATGTTTTTAATATTCGGTTGGAGGCCGCCCAGAGTGGCTGGGGCAACCCAGTCAGATGGGCGGCATATAAATAATAAAATGTTTATTGTTATGAGCCATGTGTGTAGGAACCACTGACTACTGCATGGTTGGAATCCAATTTGTTGCACAAAGGTAATGTGGCCCTCAGAAGGTTGTATATGGCAGAATGTGCCCCTTAGGCCCCATACCCTTGCTTTTATACTTTTTATACCGTTGTTTATAAATATTCTGGATGACATAGAAGCGCAAAATACGTGCCGTCCAATCTTAGATTTCTGTGGCCTTTTGAATCTTTTTGCTCATTTTACAAAACTGCGGATGGCGACGAAACTGAAGTCTTAAGAAGATTATTTCTCTCTCCCCCCGCCCCCCGCAATAATATGCTTATCACCCTGAACACAATCCACTCACAATAGAATCACTTCAGCTACCCTAAGAAGCCTTGTGGGGTTCAGTTGTTGATCCACCGGATCCTCAACCTTTTATCATCTTGTCAGTCCCATTGAGCTATACAGCAGCTGATCTGCTCAGTGGGATTTCTGTCCCTGATCAGCTTTCGGGAGAAATGCCTCGGAGATGTTTAGAAAGTTATTAGCTTCGTTTCGGATCTTGTGGAATTAAATCTCTGTCGGGGTGGCGGGGGAGATGATTTCAAGTTCGGCTTGCGGAGGTTTCTCTGCCCTAAGCTAGCAGCCCGTCTTGCCTGCAGGGGCGTAAGAAGTGGGAGGCGGGAGGCGGGGGGCGGGTCGCCCCAGGTTCCATCATGGAGGGGGTGACAAATTATCAAGGAACAATTACTGCTCTACTAGGGTGGTTCATAAAAAACTTTTTTAAAAAAATGCCTGCTCCAAAGGTCTTATCTTACTACACTAGGGATTATATAGCTATATATGAAATTTCATGCATATCAGTTAATATCTTGACCCTCCTCCACGGAAATAGCTGTTTACTTGGCTGTTTTCCTATGTCGTGAAGGCTGAAATTTCAATTCAGTGGAGCACTTACTGTTCCCAACCCTAACCCTGCGGAAAGCCATCTAATTAGACTTTAATTTGATTTTGACATGTTTTTAGGAGGTCATTTAATTAATGTTTGATTTTATATCAATGTTATGTATCTGATGTTAGCCGCCCTGAGCCCGACTTCGGCCGGGGAGGGCGGGATATAAATAAAAGTTTATTTTTACTTATTATTATTCCTTTGTAAGAAAATATGAAATAATGTAAAACCATTTTTGCAGGCAAAAAATAAAATAAAAAATCAATTGTGTGTGTGTGTGTGGGGGGGGTGACGACAAGAATTTTTTCGCACCGGGTACCACCTGACCTTCCTACGCCTCTGCTTGCCTGCATCTGGGTCATTCTGCCCCCAAGCACCCTGCCTGAGGCCTCATCCTCACCAAGGCAGCCGACTTGTGTCCCAGCAGCATCAATTCCCTGACACTAGCATTGCTAAGCCTAGCTGGGAATCTTCCTTTCAGACACCTAGATTCCTACGTGGAAGGAATCCTTTTCGTACACAGGGGCTTTTAGTTCTCTACTCCTTCCTCCTGCGATTCGAAGCGATACTGGGAGGGACAAGTCAATCTAGTTCCTTTTTTTAAAAACCCCCCCACAACAACACCATAATTTTTATTTGATTTTACAAGTACAAAATTATAAAAATAACACAACACAATTAAGAGATTTCTCTGAACCTCTGGACTTCCCACCATCCCCTCCATGGGTTCTGTTATTAAATCTTTTCTACTGCATCTTTTTCTATATTTATTTCTTTTTTTTTAACTTCATTATCTCCATAATTCCCGTTACATTACAAGTGCTATTGCAATCCTGCTAATGTTTTCATCTGTTTCAAGTCAATCTTATTAACCAGTCAGTCTCAACATCGCAAAGTCCCTTCCGTTTCTGTTTGAACATTTTAAAATAATCTGCAAATATTCTTGTTTTCATCTGTAAGCCGACTTGAGTCTCTGTCAGGGGAAAAGGCAGGGTATAGATAACTAAACAACAACAATTCTTCATTCAGCCTTTATTGGCACAACAACAACAACAACAACAACAACATGCATGAGAGATGATTTGCAGTACTGTGTTGTGAGGTAGTTTTTAGGACCTACCTGATTTCTGTGATTGCAAATTATTTTAAACTGTTATTAAATTGCTGGAGCCTGCCATGGGACCTTAGGGTGACGGACAAGTGAACAACAACAGTATTATTATTATTATTATTATTATTATTATTATTAGTAATATTAATACTACTATGAGATTTACAGCTTGTAATGTTCTAAAGGAAAATGTCTTGAAGATGGTGTATAGACGGTACATTACACCTGTAAAGCTCACCAAAATATAGTCAGATAACAAATGTTGGAAGTGTAAAGAGAAAGAAGGTACCTTTTATCATATGTGGTGGGAATGCAAGAAGGTGAAGGGCTTCTGGGAGATAATATATAACGAGATTAAGAAAATGTTGAAATATACATTTGCTAAAAAACCAGAAGCCTTTCTACTGGGAATAGTAGGTACAGATATTAAAAAACAAGATGTTAAATTATTTCAATATGCTGTAACAGCGGTGAGAATTTTGATAGCACAAAGATGGAAACAAGAGGAATTACCGATAAAGGAAGATTGGATAGAAAAATTGATGGAGTATGCAGAACTGGACAAAATGATGGGAAGAATCCGAGAACAGCGGGACCAGAAGTTCATCAAAGATTGGATTAAATTTACGAACTATCTGAAGGACAATTGTACACAATTAAATACGTTGGTAGGATTACAGGAAGCTTTGTAGATTCAGATAGAAAATCATTGTATTATGGAGTTTTAAAGATAAGAACATACATAATAATTTAAAGCAAGGATTAATGTACAAAATATAGACATTAGAAATTATAGAAAATCATGAGAAGGGTTTGATGGAAGTGTAAAAAGATGAAAAGTAAATGTGATGGAGTTCATATTGTATTATTATAAAACCATTAAAAATGATATGGCAAAAATATATATATTAATACTACTAATGATACTACTACTAATAATAATGATAATAATAATAATAATTTTATTATTTATATGCTGCCCATCTGACTGGGTTGCCCCAGCCACTCTGGACAGCTCCCAACAAAGTATAAAAATCACAATAAAACATCAAATATTAAAAGAAGTAGTTAAATGTTTTTGTTTTGTTTTTTAAGAAGGAAAAGAATAGAAAAGTCTAGAGGCAGCCCTCAGACATTGCTTTTGTTTCTCAGCAAAGGGGAAGGTAAGGCTGTTCATGTTTTTAAATAGAAATTGAGGCTACAGAACTAGTCAGAAGTCAGAAGACTTCCTGATTAGCCTTAACATGTCTTGGAAATGTGAGATCATGACCCAAATTACTCTGAGTCACCTTGTTATTCAGGGTAGAGAGAGAGCTGATGCAAGAAAATCCCAGAAGTAGGGTCGCTGAAGAGTGGGGCAAATTGTTGGGTTATCTAAAACAGAGGTGCGACCTAAACAGGCTACATGCTCTGCAATAGCTCTTGCAGAAAACTGTTAGCTAGTGAAAAACTAATTTTTAAGCAAAATAAATACCAATCGAATGGATCTTTAACATTTGGTTTCAGAGCTTAAAAAAAAGGAAAACAATAACAACAACAGGAATCTGGTAATTGGAATTGGAATATTATATATGAGTTATCATGTGATGCAATGGAGTGCTAGTTGAGGGAAGTCAAATTAGATACAAAATCTACACAAAATTAAGTATGAAAAAAATATATGTATCAGTTGGTTTGTTTATAGACTATTATTTAGTTGCTGGAGATAAAGAATCCAATGTATTATGAAGAAATCGGTGTAGACATGCATAATAATTTTTTATTTATGTATTTATGTATACATTTATGTATATTTGTGTTTGTTAGTTTTTGCCCTTTTTTGTGATCTCTTTTCTTTCTCTTTGTAAAATGAAAAATGAATAAACAGAAATTGAAAGAGAGAGAGAGAGAGAGAGAGAGAGAGAGAGAGATGATTTTCACCCCTTAAAAATTACTGGTGGTCACATACTAGGATAGATTGGCCAGTTCTTAGTTCAAAGACAGATTTTAAAAGACAGGAATCGATTCTTATTTATTCCCATGTGCATTTATGTTTGTGCATTTTCTAGGGTTTTGCTGCTGCTTGTCTGTCCACCAGAGCTTCTCAAGGTGAGTCGCATAAACAATTCCAATTTTAAAGTGAGCCAGTGGGGTGCAGTGGTTAGAGGGTTAGTACCTGGGAGACCAGAGTTCAATTTTCACACTCAGCCAAGTAGCTCATTGGGCGACCTTTAGCCAGTCCATTTTCCTGGCCTACCTTGCAGGGCTCTTATGTGGATACAATAAAATAGGGGTGGGGTGGAGAGAGGAACATAAATGAAACAAATGGAACATGGATGGAACTGGATGTAGACTCCCTGGTCGACGTGCCCAAAGGTGAAAGACTTCTGGGAGAGGATCTATAATGAATTGAAAAAAGTGTTGAAAAACACATTTAGTAAAAAACCAGAAGCCTTTTTACTTGGAATTGTAAAACAGGAAATCCCAAAAGGTGATAGGGCTTTTTTTTATGTATGCCACAACTGCAGCTAGAATTTTGTTAGCTAAAAACTGGAAGTCAGACAATAGAAGAATGTCTACCAACAATAGTCTACCAATTGTCCACCAACAATAGAAGAATGGCAGATGAAAATGATGGATTATATGGAACTTGCTGAGCTGACCGGGAAACTTCGTGACCAGAGGGAGGAAGCGGTGGAAGAAGATTGGAAGAAATTCAAATTATATTTTAAAAAGTATTGTAAGATTAAAGAGTAGAAGTAAGCTGAAAGATAAGTGAGGCTGTAGACTTAGAAGATAATATTAATAATAATAATAATAATAATAATAATAATAATTTATTATTTGTACCCCACCCATCTGGCCAGGTCCCCCCAGCCACTCTGGGCGGCATCTAACAGATATTAAAATACATTAAAATATCACAGGTTAAAAACTTCCCTAAACAGGGCTGCCTTGAGGTATTTTCTGAATGTCAGATAGTTGTTTATCTCTTTGACCTCTTAAGATAGACTTAAGGTTTATAACTGTTGGAATAAATGATATTGATATTAGAAAAAGAAGAGATATTGAGGTTAATTAATTAAAATTTTTTTTTAATAATGTCAAGAAATTACTAAAGATGATATACAAGGAATGCAGGAAGAGAGGATAGGAGGAAGTTAACCCACAATGATAAGAAGGATTGATAGGTTAAAAGGATTTATGTATGTTTTTATGTGTAATAATGTTGTTGTTTTCTTTTTTGTTGTTTGTTTTTTAACTGTTTTATTTTGTTAAAACCAATAAAAAATTTTTTTTTGGGGGGGGGGGAAGGAACTGGATGTAGACTCCCTTTGTGGAGTATTTGAAGGAATGTAATAATAGTCAGATTCACTCGCAAGTAGGATTTGAACTGTAATCACCAGTAAAACAATTTAGATATTATGCAAGGATGAAGAGGCTTATAATATGCAGCAGGATAAGGGGAAACAAGGAAACCATGGAGGGGTGGATGGGAAGTTTATATTTGTTAAAAATGTAAACTAAATTTGTAATTAACCTTGAAAATCAAAAGAAAATTGTAAAAAATAAAATTTTGCATTTGGTTTATGGTTGTACGCAGCAATTCTACTCTGTTAGAAAAAGGCTGTCACAATTGACGAACAGACTGAGAGGCAATTTCAATCAATGCTTTACTCAAAAATGGGACATGTTTAAAAATATTTACAGAATTACAATCATGGTGTGGCAACTATGGTAGTGTTTGAATGATTTCTGTGTAAACAATATAATATAATGTGGGAAATAAAATAAGACATAAGGTTTAGTTTTTTAAAAAAAGACTTTAGGTATATGAAGAACTTTATTGAATTGTGTGTTCAGACCCAGAAACCTCCCCTTATAGAATTCACACATGACTCAAATATTTGGTTTGGTTTTTGGCAGAATTTAGGCCACAACTTTATTGATTACAGAAAGTGAGTGGTTACATAGGCTCTGGTTCGACTAGCTCCCTGCCATGCAGGTAGCGCTGACCCAGGGTTCCAGAATAGGTCAGCCAAGGGTGAACACCTGGATAAACCCCAGAAAGCCGGGGACATGCTCTATCCGCCACCCAAATGTCCCCCTGGACTCAGGCACGGGCACAACCCCCTCTCAGGGGTTGACCAAACCATTGAGTCCCTGGATTCCTTTAACGGAATACCCTTCACATGGGGATGGCGAGAGCGTTCTCCCATCCCTATCACCTGAACCAGAGCCTATCCGCAACCTTACAAGTTGTGATGATTTGCTATGCAGCAGGCGAAACCCAAATGGCAACAGCCAATCAGCCAAGTGGGGAAAATTCCTGCTGTGCCCCTGTCCCAACGACAGACAACACACGACGGCATAGCAAGGTCAAGCGCACAAGCCCTAAAAGTAGGGAGAGGTGGCCGGGTGTTCCGAATTCATGCGCCGAAAGAGGAAGCTCTGGGTCATGTGCATGGGTATAAATAGGTCCCTCGATCCGTTTGAACTGCGCCCCATTGGTCCGATTTTAAACCCAGCATCGAAGGACCTTCCAATCAGGTGTTGTGGCAGACCAATCGAACCCACCCACAACACAGGGTGTGTCGGTTTCCAGGTCTCACCGCAAATACATGCCCTCTTTGAGGGAGGACCCGATATATGAAATTTATTTTTGTACAGTCGGTGTTCTAAAAAGGTATATACATTGGGAGCAGACGGGAAGTCGTGTATAAAGATACAAATGTAGAATAACAGAACAGAAGACGATCGATATTTTATCAAAATGGAAAAATACTAGTGTTTTTGTTTTGCTATTTGTGACCTTCTCTGGTCTTTTCAATAGTCATTGTAAATTCTATGATAGGTTACTTTTCGAATTTACCCAATAACATTGAAACTTAGAAAAAGAAAGAAAAAGAAAAAGGCTGTCAGGAGATAAACACACAGTAAGACTCAAATCAAAAATATCAAGGATGCTGGCAAAACACCCATTAGACATGAAGGAGACACTGTTGAGTTGCGTTGGCTTGAGAAATGAAGTTTCGTGAAGTTTTAGAAGCTGACTGCGTCATATCGAAGCTGAGATAAAGGTGCTGCAATCCGTACAGATTCCAGGGTTTGGATCTTCAGATAAATTGCCCTGCGACTGGAAAGCATCCAAAGAGCTTCAATAAACCTTCATCATTTGTTGTTCTAGCTGTTAAGCCTTACAGCGTGGCAACATGCTCCAACTAACATTCCTGTGGATTTCAACAAATGCTGTGTGCTTGTTTTCCTAGCCGATGCAGTTAAGTATCGGCGGGGGGCCCTGGAGTTTGCCTGACCCTCTTCAGCATCTGTACGTTAGTTATGGGCTGTGTGATTCATGGTTGTGGCAGACAGGCACATGAAGCGAAAAACATAGTTTGGGGGTGTGGGGGAAGTGCCGAGAAACATATAAATGAGCAGAAGATTCCATGGTTACGGTTCGTGCTTGGTAGACATTGATGGTACATAATGCATCCCCTATCATCCCTAGCTAGCAAGACCAGTGGTCAGGGATGATGGGAACTATAACCCACAAACCGCTGGAGCATAGCTGTCAACTTTCGGATTTGAAAATAAGGGATTTTCCCAAACTTTCGGATTTGAAAATAAGGGATGCTGCGAGGGCGATGCAATGTCACCAAGTAGCCTCACCACCCTGTGCTCCAGAGGCTGTGCGCGAATGGGTGAGCGAAAGAGCGAGCGCATAGACGGCAGGCAGGCTGTCTGTCTGGTTGGGCGTGAGGGTCTGGCTGCACAAGGCATGCAAGCTCCGCCACCAGTCGGTCTCAGACTCCTTATTGGCAGCCGAGCAACGCAGCTGAGGAGCCTCCCTGGCCGGCAGGGAGGGAGAGGAGCTGATTCCTTTGAAATCCAGGAAATTTAAGGGATATCAACAATCCGGGATAGCAGCGGGTAACGGCATTGGAATAAGGGAGTTTCCCGCAAAAAAAGGGAGGGTTGACAGCTATGATTATGACTTAAGCATGTTGGTTATATGATGCCAGTTATCCCACAGATCTCTTCCCTTTCTCTCTTGTTTTCCTGTGTCTGTTTTAGCACCGTAAGCCCCTCGGAGCAGGGACCTGTCACACCTGTTCTTTGTGAAGCACCACATATCTTGAGGGCGCTATGGAAATAACTGCCTGCGTTGATGTTTCTTTCAGACAGATGAACCTTTGGATCTGCATCTGAATACACTTTCCCACCTACATTCTAACCATGTGTGAACTAGAAAGAGATCCACATCTCCCGGAATAATGGTTTGCCTGCAGAACCACTTTCCTCCTTGCTGCAAAATGAAGGATGGCTTCTCCAACTGTGGGTTGTTCCACACTGAACCGACTGGTGGCAGATAGATAGACATCTCTTTTGGGTGTGAGGCTGCAGGTGGCTCTCATCACTGTATTCTCCACTAAGATGGTAAAGGTAAAGGTAAAGGTACCCCTGACCGTTAGGTCCAGTCGCGGACGACTCTGGGGTTGTGGCACTCATCTCGCTCTATAGGCCGAGGGAGTCGGCGTTTGTCCGCAGACAGCTTCCGGGTCATGTGGCTAGCATGACAAAGCCGCTTCTGGCAAACCAGAGCAGCGCACGGAAACACCGTTTACTTTCCCGCCGGAGTGGTATCTATTTATCTACTTGCACTTTGACGTGCTTTCGAACTGCTAGGTGGGCAGGAGCTGGGACCGAACAACAGGAGCTCACCCCGTCGTGGGGATTCGAACCACCGACCTTCTGATCAGCAAGCCCTAGGCTCAGTGGTTTAGACCACAGCGCTACCCACGTCCCACTAAGATGGACATCATGGTAATTTGTCAGAGAATTCTGCAAGGTGGAAAAGGGTCCCTGTGTGCCTCCGGCTAATCAATCAGTCTACTGGCAAAGGGCGGTCTCCAAATCCTGAACCACCGAAACATGTGATAGCAGAATCAGTCCTTAATTGCTCGAGATCACCAGCTTTGAGTAAGAAATCGTCTCCAGGCTCAGTGGCAATGCATCTCTGGCATTGAGGGAGACAGCAAACTGCTGCTTCGTAGCAATGTCACATGACTCACCTATGCTTTTGCAAAATGAGTCTGAAGCTTTTCGTGAATATACTTGTGTAAACAATGCTATTCTGAATGAATGAAAGGATGAATGAGCATTTGAAATAAAAGTGACTGCAGCAGGGCATTTCACCGTTGCTGGTGGCTATCTTAAATAAACAGGACTTCAAATAATCAGATTGAAGGAAACATTCCTCAGAAGAAATGTCACATTTCAGGGCAACTGTGCTCATTTGCTTAGAGGCAGATTTGCCCCCCCCCTTCCCTTTTTTGGCCTCAGCTCCAATAAATATGAAATATAATAAACCCAAGGACGGGAATAAAAACTAGGATTCAATTGGTTTTTTTTAAAAAAAGTATCTAGGAAGTAAATAAATGTTTGTAATGGCTGGCTGAGGGCTGTGTGTTACCATGGACACACATCTAATATAAATGTGCCATTGTTAATAGATAGGGAAGTGCCAGAATATATACAGCAGCACATGAAAATGAGTGACAGAGTAGAAGATGCAATTAAGAATAATTCCGATGGCTACATAGCTGTTAGTCACATATCATTGTGGCATGAGTACAAGGGTGTTGTTTTGTGGCTCACGTCTTGCAGCTAATATAAGCTGCGCTCGTTTTTGCCAAAGCAACTTTCATTTAAGTATCGGGTGTCAAACTGTGAAAGATTATAGGGTAGCTCATACAGGGGGTTGTGTGTGTCCAGTGAACCAAACAATTTGGGAGCCCTCAAATTGAATTGTCACCACACCAGAGGGTTATTTTTGGGGGGAGGATCTTATGCAAAGAACCGTTTTTCAACCTCAGTCCCCATCTGTAAAACAGGAAGGGTAGCGAGCCAGTTCACAAGGTAAGCGAGACGGAGATTGTGAAATGTTCTGCACATGAATGTTGGAAGTAATGTCAGTTTAGCAAAGCGTGTTCTCCTTCACGGAGAGCATGTGTTGCGGTGGGGGCCAGCAAGTCACCCCTCTGGTGCTGGGCGGGATCGTATGGATGGCCACTGTTGTGATTGGATCCAGGGTGTTGTTGGGGAGAATTGTATGTTGCAATTTGTTGATGGACAGCCCAGCGGATATATATTGGTGGGTATGCAACGTGATCCCCCTCTTGACTGCGTGCTTCTGATCACCTGCCCTCCCTCCCTATATTTTAGGCCTCTGCATTGACATTGCTATGCCTGTCATGGGGTCTTCTGCTGTTGGGGCAGGGGCCTGGTAGGAATTTTTCCGTTTGGCTGGTTGGCTGGTGCCATCTGGTTTTCGCCTACTGGGTAGCAAATAGTCACACCTTGTAAGGTTGGCAGTTAGGCATTGGTTATTATGTTGGTTGGAGGAGGGATTAAGATTGAGTGCATCTGCCCCTCCAATTGTTGCTGGTGTTAGGGGAATTCCGTTAAAGGAATCCAGGGGCTCGATGCTTTTTGTCCGAACCCCTGGTCGGGGGCTAGGGCCGTGCAAGAGCTCTGGGAGCCTGAGGGGAGAGGGGAGGGTCAGACCACCCGGCTCCCTTTATCTCTCTAGAGGGTTTCCCCCTTACTGACGGTCGTCAGTTCTGTCCCCTGTGGGACAGATAGTCTTAACCAATGCCTAAGCAACCACTCACATTGTTTGTATTTTAATAAAGTTGTGGCCAAAATCATGCCAAAAACCAAAACTAAAATTCTGACTGATGTGTGAATGATTTGAGGGGTGGTTTGGGGACCTCGACACGCAACTGATGTGCACAACTACTTTCCATTGTTTGCGTTCACCTAATGGAGAACGTGCACATGGTCTGTCCGTGAAGAAGGAATGAATTGTGCCCATTTCCTGGTCAACAGGAAGCTGGGGAATGTGCACATCTCAATTGCATTTTGTGCGTTCTTTTGGCAACGCGTACGTTCTCCATTCACTACATGTGCATGTCAGTTTGCATTTCTTCGTACCAAAAGTATTGATCTGATGTGTAGAGATTTTTCCTATTCTGATTAGTTCAAGAGGGTTCTTCTCTTTGTAAAAGAAGGTTTCCTTTCTATGTGAAAGAAACAGGCAGAAGGTTATGTCTTCTGGGAAGCTGAGTACAGCTGGTTTAAACTGGTTCTGTAGAGGAATGGAAAATGAAACTATTGGACTATGCAGAAATGGACAAAATGACGGGGAGAATTCGAGAACAGTGGGACCAGAAGTTTGTCAAAGACTGGACTAAATTTACAGACTATTTAAAAGAAAGTACTCAATTGAATACGATAGTAGGACTACAAGAGGTTTTGTAGATCAAGGAAGAAATGCTGTTGTTAATATGAACTTATAGTAATTAAGGTAGCGAGAGACATAATAAAACAACGGAAGAAATAAGAAATATAAAATTAAGGTATAGATATTAGAAGGTCATAAGGAAGGTCTGAAGGAAGTCAAGGCTATAAAAAGCCAAAAAGGTATAAGTAGTGTAAAATTATGTGATTGTTATTATTGTAAAAAATTATTTTTAAAACCAATAAAAATGATATTAAAAATAAATAAATAAACTGGTTCTGTTATATTTCTGTCAAGGTCGTGCTGGCTATAATAGTAAGACCAGGAGGAGCCTGAGTCTCACCCATTTACTTTCTCTTTCCTGTCTCTTTGTTCTAGTGTTCTGATCTGTATGCTATAGTGTTAAGTTTAAGTCTTATTATAAGGTATTGTAAGTTTTATTGTTGGCAGGAGCTGGGACCGAACAATGGGAGCTCACCCCGTCGCGGGGATTCGAACCGCCGACCTTCTGATCAGCAAGCTCTAGGCTCTGTGGTTTAACCCACAGTGCCACCCACGTCCTGCCAACCTAGCAGTTCAAAAGCACGCAGTGCAAGTAGATAAATAGGTACCGCTCCAGCGGGAAGGTAAACGGCGTTTCTGTGCTCTGCTCTGGTTCGCCAGAAGCGGCTTAGTCACACATGACCTGGAAGCTGTTCACCGACTCCCTCGGCCAATAAAGCGAGATGAGCGCCGCAACCCCAGAGTCATCCGCAACTGGACCTAATGGTCAGGGGTCCCTTTACCTTTTAAGTTTTATTGTAAGTGCTGCAACAGGATTTTTTATGGACTGTGCCAATCTTAGTTACCCTATATACTCGAGTATAAGCCTAGTTTTTCAGCACATTTTTTGTGCTGAAAAAGCCGCCCTCGGCTTATACTCGAGTGAGGCAGGCAGTGGCTCCTATGAAGCTTTCCCATGTTTTTTGTGGTAAAATTGGGTGCCTCGGTTTATATTCGGGTCGACTTATACTTGAGTATATACGGTATATTGGATTTGTGACCATTTATGCTCATTTGCCTTAAGTAGCAAGTAAAGCGCTGCTGGATGAAGTACAATTGCCTCTGGTCTATTTTTTGAGAACTCTGCTAAGTGGTTTTTTTTGCTCCTCCTCCTTCACTGTCTTGGACAGTGCACTCCAAGAAATGAGTCCTTTTTTCCTACCTTTAGTCAAGAGATGGACACCATAGGCATAGCTATCAACCCTCCCTTTTTTTGGTGGGAAATTCCCTTATTCCAATGCCGTTTCCCGCTGCTATCCCGGATTGTTGATATCCCTTAAATTTTCCGGATTTCAAATGAAGCAGCTCCTCTCCCTCCCTGCCGGCCAGGGAGGCTCCTCAGCTGCGTTGCTCGGCTGCCAATAAGGAGTCTGAGACCGACTGGGGGCGGAGCTTGCATGCCTTGTGCAGCCAGACCCTCACGCCCAACCAGACAGACAGACAGCCTGCCTGCCATCTATGCGCTCGCTCTTTCGCTCACCCGTTTGCGCGCAGCCTCTGGAGCGCAGGGTGGCGAGGCTACTTGGTGCCATTGCACCGCCCTCGCGGCATCCCTGAGCCGTCTGCCTGTTTGAGAAGGGGCCCCGAGCTCTGCTTCCCCTGCTCGCATCACCGTGGAAAGGCTTACTTTGCATAGCTGTCAACATTTCCCTTTTTTTGTGGGAAATTCCCTTATTCAGAATAGGATTCCTCGCGAGAAAAGGGAAAGGTTGACAGCTATGTCCTGATCCCTTATTTTCAAATCCGATAGTTGACAGCTATGACCATAGGAGGGAAAGGAGTGTCCTGCCCTCCAGGAACTGAGCTGCAACTCGAAGTTTCCCCATTCACTTTATTGAGAGAAAGCTTTGGTACCTTTGCTCCTGAGCAACATCAGACCATAGGATATATAAGCCTCTATTCTTCGCTACACAACACAGGCTTTGATAATCCCTGACTGCCAAGCTGTTCTCTAGCATTAAAGGTAAAGGGACCCCTGACCATTAGGTCCAGTCGCGGACGACTCTGGGGTTGCGGTGCTCATCTCGCTTTACTGGCCAAGGGAGCCGGCGTACAGCTTCCGGGTCATGTGACTAGCATGATTATGCCGCTTCTGGCGAACCAGAGCGGCTCGAATCCCTGCTACGGGGTGAGCTTCCATTGCTCAGTCCCAGTTCCTGCCAACCTAGCAGTTTGAAAGCACGTCAAAGTGCAAGTAGATAAATAGGTTCCGCTCCGGCGGAAGGTAAACGGCGTTTCCATGTGCTGCTCTGACTTTGCCACATGCTGGCCACATGACCCGGAAAAACTGTCTGCGGACAAACGCCAGCTCCCTCGGCCAATAAAGAGAGATGAGCGCCACAACCCCAGAGTCGTCCGCAACTGGACTTAACTGTCAGGGGTCCTTTACCTTTACCTTTTTATCCATACTAGGGAAAAAATAATCAAATGGTTGTCATTCGTCGAGGTAGTTTAAATAGGCAATTATCAATTGATTTGCTGTTCTTTTCAGGTATGTTCTCTCTGTAGAAAGACTAAGTGATTAGTGAGCAAATGGTTGGACTTTGCCCAGGGAATCCTTTATTTACATGTGATATAAATGGGAGCCGTATTTCTGAAAATTCGTCTTGTTTAGTAACACCTCTTAGTAATCTGGTGATGTGTCAATTCCTCTGCAAGAGCAATCTGCCAAAGCCTTGAGAACTTACCAGGAGTCGTATATCCCGTGGCTGTTTCCCGCCCCCGCTGCCTTTCTGGCAATTTCCATTCTGGCTGCAACCAATGATTGGATAAATTCCTCACGTAAAGTCTTCCCCAAGGAGTCTTTGAAGACAGAGAGAAGTGCTAATAGGAGGGTTTAATTGAATGGGTTATTGCACTAAAAATAAACTTTTTTTTTAAATTAAACAACCCAACCACTCTGGATAGGGCCCAGAAAATAGGGACACTTGGAAGACATGGGGTTCTTTTGGTGCTTATAGCAGAGATGTGGAATACTTCTCATGCCAACATTCCCATTTGGGCAATTTTTTTTGGGGGGGGGGGAATCAAGTGACATTTTCAGAGTTCGAGGAGACATTCCAACCATGCAGGGGGAAACTCAATGGGAGTTTGAAATAGGACTGGTGAAGGCATGTGGCTAGTGCTTTTTTTCTAAAAAAAAATGTTTAGGGGTACAGTGACTTACGAATTTAATCCGTTCTGAATGGACATTCGTAGGTCGGAAAAAATCATAAGTCGAGTCCCCATAGGAATGCATTGGGAGAAAAAAGTCGTAAGTCGAAAAACCCCCCATCTAAACTTCGTAAGTCGAGGAAACCGCATCTAAAACGGCAACGATTTCCATTCGGAGGTCGAAAAAATTCGTAAGCGCGCGGCCACTTTTTTCACTCGTAACTTGAAAAATACGGAAGTCGGGTCATTCGTAAGTCGAGGGACCACTGTACTCTCATTTTGACTCAAGAAAACCACCTTTATCGGGAGAAATAAATACAGTAAATTGACAAATGTACAAAGATTCACAAAATGTTTAGGGGTATGCACCCCCTGTGTCCCCCCCCCCCAGAAAAAGTGCTGGGTGAGGCCAATGAGGGCGTGTGGCCTATGGAGAGTTTCAAGGACTATATAGAAAGGCCTGGAGGTCTTTATTTTGCATCTGGGCCCGAGGTTCCTTACCCACAAAATATAGTCCTGATTCAGAAGAAGAAGAAGAAGAGTTTGGATTTGATATCCCGCTTTATCACTACCCGAAGGAGTCTCAAAGCGGCTGACATTCTCCTTTCCCTTCCTTCCCCACAACAAACACTCTGTGAGGTGAGTGGGGCTGAGAGACTTCAAAGAAGTGGGACTAGCCCAAGGTCACCCAGCAGCTGCATGTGGAGGAGCGGAGACGCGAACCCGGTTCACCAGATTATGAGTGTACCGCTCTTAACCACTACACCACACTGGCTCTCTCTTCAGCAGTGAAGTCAAACTGCTGCGTTAGCACTGAAGCGACCTCCCCGGGGCACAAGTCTGGCCGCTGTGTATGGAGGTCCTGGGCTGCCCAGACGACACGAACCCCATCCAGGCCTTGCTGAGATGGTCCCGAAGGAAAGGGGAGCAACACGTTGGGCACCAGCTTGGCCGCAGGAGTTGCCAGAAGGAGGCATACAAGACCCCATCCAACCATCTTAGAGACTCCACTCCAGATTTGTGTAGGGTTTACTCCTTAGCCCTCTCTTCTCCCAAAGATGTCCTGAAAGGAAGCTGATAGATATTACCGTATTTTTCGCTCCATAAGACGCACTTTTTCCCTCCTAAAAAGTAAGGGGAAATGTCTGTGTGTCTTATGGAGCGAATGTGTGGTCCCTGGAGCTGAACTGCCATGGGGCAAAAGCAGATCGTGCTTTTTTAAAAAAGAAAGAGAGAGAAGGGGGTGTTGAAAGGAGTTAAATTGATCTCCTCCTGTTGAAATCCAGTGATGACGAGTTTTTCACAGGTGACTGAAGTGCGATTGGACCCAATTTAAGGTGCTTTTGTATCTTTTGGGCCTTTCACAGATAGCAAAATGGCCTGTTCTGATCTCTGCCAGCATACATTTTCCTCCTTAGCCAGTATGCCATGTCAGGGATTTTGTGAAGCCCCCCTGGGCCTTTACAGCCCAAGCTGGAAAGCCAGTGCTGCAAAATATTTCATTCTATTTATATATCCTGCCTTTCAGAAGGATTTCTTCCCAAGGTGGCAAACAAAAAATATATACACTAAGCATGCACTGGCCATATATAAGTGCGCAATCTAAAGCAATCAATAGCATTCAAATAGCCAGCACATTAAAACAACAATTAGTTCTGTGCAGCCATATAACATTATATACTCAGAGGGAAAACAGCAACACATACTCAGCAGCCCACCTGTAAGCTTTCCAAAAGACCAGCAGGAACAAATATATATTCAAATGTTCACTGAAAGACCTGCAGGGACGGGATCAGCCTGACCTTCCTGACCAGCCAAGTTGTCCCGTTCGCACCAGGACCTCTGTTTGCACAAAGCGGGTTCTCCTTCATGGAGAGCACGTGTTGCGGTGGGGGCCAACAAGTCACCCCTCTGTTGCTGGGCGGGATAGGATAGATGGCCACTGCTGTGATTGGGTCCTGGGTGTCGTTGGGGAGATTTTCATGTTGCAATTTGTTGATGGACAGCCCAGTGACTATATATTGTTTGGTTCGTAACGTGTTATTCCTCTTTGCTGTGTGCATCGGATCACCCGCCCCCCTCCCTATTATTAGGCCTCTGTGTTTGACCTTGCTATGCCTGTCATGGGGTCGTCTGCTTTTGGGGCAGGGGCCTGGTAGGATTTTTTTCCATTTGGCAGATTGGCTGGTGCCATCTGGTTTTCGCCTACTGCGTAGCAATTAGTCACAACTTGTAAGGTTGGCAGTTAGGCATTGGTTATGTTATTAAATTGGTTGGTGGAGGGGTCAGGGTTGACTGTGGCTGCCCCTCCAATGCTGCTGCTGCGCGGGGAATTCCGTTAAAGGAATCCAGGGACTTGCCATGCTTTTGTCCGTATCCCCCAGTCAGGGGCCAGGGCCACGCAAGAGCCCCTGGGAGCATTTGGGGAGAGGCGGGGGTCAGACCCCCGGCTCCCATTCTCTCCCCAAAGTGTTTTCCCTTTACTGACAAATGTCAGTTCTGTCCCCAGCGGGACAGATAGTCAGAACCAATGCCTAAGCAACCACTCACATATTTTGTATTTTAATAAAGTTGTGGCCAAAATCATGCCAAAAACCTTAAACTTAAATTTCTGTCTGAAGTGTGTTTCATTTGAGGGGTGGTTGGGGGACCTTGACACGCAATTGAACTCCCCCCCCTCTACTCTGAAGGGGTGGGGATGGGACAGAAAAGAGCTGTAAGGAACAGGGGGGGAAGAGAGCGAGCTGAGGTTTTGCTGCGCAAGTAGAAGTCTTTGTCGGCTACAGGGGCGTAGCAATGGGGGGGCGGGCCGCCCCGGGTTCCACCCCAGAGGGGGGTGACACTTTTTTTTTTAAAAAAATAAATTTTAATTATTTTTTTAAAAAATTTTTTTTTAAACTTCATTGAAAAAAGGGATAATAGACACACACACAACCCCCCAAACCTCACAAAGTGGCACCATCAGAGGGGGTGACACTTTTTGATTTATTTATTATTTATTATTTATTTTAATTTTATTATTATTATTATTATTATTATTATTATTTATTTATTTTATTTTAACTTTATTGAAAAAAGAGAGATAATAGACACACACACAAAACCCCCACACCTCACAAAGTGGCACCATCAGAGGGGGGTGACACTTTTAAATTTTTTTAAAAAATTTTTAAAATTAAAGTGGTGGGGGGTGACAAAAAAAATTCCGCCCCGGGTACCACCTGGGCTTGCTACGCCTCTGGTCGGCTACAACCCAGAGTTCCACAAATAAGATAAGACAAGATTTCTTTATTGTCATTGTACAAAACAAAAAGCAGCACAAAAAACAAAACAAACAAACACATTTTCAGCCACACATGCACATACGTACAAACCCATCACAACTCTCCAAGGTCATATTATCTAGTTACAGTCACCACCCCTGCCCCTACCAGTCAGGGAAATGTGACTGGAAACAAAAGCTACCAGTATGTGGATACTCCCTCTTTGAAATCTTGAAGTTCATGTCGGCCATTCCGCCTTACATGTACCCCGTCACTTCCTGTAGCAAAACTGAGGGCCACATCAGCGAGGCTGAGAGGGAGGTCTTGTCATCTAGGCAGCCACTGGCGGAGGAAGGGGGGTGCAGTGGGTGTGGTCAGTGCCGGGTGTCATCCCTGAGGGGGGTGACATCGTCGCCCCACCCCCAGGGTGCTCACTCCGCCCCTGGGACGGGCAGCTAGTTCCTGGGATGGGCGGTTAGCCCTGCCCCCACAGGTGGCTAGCCCTGCCCCTGGGTGAACAGCATGTGTGCCGCTCTGCTAGCTCTGCCTCTTTAGGCAGCCCAGGACCTCCATACACACTGCCCAAAGCATGAACCCTGGAGAGGTCCCTTTAGGGTGCTAGCTTTGCAAAAACAGTGCAGGAGGCAGTAGCATAGCTGTCAGCTTTCGGATTTGAAAATAAGGGATCAGCAGCCTCACCTGTCCCGGGGACAGTCTACAGTTCTCAGGGACAGTCCACGCCGTGCTAAGCCCCCCAGGCTACAAATTAATTTACACCAGGCTACACACCATCATCTTTCCCCACCTCAGGGTCTCTTTTCCAGGGAGTCTTCTTTTCTCACGCGATGCTTCAGGATCTGTCCTTCCGGTGAGCAGCCAGGGCCGATGTCCTTCAGAATGGATCGGTTTGATCTTCTTCCAGTCCACGGGACTCCAGCACCACAATTCAAAAGCGTCAATTCTTCATGGGGGGATTGATCAGGTTCACTCTTTTGGCTCTCTGGCATCCATTAATGACTTATTATACAAACGTGTTGCAGGCTTTGCATCGTTTAACACTCTTTTGGAAGGAGTGTATTTGTGGGCTGGGCCAGAGCGGTTGATTTTACATGCAAGCAAAGCACCAACAGTGTAGTTGTCTAATGGCATCCTATTCTCTGTAACTATTGGTGAGCAACGCAGCCGAGCAACGCAGCTGAGGAGCCTCCCTGGCCGGCAGGGAGGGAGAGGAGCTGCTTCCTTTGAAATCCGGGAAATTTACAGGATATCTAACAATAGCAGCGGGAAACGGCGCTGGAATAAGGGAATTTCCCACCAAAAAAGAGAAACAGAGAAAACCGGCGCTGGAATAAGGGAATTTCCCGCCAAAAAAGGGAAGGTTGACAGCTATGGGCAGTAGTTGTGAGTTACCAGTCTCAGAAGCCACAGCTGTGATTCTTCATTGGTTTCACTTCACCCCCAGAAGCGCACTCCATTGTCTCTTGATGCGGATGGATGCCAGCAATTCTGGTCACGTGGTACAACAGGAGTTCTAAAGCATCTTCTTGTAGCAACACAGTGGAAATGGAAAATCCAGTGTGACCCTGTTATAGGCAGCTAGTCTCAACAGAATGCCAACAGTTTGGAGGGGGAAATGGTCAGAAGAAGCCATTTGTGTGTGTGTGAGGCTGTTCATATCAAGACCAGTTTCTCCTCCAAAGGCAACTTTCTTTTTCTTTTTCAAATCTGCTCCTTTCTTTGTCAGCTCAACCGGTGAGTTATTTTCCTCACCTCCCCGTTTAGAAGCAACACATTCACATCAGGTCTGAGGGACGTTGTCCGCAAGGCATGAAATATTTATCATTTGTGGTTCAGAATCCCTTTGAATAATAGCAGCTTCTTCTCTTTCTCTCTTCATTGCGATGGAATTAATGAACAGATATCGACGGAAGGAAAAACCTACGAGAATTTCTGCAATGTTCCCAATTATGATATTCTTCCATGAGATCAATATGATCCGGTGTAGAATGATAGAAAAACGCACGTGGAATAACAGGAGGATTAGCTAGACTATTTGAAGCATGAAATAAAAACAAGACTTTGGTTGCTGATGGGAAATAGCAAGACTCCGGGAGCCAGAGCTTTCGAAACCTGAGGCAGGTTTCCCAAAGGAGGTGTGAGCACAGTGGTGGGTTTATGGTGGAGTCAGGGCCCTTCTGGGGCCCCCTATTTGTTCACTCACTTAACAATGTATGCAGTACTAATATCTGGATGGGGAGCTCATTCTGTGAACACTGCGCACAAACACAAATCCACCACTGTGTGAACAGATGCCTAGAGAGGCACAATCTACTGCCCGACCCACATCTCTCTGCTCAGTGTTTCTGTGGCATTCAGACGGGTCCGAAGGCAGAGTTTGAACCTGTATCTGACAATGTTGGTCCTCTCCTCCTATTGGTGGCAGGGAGAGGACAGTCTCTCCTCCCCACCTGTCAGGGATCTGCCCACCCCTGCCAGTCCAGCTCATACGAGTGCATACAGGGACCCGCAGCTGTGTTGACAACGGAGTCATCTTCGAGTGAATCTGGTAGCCCCTCTTCTGGGGAGGAGCAGTTAGTGGCTGGGAGTCAGGGAGTGCCAGGTGTCCAGGGAGTTGCTGAGAGACCTGGCACCACCCAGCAGACTCGCTTGGAGGGGGAGGCGTCAGTTTCGGTGCCTATCTCACGTAGGAGGAGAAGGCGGCAATTCAGGATGCCGAGGCTTTGGTGTTGGCGCCAAAACAGGAGGGAGGCACTTCTGGATTCTGCTAGTGACTGAGCAGACATGATAAACTGAACTCTGCACTGTAGATAGCTTTGCACAAAATAAAGAGACTTAAAGACAAGATGGCTTGGTCTTACTATTGAACAACCGATAAGAGAATCTGACACCACCCCATAATCTTTTAATTAGTTTTCAAAGAATTTAACAAATTCAATTCAATATTCCATTAAGATTTTGACTTCTCATCCTTACTTCCATGATGTTTCTATTCAGATCATTCATCTGATGCAGGGGTCGGTCTCCTGCAACCGATCGCGTGGTGGGCTGGAGGGCGGTGGAGTGCGCGCCCATACGTGTGCTCATACACTATTTCCAGCGCACTTCCGGATCGGAGGAGCACCGGAAATAGTTTTGCGCATGCGCAAGCGTTATTTCTGGTGATCCTCCGACCCGGAAGTGGGCAGCAGCGTAGCACAGCGCCGGTAAGAGCGGGCGGCGGCAGTGGGCAGCAGGGATTGCCACGGGCCGGATAAAAAAGTCCCTTGGGCCTTATCTGGCCTGCGGGCCTTAGTTTGGGGACCCCTGATCTGATGCCATAAAGGTAATATTTCTCTAAAACATAGACCCCACATTACATTCCTTTATCGTTCTCGTTCCTTTCCTTATATTTCATGTCCTGCTTGAGATTTCATTTGGCTATAATATTTTCTCAGATAATCCGAAAACAGTCTCCATTCTTCTGTAAGCGGAGAGGACACTTTATCTGTTTACAACCCTTTGGGCTTATGCTTGCCCCTTGCTCACCATCACTCTGAGCTTATGTGTCTGCACTTTCTAAATGCCACCAGCTGATCTGTCTACTTATGTGTGTTCTTGGCTAAGTGTGTGAAGCATGGAGTACTTCTACGCAGCAAAAAGTTGAAGTTCAGCCCAATGGCACTTCGTGTCTGCAAAAGTGCCGATTAAGGTGATGGTGACTGGTCCACTTGGGGCACAGTCACAATGCCACAGGCGTAGATGTGCCACTACAAATAATGTAGGAGTGGAATGTAAAAATGCTTGCACTTTTAGGATCTAGCCAAGTATTATTATTATTATTCTCATACTAATAATAATAATAATAATAATAATAATAATAATAATAATAATTTATTTATACCCCGCCCTTCCCAGCCAAGACCGGGCTCAAAGCGGCTAACACCAATAAAATCACAACAAAACATACAAAACAATTAAAATGCAGGTTAAAATACGATTTAAAGTTTAAAATGCAGCCTCATTTTTAAGTAGCCCACCAATCAAACCACAAAGGAATGAAACATCAGGGTTAAACTGAAACCAACCCAAAGGCCAGGTGGAACAGCTCCGTCTTGCAGGCCCTGCAGAAAGATGCCAAATCCCGCAGGGCCCTGGTCTCTTGTGACAGACTGTTCCACCAAGTCGGGGCCAGTACTGAGAAGGCCCTGGCCCTAGTTGAGGCCAGCCTAGCATCCTTGTGGCTCGGGACCTCCAAAATGTTATTATTTGAGGACCTTAAGGTCCTACATGGGGCATACCAGGAGAGGCAGTCCCTTAGGTACGAGGGTCCTAGAACTAAGAACAAACTTAGTTGGTCTCTAAGGTGCTACTGGAAGGAATTTTTTATTTTTTATTTCGTTTTTCCTTCTCCTGTGAGTTTGCAGCACATTCCTAACCAACCCTGCTCAGAAAAACTCCCATTGGATTCAATGGGGCTCACTCCAAGTCCCAAGTAAATGGGTTTATGATCACAGCCTTAGTCTCTTGAACGGCAGAAAATTAAAACAAGCTGTGGAGGCTTCACAAATGTAAGGCACCAGAATCCTCAAAAGGCAGAAAGCCAACAAAATATGCATCCCAGGCAGCAAAAGACTATATAAAGCAAAAGTGTTCTGCCTAGAAGCAAGGAGTATAATAATATCCCCGGACAGGACTGGGCTACAGCCATTGCCATCTGTCAGGGCAGTCCAGTCCCCGCCATTGGTGGGCAACAAGAGTTAGCAACAGCTCCCTTTCCTGCTGGTGTGTTGCCTGCCAAATGCAATGTTTTAAATATCCGAACTTGCTTTGTGGGAAAGCTTCAGATCTGTAGCTTGAAGCAGATCTAATCCAGCACATGTGGCTCTTATCGGAAGATGTGTGCACAGCCATGATGTTTGATGCTCAGACTTCAGGTTCTTCTGTTTCCTTTCCAGAATGTAAAAAACAAAAACCCAAAACACCAGTAGTGAAGGTCCTGAAGTTTATGGTTGATTAAAAGTAAATTTCACACGACCTTGCTAATGAATACAAAGCTGTTCATCATATGTGTCGTTTATCGTCGTTGGCTTGGTTTAATGACCCATCCACTACAGATGGGACCACAAAGGTCTCCTTACATGCCTCGCCCCTGGGTCTTTGCAGCTGAAATAAAGTCATCCAAACCTCTAGGCTGGGAGAGGATACCTTCAACTGTCCCTCTTTGAATAGGACATCCTGGAATTACAGAAGATGCCGGTTTGGGGGACCGTGGTCTCTCACAGGTGCCCTGGCTCCCACAAGAGCACAGCTCCAAAAGACAGGCATTTTGCGAGAGATGTGCTCTTGCCTGAGTCATGTACCGTAACTTGTGCAGGTAAAGGTAAAGGTAAAGGGACCCCTGACCCAGTGGTGTAGTAAGCGTGGGGCAATGGGGGCGCCGAGCCCCGGGTTCCAGCCTGGGGGGTGACACTCTGTGCCACCCCCCCCGCGAGTGTGACTCCCAAGCCGCTGCCCGGCAGCCCTTCCGTGCGGCGCCCGGTAACTTGTAAGGCTGCCGGGCGGCGGCTAGGGGAGTCTGGGCAGGGCCTCGCTCCGTAGCACATGCGGCATGACGTCACGACGCATACGCTACGGAGCGACACCCCGCCCCCGGGGGTGGTTCTTGGCTTGCCGCTCTCGGCAGCCAAGCGGCTCGGTTCGCCACTGCCTTGACCATTAGGTCCAGTTGTGTCCGACTCTGGGGCTGCGGTGCTCATCTCACATTACTGGCCAAGGGAGCCGGCGTACAGCTTCCGGGTCATGTGGCCAGCATGACAAAGCCGCTTCTGGCGAACCAGAGCAGCGCACGGAAACGCCGTTTACCTTCCCACCGGAGTGGTACCTCTTTATCTACTTGCACTTTGACGTGCTTTCGAACTGCTAGGTGGGCAGGAGCTGGGACTGAGCAACGGGAGCTGACCCCGTCGTGGGGATTCAAACTGCTGACCTTCTGATCAGCAAGCCCTAGGCTCTGTGGTTTAACCCACAGCGCCACCCGCGTCCCTTTTTACTTGTGCAGGAGCACGGCCCAAAAGACCTGTGTCCCAGTTTTCCTCTGTAGGATGTTGGAGGGTATGTGAGAGATGCTTCTGAAAATGCCTCTTTCCCATTGGCTAGTGGTCAGGGATGCTGCACATGGTAGTGCCCACACAATGTCCAAAGGGCATCAGGTTCCCCAACCCCGTTTTATTGAGTTTGGCTTCAGCTTTCTGTCAGCAAAAGCTCACTTGTCAAGGAACAATTGGGAGCACGTCTTACGGTTCCCCTTGTACTTTTGCATGAGACATCAGATGTGGGGCAGGATAGCATGGCTGTGGGGAAACAGCTTTGCATGCCTAGTTACATCTGTGGGCCAGCAGTCCCCCCACTGTTGTTCAGAGCTAAGTGCAGTGTGCAGGAATAGGCCAATCTATATATATAAAATCGTTCAAGTTGGATGTTTGTTAACAATCGCCTTTCTCTGTAACCCCTTGATCAATTCCGTTCAAATTTGGACACAACGTTCCATGCCCATATGGGAGTGATCATATGTAATTACATTGCACAAATACCACACCTTTCCCAGGTAAAAATGTGATTTTGTTCAAAAAAATATAGCGCCCTCCAGTGGACGTTAAACAGCACAGCACAACACACCTGTTTCTGACCCCCCCTCCTTTCCCGATGTCACTACCACCATCCAATCAACAGACAGACCGCCCACAAACACTACTTCTGGCTCTGCCGGCAGGTATAGAACCAAGCCGGGAGGAATCGCCATTTTCGCGGTTTGTGACGCTACCTCGACCGGCTGTAGATAGAGGCTGGACGACAACGCCGCTACTCACATTTCAGGCCAGATAGCACACCTTCCACAGATACAAACGTGCTCCTATAAAAACAAACATACAGCCCACCACTACACGTCAACAACATTGAAGGAGGCCATTGACAAAATCAGGACAAAGAACCTCATAGACTAAAATAGTAGTAATAAACAGTTGTAGAAACGAAGACAAAAACGGGAGGGGCAAACGGAGAACACATAGACTGAACTTCAACGAGATAAGGTGTAAGTAAACATACGCTTTCTCTTTCATACTGTATCTTACTTTTGCATTTCACCAAATCAGCCACAGCAAGGCGTGGCCGGGTCAGCTAGTAACATCTAAAGGAGCATCGCTTTGGCCTCCTCTCACTAAATCCATTTGTATCAAAACCTGCTGTACCTTTCCAAGCAAAGTTACAGCTACCGGTAGCCAGGCCATTGGGACAAATGGCGTGCTGCCCCACCAACTTCAGCCGATCTTCAGCTAACCCCCACCTGTCTGCCTTCGTACTTAAACCCAGTTCAGAAGGTGGTGCTGTCTGCAGGTTTCCTCCTCCTTAGCACTGAACTTGTAAAACCCAGCAGGGCAAGAGATGGACACAAATCTAGAATTAGTTGGCTCTGCCTGTCGTTGGCTCTGGCTCCCCCTACTGTTGGCCTTCTGCCTTGCGCCCTCCCAATGGATGCCAGCCGCCACTGGGTATAACATCATATCCACCATGTTTGGGGAAGAGCAATGGCTCTTGCGGAAGAGCAATGGGAGGACAGGGGGAAGAGAAAACTATTGCACTAGGGGGGCTACAGTGTGGTGGCTCAGCTGCCAGCCAGCCAGCAGCAAAGCTGTGCTCCTCGTTCTCTCCAAAGGTACAGGATGAAGGTCAATAATATAGCTGAGTGCTCACATCTGTCTCCACGCCAACTCCTCTAGGGTATGCTTTCTTCCCTTCCACGAGAATATTAGCCAACTCTGTGGGGACACAGTTGCTTTTATTTTATTTTTGGCTGTCAGTCACACATCATTTAGGATTACATTCAGATGCTTCCTCCCACCCTGAATGCTCTTGACTTTGGAACTCACACAAAGCTCCGTACTTGCCCTCATTTATTTTATTTTATTTTTTAAAAAATAAAATAAAAAGGCAAAACAAAACAGAATGGGATTCAGATATTTCATGTTTTGTTTTCACGACATCCCTTTCAAGTAGTGAAGCACTGGATATTCTACCATATAAAGAGGCTTTGTTCAGCCTGGAAAAGACAGACACAAACCTATTTATCATAAGGTGTGTGTGTGTGTGTGTGTGTGTGTGTGTGTGTGTGTGTGTGTGTGTATGAGAGAGAGGGGGGGGTCATATCTACAAGCACTCATACAATTTCAACAGTCATGGCTCCCCCCCACCCCAAAAAGAATTGTTATGAGTGCTGGGAATCGTAGCTCTGTGAAAGGTCTCCTAGCAACTCTCAGTACCCTTAACAAACTACAGCTCCCATGATTCTTTGTGAGAAGCCATGGCTGTTGAGGTTCTGTAAGAGTAATAGCTTTCAACCTTCCCTTTTTTGGCGGGAAATTCCCTTATTCCAGCGCCGGTTTCCTCTGTTTCCCTTTTTTGGTGGGAAATTCCCTTATTCCAGCGCCGTTTCCCGCTGCTATCCCGGATTGTTAGATAGCCTGTAAATTTACCAGATTTCAAAGGAAGCAGCTCCTCTCCCTCCCTGCCGGCCAGGGAGGCTCCTCAGCTGCGATGCTCGGCTGCGTTGCTCACCAATAGTTACAGAGAATAGGATGTCATTAGACAACAGCACTGTTGGTGCTTTGCTTGCATGTAAAATCAACCACTCTGGCCCAGCCCACAAATACACTCCTTCCAAAAGAGTGTTAAAGGATGCAAAGCCTGCAACACGTTTGTATAATAAGTCCTTAATGGATGCCAGAGAGCCAAAAGAGTGAACCTGATCAATCCCCCCATGAAGAATTGACACTTTTGAATTGTGGTGCTGGAGTCTTGTGGACTGCAAGAAGATCAAACCGATCCATTCTGAAGGACATCGGCCCTGGCTGCTCACCGGAAGGACAGATCCTGAAGCATTGCATGAGAAGAGAAGACTCCCTGGAAAAGAGACCCTGAGGTGGGGAAAGATGATGGTGTGTAGCCTGGTGTAAATTAATTTGTAGCCTGGGGGGCTTAGTGCGGCGTGGACTGTCCCCGAGAACTGTAGACTGTCCCCGGGACAGGTGAGGCTGCTGATCCCTTATTTTCAAATCCGAAAGTTGACAGCTATGGTAAGAGTGCTTTAAATATTTGGTGTGGATGGGACCTTAGATGCATCAGTTTTAGGGCTTAGGTCTTACCCCAACCTTATAACTGTGTGGCCAGTTTAGGAAGAAATACAGTTCTGGCACTCAAGCCAGACCTGAAAACTGAAGACGCTGCTTCTGCAGTTTGGTAGCTCTCTGGAGCACTTGGGACTACAGGTCTCATGGGACCAGCAAACTCCACTCCCAGCCCTGTCAGGGGAAGCTGAGGTTGCCTCTGGGTCCGGTAACCTTCCAGCCTCTCCTGAGCTGCAGAGGGTCAGGGCAGAGAGGCGAAGGGAACTGAGTTCCCGCAGGAGGAGTGCTCGCCTCCAGGCCAGGAGAGGCGAGTTACCAGAGGATCGGGGCTGCCCTATGCCTCGGGGCAGATAAAAGCTGGCCAGCCCCAGCCCCAAGTTGCAGGAGCAACATTGTTGGTGACCAGTTCCTGCTTGAAACCTGTCCTTCTTCCCTGCCTGAGCTCCTGACCCGCCCTGGTTCCCTGCTTGCCTACCTGTTCCTGACTTCACCTGCCTCCCTGCCCTGCACCCAGCTTCAGTGACTACGGACTGCCTTTACGTTGCACCTCTGACCACGGATCGGACTTGGACCTCGCCTTTTGGGTAACCCACGGGACCAGCACACAGGGAATGAAATTGAGCAGTTTAAGACTACACCTCTGATGACAAATATGCATTATTATTATTATTTAAAAAACTCAACAGCTCAAAGGAATTGAGGAAGGAAAGAAACACATCATGATATTTTCTGCCAACACGATGAATACGAGCTGACAATGTGATGCATCTGCAAAGGGGTCAAACGCAATTCTCCAGTGAATTAAGTGAGGCACTTCTAGTAATCTGGTTCTAGTCATTCATGTTCAAGACGGATGAATTCATTCAGGTGAGAACAGGTGCAAAGAAAAGCAATCCGGATGACTGCAGCGGCGGAGAACTTAAGTTGCAAACTGAGCTGAAGGGGAGTTGACCATTTTGGATTTTTTGGGGGGGGTGGGGGGTGGGGAGTGGGAAGGCAAAGAGGGGCAAACATGACAACACTTTATAAAGGGAATTAGTAAAGGGAATTAGACAACTGGCGTTAAAATTAAATAAAATTATGGTACAAGAACCAAAAGCTACAATTGGGACATTTAACCCTATCACACCATGATTCATGGTTTAAAAGGGGAGGGGAATATATTCTCTGGGCTGCTCTGCAGATGATCTTAGTAAATCAAGATTTTTAATAACGTTCGTTGATGAATCCGTTTAGTGACCATTTACTTTTTCACATGTGATCTCAATCATTTTAGGAACTTGATATGGCTTCTGCCCTGTTTGCTGTGATCTTAATTCAAGAAGTGGCGAAATAAATATACTAAACATTTTTTTAAATACAATCGTTTATTCAGTTGCTGCAGTTAATGTCCCACCGGAACCAGCTTTCCACTGCTTCATCAGACAAACGTTAAGATCATTTGCTCCCCAAACCGGTCCTTTTATGATAAAGAAGACAGGAGGAGAAGCTTTCAGCCCATGTTGCCGTCAAATCAATTTGCACTTTCGTATTCACCGATCCTATTTCTAGCCTTTCTTTTTGGCTTCATGACCCAAAGGCTCCTCAAAAGCATCTGAAAACCCCCAACGCTAGTTAATTCTTTCAATTATGTTGACATTGACATACCAACTGTCCTTACCAGAATTGTGAATCCCTTGAGTTGAGCGGGGCAAATTAGGCCAACTTGGTTCTCGATCAATGCTCTGATACCTAATCACCGCCGGTAATCATTGCTGGCTACGAACAAGCGGAGAAGGCCCAGGCCATTAAATCAATCTGAAGTGCCTTAATGCATGACAGCATGTCCTTTTTGCTGTTGCCTGGGATTTCACAGAGAGAATAATGCGAAATGGCACAGGCTTTGAGTTGGCTTCAAAGGCATTTTTTGCTATCAACATCCAGGGATATGGGGAATGCATGTGTCATACTATACTCACTGGAGAGCCAGTGTGGTGTAGTGGTTAAGAGCGGTAGACTCGTAATCTGGTGAACCGTCCCCGCTCCTCCACATGCAGCTGCTGGGTGACCTTGGGCTAGTCACACTTCTCTGAAGTCTCTCAGCCCCACTCACCTCACAGAGGGTTTGTTGTGGGGGAGGAAGGGAAAGGAGAATGTTGGCCGCTTTGAGACCATATGCGGCCTAGGACCCTCGTACCTACAGGACCGCCTCTCCCGGTATGCCCCGCAAAGGACCTTAAGGTCCACAAATAACAACTTGTTGGAGGTCCCGAGCAACAAGGCTGTTAGACTGGTGTCAACTAGGGCCAGGGCCTTTTCTGTACTGGCCCCAACTTGGTGGAACATTCTGTCACAAGAGACTAGGGCCCTGCGGGATTTGACATCTTTCCGCAGGGCCTGCAAGACAGAGCTGTTCCACCTGGCTTTCGGGTCAGACTTAGTCTGATGAGCAGCAAATGAAGCGGTATTTTAAATTTTAAAGTGGCTTTTTAATGAAGCGGTCAGCAAATGAAGCGGTATTTTAAATTTTAAATTGGCTTTTTAATCTGTATTTTAATTAATGGTTTTCTTTTATATGTTGTTGTAATTTTTTACTGATGTTAGCCGCCCTGAGCCTGGTTTCGGCTGGGGAGGGCGGGGTATAAATAAAATTTATTATTATTATTATTATATTATATCTGTCAACCCTCCCTTTTTTGCGGGAAACTCCCTTATTCCAATGCCATTTCCCGCTGCTATCCCGGATTGTTGATATCCCTTAAATTTCCCGGATTTCAAAGGAAGCAGCTCCTCTTCCTCCCTGCCAGCCAGGGAGGCTCCTCAGCTGCGTTGCTCGGCTGCCAATAAGGAGTCTGAGACCGACTGGGGGCGGAGCTTGCATGCCTTGTGCAGCCAGACCCTCACGCCCAACCAGACAGACAGCCTGCCTGCCGTCTACGTGCTCGCTCTTTCGCTCACCCGTTCTCGCGCAGCCTCTGGAGCGCAGGGTGGCGAGGATACTTGGTGCCATTGCACCGCCCTCGCGGCATCCCTTATTTTCAAATCTGAAAGTTAGAAAAAATCCCTTATTTTCAAATCCGAAAGTTGACAGCTATGTTCCTGGTGCTTCTCTAAGCACTTCATTAGGGGATGGGAATTGATTGCACATTGCGTGTGTAACCAATTTGCAGACTTATTTCTCCTCTTTCTGATCTCTCCCATCCAGATTTGCAACCTTTTTGCTCTGCACTAACACTCAGCTCTGAGCAGGAAGCCTGTTTCTGTGATGTTGGGTGATCTGAACATCTCTAAATATAGTTCCTTCCAGTAGCACCTTAGAGACCAACTAAGTTTGTTCTTGGTATGAGCTTTCGTGTGCATGCACACTTCTTCACATACACTTCTGAAGAAGTGTGCATGCACACGAAAGCTCATACCAAGAACAAACTTAGTTGGTCTCTAAGGTGCTACTGGAAGGAATTTTTTTATTTTTTATTTTGTTTTGACTATGGCAGACCAACACGGCTACCTACCTGTATCTCTAAATATAGTTAAGGAGCCTACTTCTTTGATGTGTCTAGATCCAGTCACTTGCATGCAGCCCTGCAAGATTGCGCAGTAAGGAATGTGGACCTCAGTCAGAAAAGGGTCTCTCCACCTCTGTTTTAAACTTAGGAGAGACAAACCGGGTCTTGTTTGCCAGGGCAGAGACAGAGCTGAGTCTCTTAGAGGAGGATTTTTGTGTATTCCCCTTGCCATTAAGCGATGCCAGCATGCCACTGCAGTTTTCAGGATCAATGCTCGCAGAGCAGATGTCATGGCTTCCACTTCTGTCAGTTGCAAACAGTTCTCCTAATATATGTCAGCAAATATAAAATATGAATTTTTATTACTCTACTGTGACGCAGAAGGAAAGTGTGCAGGAGAGATAGTTTGGAGGAAGACGACTGTTGGCTAAATGGCTTTTAAGTTAAAAGTGCAATATACGAGATAATTAAAAAAGATTGAGGGAAGCTCTTTCCTCTGCAAGTTTACAGCAGGGAGAAATAATATTGCCAGCTTGCTCTTTGGGAGGCTGGTTTCTAGACACCAAGTTCTGGGGTAGAGAAAGAGGCTGGGTTGGAACAGAAAGAAAACCTCACTCAGATTTGAAATGTCTTTAGCAGTAATTTCGGAGCTCTGTTGCTGAAGTTTGCTATTTTACATTTTGTTTCTTAAATGTCACGTTTCAAAGGATTTAAAGAAATCATTTTTTTACAGATGATTACAAGCATTAAAAAAACTGCATTTTTAAGAAGCAGTCTGTCAGATTGTTTCCCCATTCCTTGTTCCTTTTAAAATCATTAAATCCAGGACCCATAATTTATCCCAGAAAAAAAATCAAAATATTTGGGGTTATATCTGACAAAACCATCGCATTCAGGCAAGGCCTTCGGCTCACGCAACGCAAAGGAGATGAGAGGGAGTGGAAATTCCATTGTATAAGTAGAATTCTTTGCATGAACAGCATGGTTTTATTGCTTGCAATCCCTTGTAAATACATTGAAATCAGTGTTTTCCGCCTCTCTGAACCAGAATTCATGTCAGCTATAGGCTTGACATTTGGCGAAGACTGAGGTGACAGAAGGCTGATCGCAGAAGAATTAATGTTTTTGAATTATGGTGCTGGAGGAGACTCTTGAGAGTCCCATGGACTGCAAGAAGATCAAACCTATCCATTCTTAAAGAAATCAGCCCTGAATGCTCACTAGAAGGACAGATCCTGAAGCTGAGGCTCCAGTACTTTGGCCACCTCATGAGAAGAGAAGACTCCCTAGAAAAGACCCTGATGTTGGGAAAGGTTGAGGGCACAAGGAGAAGGGGACGACAGAGGACGAGATGGTTGGACAGTGTTCTCGAAGCTACTAACATGAGTTTGGCCAAACTGCGAGAGGCAGTGAAGGATAGGCGTGCCTGGCGTGCTCTGGTCCATGGGGTCATGAAGAGTCGGACATGACTGAACAACAACAAGAGGTGACATCAGGCCGGAGATCTCACCAATCATGTTGTTGCCCTTACAAGAAGTTAGCTGGCTTGGCCAAGCACTAGACGCTGCCTTCGTCGCTCTCCTAGTTACAGTGTTCCTCTTGTCTCCTGACCTTGATTATTACTTTCTCTGTGCTGTAACCATCCGTTCTGTCTTCCTCTTTGGAAACTAGTTGCCTAATAATAGCCCATCTGGCTGGGTTTCCCCAGCCACTCTGGGCGGCTTCCAACAGAATATTAAAATACAATAATGTATTAAACATTAAAAAACTTCCCTAAACAGGGCTGCCTTCAGATGTCTTCTAAAAGTCTGGTAGTTGTTCTCTTTGACATCTGATGGGAGGGTGTTCCACAGGGCGGGCGCCACTACCGAGAAGGCCCTCTGCCTGGTTCCCTGTAACTTGGCTTCTCGCAGCGAGAGAACTGCCAGAAGGCCCTCGGCACTGGACCTCAGTGTCCAGGCAGAATGATGGGGGTGGAGACGCTCCTTCAGGTATACAGGACTGAGGCTGTTTAGGGCTTTAAAGGCCAGCACTAACACTTTGAATTGTGCTTGGAAACGTACTGGGAGTCAATGTATGTCTTTCAAGACCAGTGTTATGTGGTCTCGGTGGCCGCTCCCAGTCACCAGTCTAGCTGCCGCATTCTGGATTAGTTGTAATAATAATAATAATTTATTATTTTTACCCCGCCCATCTGGCCGAGTTTCCCCAGCCACTCTGGGTGGCTTACAGTCAAATGTTAAAACAACACAGCATTAAATATTAAAAACTTCCCTAAACAGGGCTGCCTTCAGATGTCTTTTAAAAATAGGATAGCTGCTTATTTCTTTGACATCTGCTGGAAGGGCGTTCCACAGGGCACCACTACCGAGAAGGCCCTCTGCCTGGTTCCCTGTAACCTCACTTCTCGCAATAAGGGAACCGCCAGAAGGCCCTCGGCGCTGGATCTCAGTGTCTGGGCTGAACGATGGGGGTGGAGACGCTCCTTCAGGTATACAGGACCGAGGCCGTTTAGGGCTTTAAAGGTCAGCACCAACACTTTGAATTGTGCTCGGAAACGTACTTTTTTTTTTTTTTGTAGTTTCCGGGTCACCTTCAAAGGTAGCCCCACGTAGAGCGCATTCCAGTAGTCCAAGCGAGAGATAACTAGAGCATGCACCACTCTGGCGAGACAGTCTCCAGGCAGGTAGGGTCTCAGCCTGCGTACCAGATGGAGCTGGTAGACAGCCGCCCTGGACACAGAATTGACCTGCGCCTCCATGGACAGCTGTGAGTCCAAAATGTCTCCCAGGCTGCGCACCTGGTCCTTCAGGGGCACAGTCACCCCATTCAGGACCAGGGAGTCCTCCACACCTGCCCGCTCCCTGTCCTCCAAAAACAGTTTGTTGTTGTTCAGTCGTTCAGTCGTGTCCGACTCTTCGTGACCCCATGGACCAAGGCACGCCAGGCACACCTATCCTCCACTGCCTCTCGCAGTTTGGCCAAACTCATGTTGGTAGCTTCGAGAACACTGTCCAACCATCTCGTCCTCTGTCGTCCCCTTCTCCTTGTGCCCTCCATCTTTCCCAACATCAGGGTCTTTTCTAGGGAGTCTTCTCTTCTCATGAGGTGGCCAAAGTACTGGAGTCTCAACTTCAGGATCTGTCCTTCTAGTGAGCACTCAGGGCTGATTTCTTTAAGAATGGATAGGTTTGATCTTCTTGCAGTCCATGGGACTCTCAAGAGTCTCCTCCAGCACCATAATTCAAAAGCATCAATTCTTCGGCGATCAGCCTTCTTTATGGTCCAGCTCTCACTTCCGTACATTACTACTGGGAAAACCATAGCTTTAACTATACGGACCTTTGTTGGCAAGGTGATGTCTTTGCTTTTTAAGATGCTGTCTAGGTTTGTCATTGCTTTTCTCCCAAGAAGCAGGCGTCTTCTAATTTCGTGACTGCTGTCACCATCTACAGTGATCATGGAACCCAAGAAAGTGAAATCTCTCACTGCCTCCATTTCTTCCCCTTCTATTTGCCAGGAGGTGATGGGACCAGTGGCCATGATCTTAGTTTTTTTGATGTTGAGCTTCAGACCATATTTTGCGCTCTCCTCTTTCACCCTCATTAAAAGGTTCTTTAATTCCTCCTCACTTTCTGCCATCAAGGTTGTATCATCAGCATATCTGAGGTTGTTGATATTTCTTCCGGCAATCTTAATTCCAGTTTGGGATTCATCCAGTCCAGCCTTTCGCATGATGAATTCTGCATATAAGTTAAATAAGCAGGGAGACAATATACAGCCTTGTCGTACTCCTTTCCCAATTTTGAACCAATCAGTTATTCCATATCCAGTTCTAACTGTAGCTTCTTGTCTCACATAGAGATTTCTCAGGAGACAGATGAGGTGATCAGGCACTCCCATTTCTTTAAGAACTTGCCATAGTTTGCTGTGGTCAACACAGTCAAAAGCTTTTGCGTAGTCAATGAAGCAGAAGTAAATGTTTTTCCGGAACTCTCTAGCTTTCTCCATAATCCAGCGCATGTTTGCAACTTGGTCTCTGGTTCCTCTGCCCCTTCGAAATCCAGCTTGCACTTCTGGGAGTTCTCGGTCCACATATTGCTTAAGCCTGCCTTGTAGAATTTTAAGCATAACCTTGCTAGCATGTGAAATGAGCGCAATTGTGCGGTAGTTGGAGCATTCTTTGGCACTGCCCTTCTTTGGGATTGGGATGTAGACTGATCTTCTCCAATCCTCTGGCCACTGCTGAGTTTTCCAAACTTGCTGGCATATTGAGTGTAGCACCTTAACAGCATCATCTTTTAGAATTTTAAATAGTTCTGCTGGAATATCATCACCTCCACTAGCCTTGTTGTTAGCAAGGCTTTCTAAGGCCCATTTGACTTCACTCTCTAGGATGTCTGGCTCAAGGTCAGCAACCACACTACCTGGGGTGTACGAGACCTCCATATCTTTCCGGTATAATTCCTCTGTGTATTCTTGCCACCTCTTCTTGATGTCTTCTGCTTCTGTTAGGTCCTTTCCACTTTTATCCTTAATTGTGGTAATCTTTGTACGAAATGTTCCTTTCATATCTCCAATTTTCTTGAACAGATCTCTGGTTTTTCCCATTCTGTTGTTTTCCTCTATTTCTTTGCATTGCTCGTTTAAAAAGACCCTCTTGTCTCTCCTTGCTATTTTTTGGAAATCTGCATTCAATTTCCTGTATCTTTCACTATTTCCCTCGCATTTTGCTTGCCTTCTCTCCCCCGCTATTTGTAAGGCCTCATTTGACAGCCACTTTGCTTTCTTGCATTTCTTTTTCATTGGGATGGTTTTCGTTGCTGCCTCTTGTATACAAGAGGCAGCAACCAAAAACAGTACTTCTGTCTTGTCAGAATTCAACCTCAATTGCAATTTCATCCTGCAGTTGGTGACTCACATGTCAAATAAACGAGAAAAGAAAGAAGGCTGGTTGGCTGGGTGGGTGCAATTTGCTGTATGTGTGCACACTCTGGTATGTTTTGTACGTGGGTTTGTGTGCATGCCAGCCGTGCTTAGACACACTCCACTTTGGACCCCTCACGGGAGTTGGAGCAGGGTGGTGCTAATCCTGAGGCCTAAAAAGAGGTCAACCCAACTCCATGTCATACAACTCTATTGTTATAAAGACTTGGGCCATGCCGTATGTTTAAAACATTTTTATACCACTTGCCCTCAAATAATTCTGGGAGCTCTTGTTTGTTAAGGGATCCTGGGAAGGGTAGCTCTGTGAGGGGTAAAAGTACAGGTCCCCAGATTATTTTGGGGAACCCGTGACGCGAATGTGCTTTAAATGTACGGTGAAGATGCAATCATGGTCATATGCTACCTATTAGCAGCAGCTAGAGAAGAAATATGTTAAGCACTGGAAGGAAATAATGAAATCGGTATTTGTTTCTCAGTGGCATCGAAGAATGTGGAGGTTTGCTGTCATGGGCAATTGCATGTACTTTGTGGAATAACACACAATGATCACTTAACTGAATGCATTTCCCATTCATATTGTAAGCCAACTTTTTGTTCAGCCTCCCACCATATTCCCTTCATAATATCTGAGAGAATTATGCAATGATGCTTTTGTGCATAACTCTTATTTGATGCTTATTTTCTTTCGTTTGTAGCTTTGGAATTCCAAAATAATAGTTTAAGGTTGCATAGAACCGTAGAATCGTAGAGGGTGGGGTAGACTCAGTTCTACCCCCCTGCATCACTGTTTTACTAGGAGCTGCTTGTCAGTACTGCCTGTCCACTTGTCCCACCCCTATACATCTCACCCAAGCCCCTCCTGCTTGCTAATCCACTCTGTGAAGTGCCTTTCTCCCTGTCATTAAACCTTACTGGAATTGCTTTTAATGGGGGCGGGGGCTTGAGAGAGTGAGATGCTAAACTGCTCTGTGAAATGCTTCTCCCCCCTGGGCTGCCTGCCACCAGCGCTGCTTCCTCACTCTCATGCCTGCTGTTCCTCACAGTGGAGTTGGCATGGCCACCTGCCAGCTGCCGAGCGTGAAGACAACCTTAGTTTTCTATGTATATAGGAAGATTATAAATTCCAGATGGTGTGTGCAGTGACCACAGGTGCCTCCTGTGGGAATTCTGCAGTCCTTCACAGGGTGCATGTACACAGTTCTCTCTTGGATCCAAGATAGAGGTTCAGAAGTTTGTTAAGGCCTCTGGCATTTGGCCCTTATGAAGAAACTGAACTATGAACTATGAGCAAGAAGGCAAAGCAATGCAACAGAAAACTTTCACATTGCTTGGTCAGACTTTATTTTGTTCGCAATGACTGAGGAACATGGTTTCTATTGTTCATGGCTCTGAGTCTTCTTCCCATGGGGGTTCCCTAGGGGGTTCCCCGACTAGTGCCTCCCCCCACTCCTCTGAACCCAGCCACTCCACTCCATCTTGTCAGGGACTGAGCATAACAACTCTGTGGGTTACAAACTTCCCACAGTTGCTCATTTTCTAGTGGACATATTGAAATTCACTTAAAAATGAGACACTGCGTGGAATTTTGTCTGGGAAGTAAGGCTGCAGTCAGGGCCATCTTGAGCTCATCCGGCGCTATGGCGCAAAAATCCCTCCGGCACCCCCCCCCTTTCTCAGTATTTAGAACTCGGGGCCACCTTGTAGCCCTGGGAGCCGCCACCCACAGAAGCTGCTGCCGATGTGGTGGCTGCGGCGTGACTGGCCAGACTGCCGGAACCCCGCTGTCAGGGGGCTCCCTCCCCCTTCCAGCCCAGCGTTGAGTGTTTACAGAGAACAGCTGCTGATTTTAACAACAGACTCCTCCTCTCCCTCTGGGAGCAGCAGTGGGCCAGAAGCGGAAGTGTTGCCAGGGGTTGGGCTAAGCAGGGAGAGACCTCGCAACTTACAGGGAGGACGTCCGGGGGGGGGGGGGGAAAGAAGGAAAAGCAAACGATGCTTTCGTTTCCCCAGATGGGCTTGCTGGCGCGAAAATCATGGCGACGCACTTCCGGATTCTGCAAGTGATTGATTAGACCAGCGTTTCCCAACCGGTGTGCCGCGGCACACTGGTGTGCCGCGAGACACCGGCTGATGTGCTGCGGAAAAAGGGACCTGCAGCCCAGGGCTGCACAGGACTGTGGCGGCGGCGCTGCTGGAGCCCAGCGGCGAAGCGGTAGCCAGGGCGGCGCTGCTCCCTTGGCTGCTGCAGCAGCAGCAGCAACAGAAGCCTCGCGGGAGAATCCCGACCTGGTGCCCCAGCTGATGGGCGGGAGAAAGGACGCCGCGCTACAGCTGATCCCAGAGGTAACTCTGGGTCAGGAGACCCGGCGCAGCCGGGTGGGGGAGGAGCTGTGTGCCGCGAGATTTTTTTAATGAAACAAGTGTGCCGTTGCCTAGATTAGGTTGGGAAACACTGGATTAGACATGTTTATGACTTGCTCTGCATTGTAAAGTGATTAGCCTAGATAAAAGCTTCAAAGCTAGATGGCTCAGACTCTTTATTGAATGACCAGCGAAGGGGGGCAGCCCTGAAAGCCTGACACCCGCGCTCACTTGCGAGGCTCCGGTGCACCTCCTCTTCCTCCGCTGCCTGACAGCGGCAGTCTTCCTGTGCGGGAGCTCGAGGCGGAATTTTCCTCCATGCCACTGGGTGGGGAAGCGGGACGACGATGGCGCCTTGGGGCACCCCACGGAGCAGACGCCTTCTTCAGCTCGCTTTTTGAAAAAGTGTAAATTAATGAGGCTTATTGAGAGGTATCATATAATTTCTGTCTTATTTGAAATCTTTTTCAAATGTAGCGTCTTGAATGGGTGGATCAATGTGTATCCAAGTTTTTTGTGGTTTTTTTTTTTTGTTGCGTTTTTTAAAGAAGGCGTTTGCTCTGAAACAGGGCCCTGTCCTGGTCCCTAGTTTTGCATCGTGCATCTGGTCCTCACTCCGGAAGTCCTTATTTCGACTCCTAATAGACTCTTCATTTCGGCTTTACATACAAAACGCTCTCTTTGAACTTTTGAATACGAATTTATATCCATTGTATTTGGTATTTTGTGTGCCTTTTATTATACATAACATCATACTACACATATTATTGTAAATTTCAGTCTGTATCTTTGTTTGAAATTATAATTTTTGTTCTAATCTGCAACTGCATTTAAGACTGTAATTCTTAACAGAATATATACCCTATTTGATTTTGACTCACGAGTAGATATTATTTCTTTTGTTGAAACTTCTGGCCAGAGTTCTTGGTATACCTATTTATTTCAGTGTATCTTGTAACAAGAACTCCAACTTATTTATGCCCAGAAGGAGCAGCACAAGCTGCTGCAGCAGCAGCAGCGCCGACGACTCGCCCATCCGCGCCCGTCCGCAGAGGGGAGGCGGGCCGAGGAGGGTAGGAAGGAAAGAGGCTCGCGCCAATCAGGGTGAAGGAGAGGAGGTGGCGGCGGTGGAGCCATAGGGCTTAATGGCTCCTTGCACCCCGCCAGCCATCTAGCAGAGTGCAGGGAAAGGGGAGGCCGCTGGCAAAGCAGCGCAGCTCCCCCAGTCGCTGCGGCACCCCTGAGAGCCCGGCGCCCTGGCGCAATGAGCCACTAAGCCCTATGGGAAAGACGCCTCTGGCTGCAGTCCATGGTGGCTGGTGCCCCCTAGGGCTGGAAGGGCAGAAGACAGGAAAGCAGCTGGTGGAGCCACAGCCAATGGCAATCAGACCCGACCAGGAGAAGGCTGGTGGAAGGCAGACAAAGGATGGTGGGGGCGTGCCCTGCTTCTCCCCATTGAACAGCCTCCCCTGGCTGCAATCCTGTACACATTTCCCTGGGAGCAAGTTCCACTGAATTTGATGGGTCTTACTTCTGAGTTAAGACTGCACTGTCCTTTTTAAAGGTGTTTACTTGCACTACTAATCAGCACCAGAGACCTCTTCTCAGGAGCTGGTCACTCACCCCCTTCACTGATTGCATCTTGTATTCCTTTGATTGACTGATTTTTTTCCCGATTGCGCTCCACACATACCTACAGCTGTTTCTTGTTCGAAATTTGTTTGGCATATAAATACACACCTAATCTCTCTTTCTGTACTCAAGGCACGCATAAGTACCTGCGGAGGTGACCAATTCGTGCGTTTGACGGAGTGTGCTCAGGGTATACAAAAAAAGCATCAGGTGTTGTAATAATTGTGATCAAACAAAACCAAAACTCCAAAACAACAAATTGGCTAATAAATATTAAGAACAGTTTACTCAATCAAACATGTTAAAATGAATACATTAAGGTGCAGCGTGCAAATCCAAGCCTGTAAAAACTTAATAAACTGATGGCATAATACTGAGGCTAATGATAATGTCCTAGCATAATCAAATTATGCAAAAGTGTTGCAAATAGTACTCTACTGAACGCGCAAAGTCTTTTGTGAGGGATCGGTCACAGTCAGGCAAGAAAACATGGTCATGCGTGATGGTAATCGCAGATAGGCCCTCCTCGCCGTCCCTCAGCGAAAGTAGATCTGAAGACCTGAATCCTGGATATAATCAGGTTTCGCGGGAGCTTCTTCAGTTCATCGTGCAGTTTTTACAACACCATACAATGAAAATATAGATTCTCACAGGCACAGCAAGTGAGTGTGCTCAGGACCACAGAAGCTCATGCCACAATATATTTCTGCTTCTTCAAGGTGCCACAAGAACATTTCCTGCCTCCACCCCTAATCATGGCCACCTCCCTCTCTGGAATTTGCCCTTCTCCAGTGAATTATGCAGGTGCGGCAGTATATTCCTAATAAACTCCCAGTGAACTTCTTTCTAACTGCAAAGGTCAGAGGGAAGCAGAGCTGAATGTAAAACACGTCAATGGCACAGATTGTCGCGAAGGGCTAGAAGAATCTTGTTTTGTTTCAAGGCCATGCTCCACACTGAAGTTGGCAGCTTGCGCATTTCCTTGGATGCACAAAGTATGCAGAGGGAATGGCAGGACAGCATTCTTTTAAAAGCAGCTGGTGCGTCTGAGATGAACCTCTCTCGATACATAAATTACACTTCAGTTCACAACGGAAACAAAGGCCAGCAGGGGGGAAAAGGAAGCGACTTCTGTAACAGGCAGCAGAACCAGCCAAGGAGATGGCAACTGGGGACACGGGAGTTGCTTCTCTCCCTTCGAGACCAGCTGTCTGGGCTGGTCTTTTGTGCAACAAGATATGACTGTTTTTCTTCCCTTGCAAGCTCCTTGAAGGCCACTTGGACGTTCTTACATGGGATGGATTTTTTCCCCATGCAGGAATTTCGCAACACAGGAAGCAGCTCTGATTTCTTGCCAGTAGAAGCCAAGCACAGGGAGGAAATTAGTTCTATATAAGTCACACTTCCTGAACTAATACATGAAGCTAACCTTCAAAATTCAGAGTTCTCCAGATTCTGTTCTCCAGCAAAAAACCTAACATAAGAAAATAAGAAGAGCTCTGTAAGATAAACCCATCCAGTCCAGCATCCTGTTATCACGGTGGCCAGCCAGATGCTTAAAGGTCAGCTATAGAATTTGTTCCCACTAGATGTGCTGATGGCCACCAACATGGGTGGTATTGAAAGACGATAAGACAAATTCATGGAGCATAAGGCTACCAATGGATACCACGATGATTCTGTTTGTTGTCAGAGGCATTATCTCTCTGAATCCCAGTTACTGGGAATCACAAGTGGAGAGAGCGCTGTTGCCCTCAAACCCTGTTTGTGAGCTTCCTGTAGGCATCTGGTTGGCTTCTGTGAGAACAAGATGCTGGACTAGATGGGCCTTTGGCCTGATCTGTCAGGGCTCTTCCTATGTTCTTAAAACTATCACCACTGGCCCCTAAAAGACCTGAGTGAACTAAAAGGGCTTTAACAACAGCAACAGCAACCCTTCTCAAGACCCCTACAGAACTGATGAGCTTCTCTGGGAAGGAAGTCTCCTGTCAAGGAGCTACCGCAGAAAAGGCTGTGCTCCTTGTGGTTGTCTGAAGGCAAGTAGCTGTTGTGGGGCCTCTTCTATGTCAAGTAGCTGCTGGGAGGGCTTCTATGTCAAAAGAGACTCCAGGCACCTTTGGCCATTTCATGCTTTGAAGTCAAAACCAGCCACATGAATTGAGCCCGGTAACCAGATTTGTCCTCCATCTATCAGCTCCCATTCGAGGAGAAATGCCTCTCTGCATTTCTTCTACTCGATAAATGTTGTTTGCAGAGATTAACGTTATCAGACTTTCCCTGATCAATGCAGCATGAGTAGTGACTTTTAATTACTCGCAATTCTCTCTCTTTCTTAATGAGCTCACCTCTTGGGTTCTTCCATTATTTCCTCACTGATTTCAGGGAAGGCTTGAGGACAAGGTGATGATCTGTGAACGTGAGGGTTAAGGATGGACAAATTGGTCAATTTCAGTTTCTGTCCATCCCTGATTTCCCGAATCTAATTCAGTTCTCCGCATTTCGACACCAGTCTGTGATTTATTTTTATTTTTTTAAAAAATCCCCATGCAGAGTTCATCAGCATTTTAGTGCAAATACAGTTGTGTACACAATTTGGCCTTACACACACATTGTTGCAAGCGTTTCCCTCATATATATGGCATTTTATTTTATGCTATTTTCACAAATATATGTGCTTTTATATGCACACTTTTCTCCAATATGCAAATCGCTGTAAACATTTTTTTTTTTTTAAGCTGGAGGATCGCATCACAAAATTCACAAAAGGATAGCCATGTTGCTGTTCACATATTGTTTTGGAATGTGGAAATCAGTTAAGTTCACATTGGAAAACAAACTGAGCCTAATTTCTCTCCCATCCCTAAAGGTAAAGGGACCCCTGACCATTAGGTCCAGTCGCGGACGACTCTGGGGTTGCGGCGCTCATCTCGCTTTGCAGGCCAAGGGAGCCGGCGTACAGCTTCCGGGTCATGTGGCCAGCATGACTAAGCCACTTCTGGCGAACCAGAGCAGCGCACGGAAACGCCATTTACCTTCCCGCCAGAGCGGTACCTATTTATCTACTTGCACTTTGATGTGCTTTCAAACTGCTAGGTTGGCAGGAGCAGGGACCGAGCAACTGGAGCTCACCCCGTCGCGGGGATTCGAACCGCCGACCTTCTGATTGGCAAGCCCTAGGCTCTGTGGTTTAACCCACAGTGCCATCCGTGTCCCTAGTTAGGGCATATTTCCCCTCCTGCAACTGAGGTGTAGTGGATGGAGTTTGTGACTTGCACAAAAGTATCTAGAAGAAAGTTCAGCACTGGATTCCTCCTCCCATGAGCCTCCGGTTGCTCTTCAAAGCCATCAGCATGGCTTCTGGTTTCCTGCACCTGCCATTCAGCTGAAAGTCATCACAGAAACCAAGGGAGACAACTTTTTATATAGGTCAAATCAATTAAAAAGCCGCTTCTTCCTATTTGGTTAATCCAAGCAGCCATTTAATTGGGGATCCCAATGTGTCCAATGTAAATGCACGGTTGGTTTTATTGAAGTACCTGTAGACTTGTGACTTGATTTATTCTTTCTTCTCCTCTCCTCAGTGCATTGACTTCCCTGCTTCCTGCTGATGCGATCTTTCACCACGATTGCCAAATGCAGTCTCCTCTATGTCCTAATTATCAGGGTCTTCACATGAAGCAGAAACAAGAAAATTCTCTGGGCTATTTTAAGGTATAAGAGAGACTCTAATACTGCCAAGGTGGCGAATCCACAGGAAGCTGTGGAAACTCAGAAAGAGCTACGTCTCTTTTGCAGCTGCTTGCTTAATGCAAGGTCTTTGTCTGCGGCACACATTCAAAGGAGATCTCTCTGCTTTCTCCAGAGGCTCCTTGGGGCTTCTCTGAAACTCACATTCTTTTGAGAACAAACTATGACCTTCACAACCTTGGACAAAAACGCTATATCATTCATCTGCCTCCAACTTTCTAAATGTAGCCGTCAAATGTCTTCAGTCTTCTGCTCTCAGTAATGGAGAGATCCTTTTATGGTGCTCAGCCTCTCCTGGGTATAACTTTAGAGAGTTCAAACTCATACCATGCCTTAGTGGTTTGTGGGTGGAGGTGACTACGAGCCTTTCATATGCCTTCATTGTTTCTGTAATGTTGTCAACCATCCACTATTTTTGTGGTCCTCCCCGACTGTGCCCTGAACTATCCTGTTCTCCACCAACTCTGGCCTGGCTCTACTTACCGTATTTTCTGCTCTATAAGGCGCACCTGACCGTAGGACGCACCTAGTTTATAGAGGGGGAAAGCCCCAATTTTTTGAGGATCAGCTCAAATTTCTGTAGCTTCTTTTGCAAAGGAGAAAAGCCCCATATTTTGAGGATCAGCTCAAATTTCTGCAGCTTCTTTTGCAAAGGAGAAAAGCCCCGTTTTTTGAGGATCAGCTCAAAGTTGTTGAGCTTACTTTGCAAAGGGAAAAAACCCTGTTTTATGGTGTTTAACTCACAGTTCTGTAGCTTCAGGAAGCCATTTCTACAGTTTCCAGACAGATAATCTAATCAGCCAATCACATGTCGCTGGGGAAACAGCCTCCCTCTGCAAGGGGGCGGGGCTGGAATCTCTCTCCCTTCTCTCTCTCCCCGATTGTTTGCTGAGCAGCTGCTCAGTGGGCTTCCTCTCAACCCCCCCCTTTTTTAAAAAAGCACAATCTGCTTTTGCCCCTGGGCAGTTCAGCTCCAGGGACCACACATTCGCTCCATAAGATGCACAGACATTTCCCCTTACTTTTTAGGAGGAAAAAAGTGTGTCTTATGGAGCGAAAAATATGGTAAATCCTATCTTCTGGTCCAGACGGTTGCAACCCTGCTCCATGTGTGTCTACAGAACTGGTAGTGATAGAAATAAATAAATCCAGGAATTGCAAATGATTATTAAGGCTGAGTCATGTCCCAGCTGGGGGAGTCCTCATGATAGGAGGCCCAAGAAGCCCCAACTGTATACAAAGTCCTGGCCAGGTTCCACCTAGGGGTGAGGAGATGGGATCCTGCAACAAGGCTGAGGAGGGGCCATCCATGCCTGGGGTGAGTTCAGCTACTGACAACAAGGTCAAATGTATACGAAGTCTTCCGAGATAAAGGCAGTGCCTTAAACAGCAGACAGAAACCTGATGTCAGGGTTGAGCCGGACGAGGAGGAGTGGTGGCAAGCCCCCCCCCCCGGCAAGGCTGCACCCATGGAAGAATCTGGGGAAATGGAGGAATTCATACCTGGAGAAGACTGGTGGCGACACTCCTCAGAAGAGGAGGAATCAGATAGGGAAGTGGAAAGACCTGGACAGGAGAAGGAAGAAGTCGAGCCAGAATCAGGCCCTTGTGAGGAGAACAACCGACTGGCCCCCTCCCCTCCTCCCTTCTCAGCTGTAGAACGTAGAGCTGAGAGCCGTGGGGAACAATCAGAGGCAGCTGCAGCTTGTAAGAGGCGTGGTCATGAGCTGGCAACTTAAGGAAGGCCGGCTGCTCCATTCACCAGCACTTGCAACTGCTGTGCTGGAGCATGTGGTTGTTCTTGCTCGTCCTGTTCCTGGTTCCTGTGTTCGTGACTTCGGCTTTCTGACTCCTGGCTTAATCCTGACCTCAGCTTCCTAACTTCTGGCTTGAACCGACTTTGGCTACTCCTGACCCCTGTGCTGACTTCGGCTGGCTTCTGACCCAGACTGTTTGACCTCGGCTTTATCCGACTCTGACTGCTGCTTTTCAGCGCGCCAGCTTGTTGGTGTCCTAACACCGGCTCTATCAGAGAAGTGGCAAGGACCACTCAGGAGCAAAGTCTCCTCTGGGGTAAGACCATCCTCTCAATGAGACCTCTGGTAAGAAGGGGGTTGCCAGGAGTTGCCAGGAGTTGGCCAGAGATGCCAGCTTGCGGGGGCCAACGGCGCATATGTGATGCGATGTTGTGATGTCATAGGTCTGATGTAAGGAAGTTGGGAGGGGATGGGGCGGAGCTGAACTTATTTTTTTCCAATAAATTTTTATTGGTTTTATCAAACTAATAAATAAAACACACAAACAACAATCAAACAGAAAACACAGCATACAATAAAACAAATAAAAAAATACATGAATCCTTTTAACCTATCATTCTTTCTTATCATTGTGGGTTGACTTCCTCCCGTCCTCTCTTCCTGCGTACCTTGTAAATCATCTTTAGTAATTTCTTTACATCATTAAAAACATTTTTTATTAATTTATCTTAACATCTCTACTTTTCTATTATCCATAACATTTATTCAAACAATTATAAAACATAAATCTATTTTCTAACTCTCCAGCCTCGCTTATCTTTCAGCTTACTTCTACTCTTTAATCTTACAATACTTTTTAAAATATAATTTAAATTTCTTCCAATCTTCTTCCACCGCTTCCTCCCTCTGGTCACGAAGTTTTCCGGTCAGCTCAGCAAGTTCCATATAGTCCATCATTTTCATCTGCCAATCTTCTATCATTGGTAATTCCTCTGACTTCCAGTTTTTAGCTATCAAAATTCTAGCTGCTGTTGTGGCATACATAAAGAAAGTCCTATCACATTTTGGGATTTCCTGTTTTACAATACCAAGTAAAAAGGCTTCTGGTATCTTACTAAATGTGTTTTTCAACACTTTTTTCAATTCATTATCAATCCTTTCCCAGAAGTCTTTCACCATTGGGCACATCCACCACATATGGAAAAAAGTTCCTTCTACTTCCTTACATTTCCAGCATTTATTACTCTGTGCGTGATACATTTTTGCCAATTTAACCGGTGTTAAATACCACCTATACATCATCTTCATAATGTTCTCTCTGAGAATATTACATGCTGAAAATTTTATACCTGATCTCCACAATTTTTCCCAATCCTCCATCATGATGTTGTGCCCCACATCCTTAGCCCAATCTATCATTGTTGATTTTACCATTTCATCTTGTGTATGGCACTCAAGCAATAAATTATACATTCTGGATAAAGTTTTGGTTTTTGGCTCTAACAGTTCCGTCTCCAACTTGGATTTTTCCGGGGGCGGAGCTGAAGTCAATGGCCTCCTCCTCCTCCTGGCACTGCCACCAGTCAGTGGGGATGAGCATGCAAGTGCCCAGACTGTCCATTCAGCTTTGCCCAAGATTATCCTTTTTTGCAAAGGATCAGGTTGCCAGATACTCATGGAGTGCCTGAAAGTGTGAAAGCAGCAAGGATCTGAATCTGTCTTAATTTTTCCAGGTAAATTAACAGGGCTTACATGGAAACGAGCCTGTGTCCTGTGGCTACCTCTCCCAGGGAAAACCCTGCAAATTATAATATTAGTGTTCGTATATTCCAGCAAATGAAATTCTACCCACTCCAAAAGAAAATCCCTAAAGGAAGGCAGAAAACTAACTAGGCTAGTTTTAAAACGGAGAGAGGTGATAGCTCAGTGTGCATCTGTTCATGACAGCAAATCATGTTTTAATGATCTTGTTCACACAGGAAAGCTATAAGTACTGGTTCCTGCATGGATCACTGCTTGTGGGAATAGTATCAGCTATCTGTATCTGCAAGGCCTCCACTGAAGTGATTTCATTGGCTGGTGTCCTGGTGTCCTGTGTGTTTTGATTCCACAGAGTGGGAAGTGGGATGTGACGGAAAACAGGATGTTTATCTTACTGTGTTTCCTGAAGTGGGACTATTGTCCTTTGTCCTTTCTCTTTGCTGCCTGATGCTAGAGAGAGAGGGAGCCATGTTGAAGTGCTCCGTGTGTATTTATATGTAAATAAAGTAGACTAGCCAAGATGCTGAGTTGCTGAGTTCTGCTACGCAACTGCGCAAACCTCTGCGGACCCCTAAGTGTGCTGGTGTCTTCTGGCACCAGTTGCTGTGATGTTCGGGCTGAGGAATGCTTATGAAGCTCCCGAACGATCGTCCAGGAGGGAGGGAACATGCCAGTCGGACATGTCCCTGCTGAGGTCCTACTCGTGTGTAGGATGAATTCCTGACAGGGGCCGGGTAGGAATTTTTCCACTTGGCGAATTGGCACCTGCCATTTGGTTTTCGCCTTCCTACAACTTTGTAAAGTTAGGCATTGGGTAAGCCACTTTTTAATGGAGGGCAGGTTGTAGCCTCCGCCTGCGCCTCCTCGATAAGGGCATCCTGTTAAAGGGATCCGGGAGTGTGGATCCTGTCCGAAGCCCAGGCATGGGCTAGGACCATGCCATTATCCCAGCAGGGACCCCTCAGGGTGCCCCTATTTGATGTAAGTTGTAGGGCTCCCCCTTCTGGTGGTTAACCCTTAGTTGGACTCCCTGCAGACGGGTGGGAGTCGAGATATAGCCTGGTTTCACCCAATGCCTAAGCCAAACCACTCACATCTGTAGCCAATAAAGTTGTAGCCTGTTTTAGCCCATAATCCAAAATACTCGGGTTGGTGTGCTTATTAATCAGTGGAGAACTATGGGGCATGAGGCCTTGGGACGCAACACTGTAAATGGTAATGTGACTCTCCAAAGTCTTGACCCAGCCACTGAGATGCCATAGAATCAGATGGAATGAGATTTTGAAACCCACATCCTTTCATGTGGAACAAGATTTTTCAACTGCTGCTTAGAGTCAAAAGGGTTGGTTGCCTATAAACTACTCTGCCCAAATGGATGGCTGCGCTCTCCCACAATACCAACATAGGAAGCTGCCTTAAACTGAGTGTTTTGTCTTTATTGGCTGGTAGCAGCTGTCCAGAACATCTCCCAGTGCTCGCAGGAGATCCTGGGGATATGATCTAGGCCCTTCTACAGTGATCCCTCGACTTACAAGTAACCCGACTTCCATATTTTTCGAGTTACGAGGGATCAAAGCGGCAGCGCGCTTCCGAATTTTTTTGACTTCCGAAAGGAAGTTGCGGCCGTTTTAGATAGGGTTTTCTCGACCTACGAAGTTTTTCTCCCCAATGCATTCCTATGGGGACTCAACTTACGATTTTTTCGACATCCGATGGTCCCGTCGGAACGGATTACCTTCGTAAGCCGAGGGTCCACTGTACAAGCAAAGCAGAGGCTCTGTCATTAATCTGTGGACCTTCCCCCAACCAAGTGGACTGGGAACGTCCAGCAGGTTTTAATATACTGTCCACCTGGGTGCCAGCGCAGGGACACAGCTCTTCACTGATACTATCTCCACATTCGTGCATTCTAAGCATATGAAATTTCAGCCACTTGGGACAATAAGTGGAGGATGCTATCTTGCAACCCCAATGCAAATTTGCAATTGAACTGTTCCTTGCAATTTAAGCTATGTTTGTGCCTTGATTGTTTGCTATATTCTTTTTTCTTTTTCTTTTTTTACAACTGGAAAAGTGATCTTGCTCTGAGGATTGGGGTTTGTGTGTGTGGAAAGTAAGAAAAAACACCAACAAGCCCAACTGAAGAATGTTGACAAATTAAATATTGATCTGGTTCTGCATGCTGAGAAAAACAACAAAACGAAAAACCCAAAGCGAAAGAAAAAGATGGAGGGCGCAATGATTCATTTGCTAGTGTGCTGGAGGTGATGCCAGAAGCATTAATGAGTTTAACTGTTTGAGTGGTCCACTCGGGGTGCTGTCAGATAAAAAATGCATCAAGAGCCTTGGGATAGAATTGGACTCGAGAGGAGCCCATCCCTGAGCGGCAGCCTCCCTTGAGCTGAATTATACAGGCCAGAGTCAGATGTTATATATGGGGACAGGGAAGAAGGATTTGATGGTCCAACGTATTCTGAGATGAATGTCTTATCATTCCCTGAACAGGAGCTGAGTCTGATTATGCTGGAGGCATGCTCATGGCATAGACTGAAACTATGATCCATAACAGCATTTAGAACACAGGAAGCTACCTTATATTGACTCAAACCATTGGCCCATCTTGCTCAGTAATACCTTCACGGATGACCAGCAGTTCCCCAGGGTTACAGGAGCATGCTGGTCAGGAATCAAACAGTTCAAAGTTGGATCTTCATTAGCAAAAATACAATCCCCACAGACCTGGCTGAGTGTCAGTCCTAATGAGCACAGCAGCTCATCCCCAGTGATCTTACTCCATGAAAATCAGTTGCCGAGATTGAAGGTCCCCACCACCCTCACAACCATCTAAGTTCCATCATCTCCAGGGCTTTCCCCAAGCAATTAGAGACTGAGACTGCATGCAGCCTGCTGTTGCTCTGCCCATTTCAGCCCTCTTCTGGTTCTGGGAGACTGGGGGGTGGGGGGTGGGGCGGAAGCTTGTCGCAGCTGGTGAAGGAGGCACCCGTGACTCTTCACCAGCCAGACTCATCTCTGCCTCTTGGCCTCCCTCCTTGCCTGCTTTAGCTTCTGCATCTGATTCTGAACTGATTTCTGCCACAGACTCTCCCAGCTCACTAAGCCCTGTTACCTCCTCATCTTCGGACGCCTCTCCCCCATCTTTTCTTGCTTCTCCCTCTGCCCACTCATCGTTGTCCCACCACCACTCATCTTCCCTTGGTGGTTCCTTAGCCGGTTCCTCCCACCATTCCTCTGCATCCAACCAATCCATGACACTTACCAACCCTACCTGGAGATGCTGAGGATTGAACCTGGGACTGTATGCATGCAAAGCAGATGTTCTACCACTGAGCTACCACCCTTCCTTAAAAGGGAACATAGGAAGCTGCCTTCTGGTGAGTCAAACTGGTGGTCCAATGGTCCACACTGTTTAGTAGTGGCACTCCAGAGTTTTAGGCAGAAGCATTTGCCAGCCATATCTAGAGACACCAGGGATTGAACCTGGGACCTTCTGCGTGTAAGACAGATGTGATACCCCTGAGCCTATGGTCCTTTATTCTGCAGTGGGGCTGCTTCACACAAGGTATTTTCTTTTGGAAAAATCCCGTGCAGAGTCACAAAATAGATCCTTGCATGAACTTCACCCAAGGCCAGTTTACACCAGTGTACAAACACAGGTGAAAGATAGGCAGACGGATACAAACACACAATTTATATCTGCAAAATATATCTTCTTCCTTCTCCAACGTGTGGTATTTACATTTATTTTTGAAAGTACAAAATGCACATTGAAAATATATATTTTGATCTGCGTTTTGAGCTGAGGACAGCATTGGAGCATTTGGAGAAAGGCAGGGTCCGATGGAGAGCTAAGCTCTGAAGAAAAATGAGGAGATGGTGGTTAGCAAGGAGTGAGAGTATAAAAACCTAAAGCACTAAATGACTGTTTCCCCACTCCACTTTTGCAAGGAGTTAAAGTAGAAAAAGGAAAAAGAAAGAAAAAGAAAATATAAAACATTTTGAAAGGCAGGGGGAAAACAATGTGACAGTAAAATTATAATAATTATAATGATGATGATGATGATATTAATAAAGATGACAGAACTATATAACATAATGTAAATGGATGAACTTATTGTTTCCCTAAAATATACATTGATTCATGTGTTGTTATGGTTTCAATAAATACATTCCAAATATCATTACATTTGTCCATACATAATCGTTGTCTGAAAGTGATCCGTTCATCGGTTGCAAGGGTTGCCATGCCATCTATCCATTGATCGAAAGAGGTCATATTTTTGTTCTTCCAATGTATCAATATCAATCTGTTTTGCAGATGTAAGGGCACAGAGAATCCATTTACGTTGACGCTTCCCATTTCTTTTCTGAATACAATTTTCAGTTCCTTGTGTGCCAGATGTCTGCTGCAGAAGGTCAGTTAAACACCCACTTGTTCCCAAAACTCGGCTTCCTTCCCTCGCTGTAAAACTTTCATCTTGCCATATACACTGGCTGAAATAAAGTGTTGCTGATTGTCTGGATGTTACTGTAGACAGCAGGGCAATGACACAGCATGGGGAGCCTGTCAGTTTGTTCACAGGCTTATTATCTATGTGTGCTCGCCAGCACCTCTCCAAACATGGGTAGAATCTCAATTCTGCGTTCCAGAGATTTCACTTCTATTGATGTGGCGTTTAAAAACAAAAGCAAAATGAAAAACAGGAGGCAATGAATCTGGGATGTCTTCTATGCTGCTTCCTGCCCAAGCCCCATTTATTTTTATTTTATTTTATTTTTTAAATTATCTTTATTGGTTTATATTACACATTTAAAAATTTCACAATCTCAACATCACAAATACTGAGAGGACAAAGAAAAAGAAAACAAACAAATAGACAAACCAACAACAAGAGAAGAAAAAAAGGAAAAGGGAAAAAAAAGAAAAAAGAAAAAAAAGAAAAACAGAATACAATTATCTTACATAAACATGTTTCTTACATACCACATAAAGCTAAACACATTTAACTTATATAGACAAATTTCCAACATACAAGTCTTCTGATCTTTCTCATTTAAATGAATGGGATTTGTTTGTTTGTTTAGTCGTGTCCGACTCTTCGTGACCCCATGGACCAGAGCATGCCAGGCACTCCTGTCTTCCACTGCCTCCAGCAGTTGGGTCAGACTCATGTTGGTAGCTTTGAGAACACTGTCCAACCATCTCGTCCTCTGTCATCCCCTTCTCCTTGTGCCCTCCATCTTTCCCAACATCAGGGTCTTTTCCAGGGAGTCTTCTCTTCTCGTGAGTTGGCCAAAGTATTGGAGCCTCAGCTTCAGGATCTGTCCTTCCAGTGAGCACTCCAGGTTGATTTCCTTCAGAATGGATAGGTTTGACCTTCTTGCAGTCCATGGGACTCTCAAGAGTCTCCCCCAGCACCATAATTCAAAAGCATCAATTCTTCGGCGATCAGCCTTCTTTATGGTCCAGCTCTCACTTCCGTACATTACTACTGGGAAAACCATAGCTTTAACTATACGGACCTTTGTCGGCAAGGTGATGTCTCTGCTTTTTAAGATGCTGTCTAGGTTTGTCATTGCTTTTCTCCCAAGAAGCAGGCGTCTTTTAATTTCGTGACTGCTGTCACCATCTGCAGTGATCACCACGGCTACCTACCTGTAACTAGCAGTGTGGGATAGTTATAGTAACTGGATTGTATTGTGGTTGAGTGTTGGATTAGGTCCTGGGTTCTGTCAGTGTCCAGCGTGGGCAGGGGGGACAGCCGTGATGGCACCCCACTGGGATCGCGCTGCCGGGGGCGGTGTGCTCCCCCCGTACTCCTCTTCTTCTGCCAGTGGGTTCTCGTCCTTTGGCCATGGTGGTTTGGGGCCAGTCATAGTATCTCAGCCCAACCTCACAGGGCTGGTGTGAAGATGCAATGTAAGGAGAAAAACCTCTTATACCACCCCCAGCTCCTTGGGGGAAATAAAGAACGGGCAGAATTGAAATGTAAGAACGAAAGAAAAGCTTCGCATTATGGGGTCCTTGAAATCCTTGAGAGGCAAAGTGTTCTGTTTCGGTGAAAAATGTTGGCACAGTATGGTTTATATTTCTCTTTCTGTCTTTCAGATTCAGGGTTTTTTTCATATAAAATAATAATAATAAAATGTGTTTTTAAGCTTTCTCACTTAACGCTTGGGTGCCTTTGGAATTGCTTTATTCACCGAGAACAATGCCTGTCTTGCTTGAAATATCTGCTTAAAATTGCTTTGGAAATGGCTGCCTTGAAGGCCAGCCTCCATTAGGAATTAGTTCATTCTTTCTTTTTTTAAATAGTTGAGCCAGCTAGACACAGGTTAGCATTCTGTAGGAGACAGGACCAGATAGATCCAGCTCACACAGGTCAGCAGCTAGCCCTGGGGAAGCTCAAACACATTGTACTGAAAATCTGATTCTTCTTGGGTGAGCTTATGTAACTGATTCCTGCAGCTCCAGGCTCCGCTTCTATCGATATCCTCATTTATCTTTGATATTCCTGACACCTGTATGACCCTCTCAGGGCATCCTTCCTCTGAATATTCACGGCCACATCTCCTTCTCCTAGAAAACCCATTGCAATCCTCTTCCTGCTGCTACACTCAGTAAAAAAAAAAGGCGTTTGTAATTTCAAGACCTGTCAAGTGAAGGGCTCTTGGTACAGGTTTATGGTGGCATAAAAACCCCATGGAAATCCCATGCTGGGATTTCGCTTGGGTTTCCTTCCAATGGATCGAGAGGATAGTGATGTAATCCATGCATCTCAGACAGAGGATAAGAGCTTAGAATCATAGCTGTCAACTTTCGGATTTGAAAAGAAGGGATTTTTTTCAAACTTTCGGATTTGAAAATAAGGGATGCCGCCAAGGTGGTGCAATGGCACCAAGTAGCCTTTCCACCCTGCGCTCCAGAGACTGCACATGAATTGGTGAACGAAAGAGCGAGCGCATAGACGGCAGGCAGGCTGGCTGTCTGGTTGGGCATGAGGGTCTGTCTGCACAAGGCATGCAAGCTCCGCCCCCAGTCGGTCTCAGACTCCTTATTGGCAGTCGAGCAACGCATCTGAGGAGCCTCCCTGGCCGGCAGGGAGGGAGAGGAGCTGCTTCCTTTGAAATCCGGAAAATTTAAGGGATATCAACAATCCAGGATAGCAGCGGGAAACGACATTAGAATAAGGGAGTTTCCCGCAAAAAAAGGGAGGGTTGACAGCTATGCTTAGGAGTTAGGGCTGAATTGAACCATGGACACAGTTTACACAATTAGGGCCTACAATAAAATGCTGCAGTGTGGAGCAATCCTGTTCACTGTTGCCACCTGTGCTCTCTTCCATTCAATTTCCCCAATAGCCCATGAACATTCTGTGGCCGTGGAGCATGCTCAGTCCTCACACCTATGTCACTTCCCCTCACCTTGGGAGGAAATTGGCAACCAAGCTTTTTGATTTACTCAGTCTACACATGAGTTCAGTGTGAATACTGAGCTGCTCCCTACAGCTGCATGGCTTTAACCAGCCTCTTTGGTTTCAGAAAGAAAGGAGTCTGAAATTAACATTTCCCTATACTTAAAGTTTAGGAAGTTTTGCCGTTTTGTAACCAAGAAACAGTCTATTGCCTGTGCAACTTTTCCTGATTGCTGTATGGAAAAGAACATTAATCTGACCTTTGAAGAGTTTTGTAAGGAAACCATTTTATAGCTTACTAAACATGTGGTCTAGAGGGGATGCGGGTGGCGCTGTGGTCTAAACCACAGAGCCTAGGGCTTGCTGATCAGAAGGTCGGTGGTTCGAATCCCCGCAACGGGGTGAGCTTCCGTTGCTCGGTCCCAGCTCCTGCCAACCTAGCAGTTCGAAAGCACGTCAAAGTGCAAGTAGATAAATAGGTACCACTCTGGAGGGAAGGTAAACGGTGTTTCCATGCGCTGCTCTGGTTCGCCAGAAGCGGCTTAGTCATGCTGGTCACATGACCTGGAAGCTGTCTGCGGACAAACGCCGGCTCCCTTGGCCTATAGAGTGAGATGAGCGCCGCAACCCCAGAGTCGTCCGTGACTGGACCTAACGGTCAGGTGTCCCTTTACCTTAAACATGTGGGCTACCTTTGTGCTAGGGAAGTGGGATTAGCTGGAAACGGCACATTTAAAAGGTTTTACAGTCTATATTTCCACACTTTTCTTTGCTGAATGCTTTGCAATGGATTGGGGCTGCTCTGAAGTGTCAGATACAGCCCTGAATCAGATCAGGGGACCTGTGTGCAGCCTTGGTTATAACATACCCTCCAACATTTCCCTGATGAAAATAGGGACATCCTAAGGAAAAGCGGGGCATTCTGGGATCAGATCAGAAACTGGGACTTCTGTAATTCCGGGACTGTCCCTGGAAAATAGACACACTTGGAGGGTCTGTTATAATACATATCCCTGTCAAATGGTTACAATATGTAAGGCCCATCCAGACAGAAGGTTTTTTGGCAGGTGTAACACTCCGATTAAACCTATCCATTCTGAAGGAAATCAGCCCTGAGTGCTCACTGGAAGGACAGATCCTGAAGCTGAGGCTCCAATACTTTGGCCACCTCATGAGAAGAGAAGACTCCCTGGAAAAGACCCTGATGTTGGGAAAGATGGAGGGCACAAGGAGAAGGGGATGGCAGAGGATGAGATGGTTGGACAGTGTTCTCGAAGCTAACCACATGAGTTTGACCAAACTGCGGGAGGCAGTGGAAGACAGGAGTGCCTGGTGTGCTCTGGTCCATGGGGTCACGAAGAGTCGGACACGACTAAACGACTGTCATTGATGCAACAATAGTACATTGGTAGTATATTTATACTGGACTGTCCAAACATCATTTGGCTTCTTTGGTTGCTTTGTGATGCTTCCCGAATGTTGCTGCATTATTGCCATTTGGAGGAATAATCTTGCATGACAATCTAATGTAAGTGGGACATATAAAACAACAACAACAACAACAACAGGCACATTTGTGTTCTTATGATGTTAGCCACTCTGAGCCCGGCCTCGGCAGGAGGATACAGGATAAAAATAAATTATTATTATTATTATTATTATTATTATTATTTATTAAACTTACAGGATTTCAGCAGGATGTTACCAGACATGTAGTGTTTGGAAAAGAAGCAGTAGGTCTTCCTCAAAACGTTTGGAGGTGCAAACAGTATTAATAATAAATAATAAAAACAAAAATAAGTATTGAAAGCAGGATCATGTATAACTTCCCTGATACCCTTGTGAATACAAATCATCATGAATGTGCAATGAAAAGGATGCCTGCAAGGGATTTCTTCCCTCTGTTCATTTATTTACAATTATGAATGAAATAGCCGCTGCTCAGCCAGACTGATGTTTACCCAGCTAACTCTGCCACTTAAGGCAAGAAGGAAACAAAGAAAATAAGCAAGAGGTCAGAGAGCAGACATTATAAATAATTAGGCCCCGTTGAAGCGATTCAAGCGACAAAAGTCTTCTGGAGAAAAAAATATCTCTGAATGAGGAATGTGTCTTACATCTGGGAATATAGCAGCCATAAAGGGCAGTATGTTTGAGCCTCTTACAAACCTTAAAAAAAAGCAGAATAAATAATAATAGTAATAATAAAATAAAATAATAATAATAATAATAATAATAATAATAATAATAATTTATTATTATTTGTACCCCGCCCATCTGGCCGGGTCTCCCCAGCCACTCTGGGCGGCTTCCAACAAATATCAAAATACATTAAAATATCACAGATTAAAAACTTCCCTAAACAGGGCTGCCTTCAGGTATTTTCTAAATGTCAGGTAGTTGTTTATCGCTTTGACCTCTGCTGGGAGGGCGTTCCACAGGGCGGGCGCCACTACCGAGAAGGCCCTCTGCCTGGTTCCCTGTAGCTTTGCTTCACGTAGTGAGGGAACCACCAGAAGGCCCTCGGCGCTGGATCTCAATGTCCGGACTGAACAGTGGGGGTGGAGACGCTCCTTCAGGTATACTGGACCGGGGCCGTTTAGGGCTTTAAAGGTCAGCACCAACACTTTGAATTGTGCTCGGAAACGTACTGGGAGCCAATGTAGATCTCTCAGGACCGGTGTTATGATACAAGCAGGATGATGCTATTATTGATAATAGCTAACATTTGTATAGCATTATTAAGTGTTCAGCCTGTTTTGCATGCCTTATCCAGCCGTAATCTTTACAAGAACTTGTATTTTATGACACTCCACATTTCAAACGGAGGCAGGGATAGACAGAGGAGCTAGCCCTAAAGCTATACAGGAAGTTCATTGCAGAGGCAAGATTTGAATGTGGGACTTCCTGATTCATACCTCTGTCTTTGAAATTCTACTCAATATTGATCCAGAGCAGATTCCAATGTAAAGTTAGCAGAGTAAAAACATAAACATGTTGCAGGATTCCCACACAATAGACCAGAGGCATTTCATCCAGCAGAGCTTTACTGCTGCTGAAGGCAAATGAGCATAATGGTTACAAATCCAGTACATTCAGGACTGGCACTGTCCATAAGAAATCCAGTTGCAGCGAACTTAACTTAAACTTACAATAACTTATAACAAGTCTAAACATTAACACTATAGCATACTATGTATAGGACACCACACCAGAAGGAAAAGAGATAGAAAGGGAAGGGGTGAAACCCAGGCTCCTTCTAGCCTCACTTTTATAGTTAGCATGGCCTTGACTGAAAGATATAACAGAAGCAGTTTAAGTCAGCTGTACTCAGCTTCTCGGAAGGAATAACCCAAACATCACGAACCCTCTGCTTGTTTCTTTCACATAGAGAAGCTTCCAGAAACCTCATGAATTAAGTAGAATAGGAAAGATCTTTTGCACATCAGATCAATACTTTCTGTAGTAAGAAATGCAAACTGATGAGCTCAGCCTCAGATATAGCAGTCTTACCTGGTGGTACTTCCCTTCCATTCCGGGGAATATCAGGTGAACAGTAGGACTTTGGATGTAGCAGATCAGACCTCCTCTGGTACAGCCGCAACACGCTGCTTTGACATCGGTACACCAGTGGAAGAAGGGCAGTGGCAAAGGCTCATGGGATGCCCTCCCAAGGTATACCACTGCACCAGCTCACACAGCATAGAATGCTGAAGTCATTATATTAGCCCATTCAGAGACCAAGGGTGGATCTACATTGATCTAATAGAACGTTATATTTAATAACGTTAAAAACCTTTAGTGGAGTTTTCCATTGCCGGTGGTGTCACATTTTAATAACACATTTTTAAGGTTATAAACCACAAATGTCGATCTGCCCCAAGACTGCAATACAAACCTGCTCCTTCCACCACCAAGGCTCTGTACAACAAAGGTGTGCGAGAAAGATTGGGCCCAGTCCCTGTGACAACTTCAGACTGACACAGTGACTGGGCATGGATCAGACTCCATTGCTAGCCAGCACTGGAGGTGAGAGTGGGTCAGGATCCTGGGCCATCTCAGCCTCACCCATAGGTGCCATCTTTTTTGGGGGGGGCTTGGATGCTGAGGCACCCACAAAACTTTCACTGTGGGTGCCCGGCCAGGTGACCCAATGTGTCGGACTCTGTAGCAGGGTGCTGTGTTGGTCCCTCTCGCTTTGGCAGCAACATGTGATGTCGTGTGGGCCTGACATCACACACACACACACCAGGCAGCCATAATGTTGGGTGGAACCCTGTGTGCCTGGCCGCACCGATGCCCTGACTGTTGAATATTTCATTGAAGGCTATCCACTGGGTTCTGCCAGCAGGGATGCCAATGGTGGGCTGAAAGGAGAGGTGTGTGCTAGTGTTAGGAAGCCACCCGAGCTGGCAGAAGGAAGGGGGGGCATGCCTCTGCTCAATCTAACCCCCCCTCCCAAGCCTGGCATAAAGTGAGTTTGGACTGCAGCCTGATTTGTGAACTAACTGCACTAGCGCAAATGCACATGAAGCCAAATGCAATAGTAAAGGTAAAGGGACCCCTGATCAGGGCCGGCGCGTCCATTTAGGCGAACTAGGCAATTGCCTAGGGCGCCAAAATGGAGGGGGCGCTGGCCAGCTTGCCCCCCGCTGCCCCCTGCCACTGCCCGGTGCCGCCCCAACCAGCGGCGGAGCAAGCAGGTTGGGTTGAAAACCGCGGCGGCAAGGGCACCAAAATGGAGGGGGTGCTGGCCAGCCTGCCCCCCGTCGCTGCCCGCTGCCGCCCCAACCAGCAGTGGAGCAAGCAAACCACGGCAGCGGGGGGCGCCCGGCCCGGCAGGGGGCGGGGCACCGCTCCGCAATGTGCGTCATACGCAATGATGTCACATGGCCCCGCCCCCTCGCCTAGGGCGCAAAAATTGCCAGCACCGGTCCTGCCCCTGATCATTAGGTCCAGTCGTGTCCGACTCTGGGGTTGTGGCGCTCATCTCGCTTTATTGGCCGAGAGCCGGCGTACAGCTTCCAGGTCATGTGGCCAGCATGACTAAGCTGCTTCTGGCGAACCAGAGCAGCGCACGGAAACGCCGTTTACCTTCCTGCTGGAGCTACTACCTAGTACTACCTAGGAATTGAATTGTGTTTGCTCATAAATTAATTTTTGTGCGTGTGTTTAATGGCTAATTGCCCTTTTAAGTAAGAAGGGGAATTCTGACCAGGTTCAACTGAACATAGTTAGGGTCTTCCATGTGATCAGGAACCCTGCAAATTCAGGGTTTCTGTTTCATAGAATTATAGTGTTGGAAGGGACCACGAGGCCATGGGGTCATTTGGAGTAACTTTGGCTGGTGGGTCTCCATGCATCCCTACACAGTTTGCACCCTCACATATTCACGAAAACACCTGCAGAACACTTAAGACCGTACACCATGGGTACTGGATATTTTATGCCACTCTTGTGTCCCTGTGAATTGTTGTCACCACTGAAGTTGAAGATCCTGAAAGCAAACCACGAAATTCTACATGGCTGCTGCAACAGCACCTGACTAATGGAAGCAATATCAGATTTGAAGGCGGGAGGGAAGTATATGCCCTGCAAATGGGTATGATTTGTGCGAAGCACAAGCCCTGGATGTGGTTAGACAGAAGTGGAACAGCTCCTCCAAATCCCGAGAGGAAAATATAGGTTTCCTTGAAAGCACAGCCTCAAGGAGCCAGTCATACTGCAGCCTTTCAGTTCTTGCTCCTCGCAAAACAGCAAGCGCCTGTTCGGAATAGACAATATGTGGCGTGTCACCTCTGATTAGTGAGATGCTAAAGCATCGCTACACGACTGCCAGGGTGGCCGCTTGGTGCAACGAGAAGCTAAAAGGACCCATAATAATGTCAAAGTGACACGAGCAGAAAGTGCCATACATGAGGAGCCACATTGTGAGAACAGCTTCTGAAGATCTTAGGTCCAGAATGTCAGGGTTGCGCCAGATGGGCAGGAGTGGTGGCGAGCCCCCCTAGGCGAAGCGGCAACCACGGAAGAGTCCGGAGAAATTGAGGGATTCTTACCTGAAGAAGACTGGTGGCAGCACTCCTCAGAAGAGGAAGAATCAGATAGGGAGGTGGAAACACCTGGACAGGAGGAGGAAGAAGTCGAGCCAGAATCAGGCCCTTGTGAGGTGAGGAGCCGGCTTACCCCCTCCCCTCCTCCCTTCTCAGCTGTAGAACGTAGAGCTGAGAGACGTAGGGAACAACTGGAGACAGCTGCAGCTCGTAAGAGGCGTGGTCATGAGCCGGCTACTTAAGGAAGGCTGGCTGCTCCATTCACCAGCACCTGCAACTGCTGTGCTGGAGCACGTGGTTGTTGCTCGTCCTGTTCCTGGTTCCTGTGTTCCTGACTTTGGCTTCCTGACTCCTGGCTTCTTCCTGACCTCGGCTTTGTGACTTCGGCTTCTGACTCCTGGCTTAATCCTGACCTCGGCTTCGTGACTTCGGCTTTCTGACTCCTGGCTTGATCCTGACCTCGGCTTCCTGACTTCGGCTTCTGACTCCTGGCTTAATCCTGACCTCGGCTTCCTGACTTCTGGCTTGAACTGACTTTGGCTGGCTTCTGACCCAGACTGTTTGACCTTGGCTTTATCAGACTGACTGCTGCTCTTCAGCGTGCCAACTTGTTGGCTTCCTAACACAGAACTCTTATGTGACCCTCTTAGAACCCTAATTGTGGACATAAAGGGTGGTGAGCATAATCATGGGGGTTGTAGGGTTAACAACCTCCTGATCTGCGCTCCTGAAGCTGCCACTAGCATGGCCAGCCCCAGCTGGTGATGGTAACTTCTCAGTGAAGTACCTTCAGGCTTGAACTGTCTCCACCCACCTAGACCAGCTACTGGAGCTTTCTGGAGAGGAAGGTATTTGAGAACTTCCCTCTTCCAGCTGAGCCTTGTCTGAGCAACAAGGTCTTCCTGAACTCTGCTGTCTTCCTGTAAAATTCATTGCTGGCTGCTCATTTGTCTCATGGTCCTGGCTTACTCTTTGATTGTGACTACTGGCTGACCCCAAGCCGGAAGTAAGATTGCCGGAAGAAATATCAGCAACCTCAGATATGCTGATGACACAACCTTGATGGCAGAAAATGAGGAGGAATTAAAGAACCTTTTAATAAGGATGAAAGAGGAGAGCGCAAAATATGGTCTGAAGCTCAACATCAAAAAAACTAAGATCATGGCCACTGGTCCCATCACCTCCTGGCAAATAGAAGGGGAAGAAATGGAGGCAGTGAGAGATTTCACTTTCTTGGGTTCCATGATCACTGCAGATGGTCACAGCAGTCACGAAATTAGAAGACGCCTGCTTCTTGGGAGAAAAGCAATGACAAACCTAGACAGCATCTTAAAAAACAGAGACATCACCTTGCCGACAAAGGTCCGTATAGTTAAAGCTATGGTTTTCTCAGTAGTAATGTACGGAAGTGAGAGCTGGACCATAAAGAAGGCTGATTGCCGAAGAATTGATGCTTTTGAATTATGGTGCTGGAGGAGACTCTTGAGAGTCCCATGGACTGCAAGAAGATCAAACCTATCCATCCTGAAGGAAATCAGCCCGGAGTGCTCACTGGAAGGACAGATCCTGAAGCTGAGGCTCCAATACTTTGGCCACCTCATGAGAAGAGAAGACTCCCTGGAAAAGACCCTGATGTTGGGAAAGATGGAGGGCACAAGGAGAAGGGGACGACAGAGGACAAGATGGTTGGACAGTGTTCTCGAAGCTACCAACATGGTTCTGACCAAACTGCGGGAGGCAGTGGAAGATAGGAGTGCTTGGCATGCTCTGGTCCATGGGGTCACGAAGAGTCATCACCCTGTTGCCTGATTTCATCGTCCTGTTGCCTGATTTTTGTTGTCAATCTAGCAATCTCCATATAATCCATTATTTTTTGCTGCTATTGCTCCACAGTTGGGATTTGTTGTTGTTTCCAAACTTGTGCCAACAGCAGTCTCGCCCCGGTTGTTGCATACCAAACATTTTTTTTGATCATTTTTGCCAATATCCTCACCTACCATTCCCAACAGAAAAGCCTCTGGTTTTTTCCTAAAAGTATATCTGAGGATTCTCTTTAATTCATTGTAAATACTTTCCCAATAGAGTTTTACTTTATCACATGCCCACCACATGTGGAAAAAATTGCCCTCTTTCACCCCACACTTCCAACAGCTATTGTTCCCTGTTCTATACATTTTTGCCAATTTAGTGGCATGTCCAAGTTCTGGTAGATTTCCTTCCCTTGCCATCTTGCCCTGGGATGCTTGAGTGAGAAGACTTTCTGTTCTGTTAACAAGGCCTCTCTCAGGAGTAAGCATGGACCAATGATACCAAGTAGTATGGGAAGCAGCCCTACTAGAAAAACTAACCAGTAAGCTGAAACTGACACGGGGACAAACAGAAGAAGACACCTTCACCCCGATATGGCTCCCCTTTAACCCACACACAGCCCAACAAGACAATGACAAAAATCCACTAACAGCATACAAATCAAAATGGCTAACCTGATCCAAAACACCCACCCACCCCACTCACACATGAAAACACCACAGCCAACCACAAATGAACGACCACACCCTAGGCCAGTGATGGCTAACCTTGACACTCCAGATGTTTTGGAACTACAACTCCCATCATCCCTAGCTAACAGGACCAGTGGTCAGGGATGATGGGAGTTGTAGTCCCAAAACATCTGGAGTGTCAAGGTTAGCCATCACTGCCCTAGGCCAACCCCAACCTCTCTCACCACCAAAGGAACACAAGCGAACAA